>JAENRP010000013.1:97257-293850 GCA_024741835.1 Diplocarpon mali
CCCCCCGCTTTTTACACGCGTCCCCTCGGCGGCCGTGCTGCGTCTGGTATCCCTACACCCCCGCACCCTCACCCGCACGCGCGGCTCCTTCTCGGCCCGAGCCCGCGCGCTCCGACCCGGCCCGGCCGGGCCGCGCGGATCACGTGATGCCGGCCGGCTGCCATGCAAGCAGAGAGCCAGCGCAGAGAGCAAGCCCTCGACTCTGACCGTGGAAAGATGGTGCCGAGGGGCTTGCGGGGTGTATCGTCGTGGCGGCGGGTGATTCAGTCGGAATAGAGCGATCGGGTCACATACAAGGCATATGACGAGAGGGAAGGAGGAGGGTGGATAGGGAGGTGACGCGAGGAGGGATTTCTCTCTCTCTCTCTGGGAAAGGTAATCATTCACAGCGAGAAACTAGAGTACAATCGTATCTTTTCAGTGCGTACGTTGTGAAACTAATTGATTCAGATGGTTTAGAGCATTTCGGTTGCGTGAGCGCTTGGAGAGAGTACTGATTGCTGGGAGTACTGATTGCTGAGAGTACTGAGAGTACTGAGAGTACTGATTGCTGAGATTACTGAGATTGTTTACATAGTTTATATCGTGTAGATTGCTTGGATTGGATCGCTTGGATCATTTAGACAATTCAGACAATCCAGACTATTCAAATTATACAGATCATCGATTGTTCAAATCATTCAGATCAGTTAAAGCACTTGGAGTATTTATATCACTTGGATCACTGGCATCATTTAGACCCTTAGACTATTTAGACTATTCAGACCCTTGGACCATTCAGACCCTTAGACCCTTCAGACCCTTAGACTATTTAGACTATTCAGACTATTTAGACTATTTAGACTATTCAGACCCTTAGACCATTCAGACTATTCAAACCCTTGGACCATTTAGACTAGTCAGACCCTTAGACTATTTAGACCCTTCAGACCCTTAGACCCTTCAGACCCTTAGACCATTCAGACTATTCAGACCCTTCAGACTCTTCAGACCCTTCAGACCCTCAACCCTTCAGACCCTCAACCCTTCAGACCCTCAACCCTTCAGACCCTCAACCCTTCAGACCCTCAACCCTTCACACCCTCACACCATTCATTTCCATCCATCCATCACAAGCGGCGACACGGCCAAACGTTGCCGTCCTCCCTCTCCCGCCGAGGCTGGTTGGAGTTCCGAGGAGGCATCATTCCCCCGGTGCCGACCCAGCGTCCACTGCGGTCCTCCGCCGCGGCTCTCCCCCAGCGCGTAGACGCGAGGGCGAGAGACAACCATGCGGACCGCCCGAGCGGCTTCATTCCCTAGAGTTCGCGTCAGCAAGGCACATCCTCAACTCGGCATGTCGCGCCCGAGGGCCCGCAACACGTACAGGAAGGTGATCGTGACATCGCCCTGGATCTTCGCCTTCAGGAAGACCTCGACCATCAGGTTGAGATCGAGCCGGATCGACATGGGCTTCCCCGCGCCGGCGTTCCGCGGTGCCTCGGACGCGCTCCCCTCGGTCGAGGCCCGCGAGCCGCCGTCTCGCGCCTCGGTCTCGCCGACCCCGTCGTCGTCGTCGGCGGCGGCGCCGGCGGCCTCGTCGTCGTCGGGCCGCGTCCTCTGCTTCCCTCTCCGCTTCGCGCTGGGCTTCCTCCGCGCGGGCGGTGCCCGCACGCTCACCGGCCGCCGCCCCCCCGCCGCCCTCCTGATGTTGAAGGCCCGGATGCCGGTGTCGAACGGCGCTGCCGCGGCGCTCTGCTCGGGGCTGGGCCGGGGACTGGGCGGTTGCGGCTTGCCGGCGCAGTATGGGCAGGCGTCGGGCGCGACGGGCCTGGCGTCGCTGTCCTGGTGGCCCTCCAGCAGTTCGAGCTCGTCACGGCTGCTGTCCCTGCGGCCGGCCTTCCTCCCGCCGCGGACATATCTGCGGCGGTCCTTGGGTCTCCCTTCCGCATCGTCTGACGCGATGTCAGAGTAGTCGTCGGTGGACTTGGAGTCGTGCATGGGAGACTGGATGCTGTCCATCTGAAGGCTGGGGATGGACACGACGCGGTGTCGACAAGAGGAATTCCCCCTTCGGCCGAGCGCAGGGTGGAGAGAAGTGACCCGCTTGGACGATGTGGATGCTCCGACAAAGTCATGCGGAAGGCTTGTCTCGTCGAGGCCATCGGGTATCATTCGTACCCTGTCGACCGGGGGGGGGGGATGGGTTGGAGTGAAGCATAAAACGTCTAGCTTGATTCGGTAACATATGAGAAATCGCTCCAGAGCTGCAATCTCTCTCTGGAAATGATACTGAATTCTACTCTTTCAAGTCCGACAACCAATCTTCTGGGCTGCTCATCAGATCCGGAGACGCCCCTTCTGAAGTTCTTTCTTCGATGCCAACTTTGCTCGACAGGTAATGCAATCAGAATCGAGCTCTCCGTGGATTCTCGCGCAAACAAGTCTGGAGCGCATTGTTGCTCGTCCGGGCTGCATCCCCTGGCTCCTAATCCCTGCGATCAACAGGGTCTCGAAGATCCTCGCTGGGAGCACTCCTTTCTTCTCCGAGTACGGTGGATGAAAACAGGGCAGACATCCGCGCACGAGGGCTTCTGACGATGCTGGTACTGACTCAGAGCAAGCCGAGCGCTTTTGACCTCATGACAGTCGCTTGGAACTCGAGGAATCGGCCAGAGTCCGAGTTTTTCCTCTTTTTGTCCCCGAGGCAAGCAAAGCGCGTACTGGACAGGTTTCTGGCTCTTCTACTCGTAGTATCTGTAGCTTAAGCCGCGACCCTGAAGCACATCTGCAACTACTCCATCGCAGGCCAAACCACATGAGAGTGTCTCCAGCCTTGCAGAGGCACGTTAAACCATCCTCGGTCGCACGTCTGTCTAGTGTTTGTCTACCTAACCCGCGATGAAGGAGCAGGTCTTTTAACCCAGCGTACGATACTTCAAACTTGAGAAATGAAGATTGAAAAAAATAAAATAATTGATAGAGTTCAAAAAAAGATGAGAAATTGAAAATTTGCAATTGAAAAAAATAAAAATAAAAATAAAAATAAAAAAGCAATCGAGAATGACAACAAGGCAAGGCACTCAGTCGCCACGTCTAGAGAGTTGCGTAGTCAACAAAGTCACCACGACCGGTCACCGTAAGACCCACGTCCGCCCCCGACAGAGGCACGTCACTGACTGTGGAGCGGCGGCGAGGAGGGCGACGAGTCGGATGTTCTCGATCTATCCCAGCAGGGTCGGAAACAAGGAAAGCGAGTGATCACCCCAGGTCGGCATATCGTGCGGTCGGGGGAGATGTTTATTGGAGAAGACGGCGACAAGGCAGGTATAGGAATGTGAGGATGCGGAGAATGTGTGGGATGTGCAGGAGATGGGAAATGCAAAGGCCGTGAGCAGATTCACCCGCGAGGTTTGATCGGCGCGGGGCGCAGGGCCGCTCCCACTTGGCCAACCGGTATCCTCGTGTCGGGAGACGCAGGTTGAGCTTGACTCGGGACGCTTGGAAACGCGAGAGAATACTCTGCTGCACGAAGCTCCAACGCGATCCCCCCCCCCCCATGCACGACATGCAGAGGGGCAAGAGGCGACGACATGCTCACGTCAATGACATCAACGCCGCTGGAGCCGGTCATCTTCTGCAGAATCGCGAGTCGATACTGGCGTGGCGGTCGGCGGGCTGGAGACGGGGTCATCGGAGACGACATCTACACTGCCACGGCGCGAGTCCGGGGTCATCACAACAACAACAATGATAAGCGAGCGCCCATCCCCCACCCGACACGCACCCGCCCACGTCCCACGTCTGCCTGGGCCGCGAGCAGGAGGGAGGGAAGAGAAAAACCGGCTTTTTCAACATCTCGCAGCTGGGCAGCATCTGCATGCGAGCAAAGGCCCGAATTCCCGCTCCTGGAGCCGAGCAGATCTGCCTGCAGGGTGGAGAGCCGTCGTCACGTCGGCGCCGCTTCGATCGTCTGCTCGCCAACCAGAGCCGGAGAGGGCTGGCCACCGCGGCCGCCACGAGATCTGGATTCTGGATTCTGGAATCTGGATGCTGGGGCAGGGCGTCTCCAGACATGTGCAGCTCGTCATCGGGCCCGGATGACGCCGTCGGGGCCTCGTGCTCGACGTCGTGGGAGAAGCAATCGTCCGGTGGAATCATGGCATGGGCATGGGCTTGAGTATGAGCATGAGCTTGAGCTTGAGCACGAGCACGAGCACGAGCACGAGCCTGGGTTCTTCGACGCTCGCTGACCATGTCATCACTCGATCGCGGTTGCCCTCTGTCCAAGTTCCAACCTGCTGGTGATCTGCCAGCAGGAGTGACGGTATAAGAGCCGGGCGCTGCGAGAGACCCCGTCAGAACCACACGAACCCAACTCTCCAGCCACCCCATCAAAGCAAAACACACCACATCAGACCAGATCAGATCAAATCTCTATCCCAACCCAACTTCCTCCACTTCGCAACCCGAACCGCCCGCGACCATGGCCGGCCTGCTCGGAAACCTCACCAACTCCCTCGACAACACCCTCACCGGGGGCGACAAGGCCAGCGGCCAGGGGGGGCTGCTCGGCGCGGTGACGGGCACCGTCACCAAGACGGTCGACGGCGCGGGGAACGTCGTCGGGCAGACGACGGATGGCCTGGGAAACGTCGTCGGGCAGACGACCAACGGCGTCGCCAACACGGCGGGGCAGACGACGAATGTACGTATGGTCTCGATCCTCTCCTGTTCGAAGCCTCGGCCCAGACGCCCCATCACCTATCCCCTGCGCGACACTCGTCGAGGCCGAGGCGGGGTGGCATGTTGAGAAGTAGATTTTCGAGTCGATTGACCATCTCGCGCATCGCCAACCGAAAAACACATGGCTGACTGACTAACAGGGCGTTGCCAACACGGCCGGCGGCCTGACCGACACGGCCGGCGGTCTGGTGGGGGGTGTGGCCGGGCAGCAGAAGAGAGCCTGAGTCGGGACGAGCGCACAGCAAAGGGCGGGATCCGCGTCTGCTTCATTTTGGCACTTCTTGGTAGTGATTCTTCCGGCACTTCGCTTCTCCTGTACGGATATGACAGTCAATGTAACATGTACCCTCCGACGCTATCAACAAGTGACGTGTCCAACCCCCGTGATTATATAAAATTCAGCCACTTGTAACTGACCCCTCTACTTGTTGTCTATTTATCTACAAGTAGCCCAGACAAGGACAAGTAATTGAGCGACAAGCAATCAGGCCATCTACACTTCTTTCTATACATACTGAGGTGTATATCTACAAACCAAGCTACTCGGAAGAACCCAGCCACGATCAGCTCTGGCGACTAAGCCCCCGTGGAACTCCACGTCCCGGAGCCAAGCACGAACCCTCTTGTTCGCGGGCTCTCTATAGAGGTGGCTGCAGCTTCATGTCTGCAGCTCCGTGTCTACAGCTACAGCTACAAACCTCCAGAGCCGCATCTGTAAAGTCTCCAAAGTCTCCAAAGTCCCCTCGGTTGATGCAAATCCGATGCGAGGTCAGCTTCCGAGGCACTGAGGCTCGGAGGCTCCGAGGTCCCCCGGTTCCCGTCGCCTGATGCCGTTACGGGTGCCTGGGACGGGTTAACCTCGAGCATGCAAAGCGGAGTGAGAGGGCCAGAGGGAGCGATTTCGTGCCGGTTCTACTCGGAACGGGGGTCTCAGGACTGGAGTGGGCGGGCGCGGAGACTGGCCGTCTCTGCAGAGGGATGCTTGGGGTCTGGCTGGCGGGGATGTGGTCTCGCTCAACCAGGGCTGCGGGGGACTTGGTAGGTTCAGGGGGGACGGTTTCGACTTTGAGTGTAGCTTTCTGATGAGCCAGTGAAGAATATCGGGCGGCGAAAGGGGGCAGGATACTCTCTGCTTGTAGGATCTCTTACACGACGGTGCTGAGTATCGGTCTGCTTTCCTAGATGTCTGCTTTCCTGGATCATTTCATGTAGTATTTAGACGTACCCTTCTTGGCTCTTCCTTGAAGCCTTCCTATATTCCGCTACAGCTCTCCTACTCCCTCAGGGTTATGTAGTCAGTAACTCTAGAATACGACGCAAATGCTCCACTATTCGTTATGTGCAGTGAGTTTTCGGAAAGAGTTGCCGACTTGTACGTATCGCAACTGACGAGAAGTCCCTCGGTGTACAGACGCTCTCCTTTATACTAGTATGCTTTTAGATCTTATAGCCCGGTCGCTTCAAATACTGCCCGGCAGCGATGTACTCGCTCCGATTCTTGAAAGCTTCAATCAAACATCACTTATCGATTTTACTTAGCCTGGCCATCTGCTTATAATACGAAACTTGATATCTGACTCACTTTCTTACTGCGTGACTGTTCCCATTTCGTGAGTTTCCTGCTTCGTACTCCACGTCTTCTTCATATTAATCCAGTACACCTGCATGAGATGTACCTTCTCAAGCTCGCTCTCGTACTACGCAAGCTGCTGGCCACCTCCGTCAACTTCTGATATATATCCGGCACACGTACTCAGCACGCGACTTGGTGAACCAACTGACAGCAGCTTGGCTATCCTCTTCTCGGCTCAGCACCTCACTTACATACACTTTACTCTTCCACCCTACCCTCTTGCAGAGTACGTCTAAGCTCAAATATCTTGTGTTTGGGTCTTTCCCTTTACAGTATATTTGACCTCTCGAGGGTGGGTGGGCAGCTTTGTTAGGCTTGGAGGCAAGGGTTAGGTCAAGTTACGAGGGCAGCAAAACTAAAAGAGGAGATTTCGGGATCAGAATCAGAGGGTTGGAGACTTGAAAGAAGGTTGGTTTGGGGGGGTCGGAGATAAGTGTAAGACTTGGGGGACTGGGTACAGATATCTCAGTGGCTGTCGCATGCGTATTGAGCTTGATTAGATATGGACGTAAGCTCGATGACTCCCAAACCCTCATATAGCCCTCTTATCGCATCTGAAACGACCTTACAGCTGCGATATTTCACGGCAAGATTTTCCACTCGCGAAAGCGAGTTCCTTGCTGGAGGTATCGTAAGCGAGCCCCTGAATGGCAACAACAAAAGAGCATATAGCAGTAGCAGTGCAGCTTAGCACTAGGAATCAGCTTGGTGAGCTCATTATGCAGAATAGAGATTATGATTGTCGGTGATAACGAGCCAAGGATGCGCAGAATCTCTGTTGCGAGTAGGGGCTTGCGACGGATTAATTGCCTCTGCGAATCGCTTTGCTGCATGTGCTCGAATCTTGCAATCTTCTTGCGGCCTCGGGGGATCGCTGCTGTGCAACAGTACAGCGCCAAGTATCGAAGTTCATCAGAGCCGACAAGATCCAGATTACCTGTATGGATTCCCTATGGCATAGTTGTGCAGAACAGGGGAAATTCATTCTTGAGGATCAGGAACTATTCTTCCTATGCTGAAAAAGTGAGCAGATGAAGCTGGGGTGATTTTTGTATAAGCCAAAAGTGCCCTGCACTTTAAGCGACCCGTTTCTTACCAATCTCCTTGTCAATATTGTAGTAGCTCTTCAGATGGCTCTGCCGTCTGCAAAGTGCTGTGCCGTGCTGTGCTCTTGGCAAAGTGGTAATAGCTATGTAGAGGCGGTTACAGCAAGCATATACAGCGTGGTCTGTGCTGGTCTGGTGGCCTAATGGTAAGGCGTCTGTTTCCGGTAATGGAAGATACAGAAGACTGCGGGTTCGAGTCCCGTCTGGATCGTTTTGCTAGGACATTTTTGCTTCTTCCTGGGCCGAGTTCAGCTGCAACCGACTGAACAGGTATGCACGCACACACTCAAATTAGAATTGCGTTTGTGCAGAAACAGCAGCAGCAATGTTTATTCCGTGTGTGATATTCCATTTGTTGGATACTGTTTTGCTTGCCTGCTGTTACTCACCACTACTCTGCATATGGCAGCTAAGGGAGTGTGGATTTAACAGCAGTATATACACAGCAGTTCACATCAAGACAGGTACAGGCACCAGTTGTGAGGGGCTTGAACTCCAGATAAGTTTCCGCTTTGTGAATAAGTACGTAGTAACAACAAAGGAGAGCCTCTGAACCCTTCTTGTTGGTGGAGCCTTTTGCCTGGCTCTTGAGACCTCTATTACCTGGTTGGGACTTCCTATAGAGAAATAAATATACCTTGTTGAATGATTTTCTCTGCCTTGAGAATCAAGGCCTCTGATTTTCTGTTGGACAATTCGTAGCTGGTCTTTCACCTCATGGGGCCCAGGCCCAGGCCCAGGCCCAAGCCAAGCTCCATCTCTTTCCCCCCACTTGTGTATCTCGAAGCCTGAACAACATCAACAATTGACTGCCATGTCCCATGACAGCGCCGAAGGCAACATGCAGTCAACATGCAGTCATCCACAACCAATATGAGTGGGCGCAATTCAGCAATGTCACCTTTCTCACGAGTGGGCTGTCCGCAAGGCTGAGGTGTCTCTACCCGTTTCTACAGATAACCCCGAGGTACTCGAGCTTCATTATTCAACACCACAATGGCTCCTCACGCAGAACCCCCTCCTGGCAATGGCGACCGTCTCCCCGCCCCTCCTCGCCCGGCGATGTCCCTCAACCCCCCTCGACTCCTCATCATCGGGGCCGGCTCTAGAGGTACCGCGTACGCACGAGCGACTGGCGAATCGACAAACGGGATTGTCGCCGCGGTCGCAGATCCGATCGCATCCAAGAGGAAGCTGTTGGGGGATGCGTACATCTGGGGGAAAGCTGGGCCCTCGGAGGGGCAGGAGTTCGAGGACTGGAAAGGCTTCTTGGTCTGGGAGCAGGAGAGGCGGGTGAAGGCTGCTCGGGGAGAGGAGGATATACCAGAGGCGATTGACGGCGTGTTCATATGTGTCCTCGATGAGATGCACAAGGACGCCATCACCGGGCTTGCTCCGCTTGGCCTGCACATCATGTGCGAGAAGCCATTGGCGACCAGCCTTGGTGACTGCATCTCGATATACAGATCTCTCCTCCCGGCCCTGCCAGACACCACCCCCTCCAAGCTCTTTTCGATTGGCCACGTCCTCAGATATAGTCCTCACAACGTGCTTCTGCGGAAGCTGTTGCTGGAAGAGAAGGCTATCGGGGAGATCATGTCCGTGAACCACACGGAGCCTGTGGGTTGGTGGCATTTCGCCCATAGCTATGTGAGGTATGGTCCCTTTTTCCTGTCCATATTCCTGTGGCTGAGCATCTCCAGAGGCAATTGGCGTAGAGAGTCTACGACGGCTCCGTCCCTCCTCACCAAATCTTGCCACGACATAGATATCCTTCTGTGGCTTCTCTGCTCGCCACCTCCAGGATCTGCCAATCCCGCGCATATACCCTCACGCGTCAGTTCTCTCGGGGGTTTGCAATATTTCAAAAGAGCTCGGAAACCCAAAGCAGCTGGAGATGCCACGAACTGCCTCTCGTGCCCCGCCGAGCAATCATGCAAATATTCTGCCAAGAAGATCTACCTCGGGAAGGGGTTGAGCGGACTCGGATCGGGGAATACTCTCTGGCCAGTCAATATCGTCCTCCCCGAAATCGAAGAATGCATCTCGTCGGCAGGAATCGCCGGCGGCGAGGCTGCGTTGACAGCCAAGCTCGCTGAAGACTATACCAGCGACACTCTTGAATCCGAGGTCTCGACCAAGAACTGGTTTGGCCGCTGTGTCTACGAGGCAGACAACGATGTCAACGACGACCAGGTAGTGACCATGCAGTGGGAAGATGATCCTCTGCCAGACGCCCAAGATGGCGAGAAAGCGCTGGTTGGTCGGGGTGCCAAGACAGCCGTTTTCCACATGGTGGCACATACCAAGAAGCAATGCGATCGCTACAGCCACTTTTACGGTAGCGATGGCGAGATCTACGCCGACAGTGAGACGATCACGGTGCAAGATTTCAACACCGGTGCGACCACGATTTTCAAGCCTCATCTGGCGGGAGGTGGCCATGGTGGCGGCGATGATGGACTTGCCCGGCAGTTCATCCTTGCTGTGGACGCTGTCAAGAACCACGGTGCTAGCGTAGGAGAAGCACAGAGAGAGCATGTGGGCTGTAGTCTCGAAGAAGTCATCAGGAGCCACGCTATGGTTTTCGCCGCCGAGCAGGCAAGACTTGGGAAGCAGGTGCTCGATTTTCCGCGCTGGTGGGCGAAGAATGTCGAGGCGAGTCTGCTGGATTGAGTAGCTCGCGCCCTCTTCCTGGCGGTGGAAATACAATACTGTATCCAAATATGCAAAGTCTACCGATCCATAGCCCGCTCAGGAATCCCAACACCACCCGCTCACTATGAATAGGGCACCACATCACTTTAAGAGTCGAATCTATTGTGGCACTTGGCGGCCTTGGTACTGCGGAGATCTGTACTGTAGAGACGTGGAAAGAACCCAGCCGTAGGGGAACTGGAATAGAATGGATCCTCGGCTGGCACTATACCTCGAATGGAATCAAACATCTGTTAGAGGATGTACAGCGAAGAAGTGATCTCCTAGGACTTGTGCGATTCGGCCTTGGATGGCGAGATTCACCAGGAATGGGATGTTTGTTCGCCATGCCCTGCCCGAGATCAAGCTGAAGGCACCTTACTACTCGGTACGTCGGAGCCCCATACCAGCCCCGAATGCTTGCTGTTGCTTGGAACCTTCAAGCATCCTTGGCTCGGCTCTTCGCGTGTCTCGGATGGCACCATTCCCAAACATCTCTCTCGTCGCCTCTTACTCTCAGGCGACTCGGGAACTGCTGGCTGCCTCTGGTTGGAAGTTCGATTTCTGGATACGAAGAGTGAAGTAGTCAAGAAAGCAGGAGGCGCATTGGTAAGTACCTGTTCACCCCCTGCCTCTTTGAGGATGCCGATGAAGAAGCAGACGAGAGAATTTCCTCGCAGTCTGGTGTATGAGTAGTTGCCGCGCGAAGATCCTCCGATGTTTCCTCGACTTCGCAATTCTCATCGGATTTGGCGAACCCGGATGGAACCCTTGGTGCGACTCCACTGTCACGGCCCGGAGTGGAGTCATTGAATGCTGGAATGCTGGAATATTGGAGTTGGATGCGACGTATATTGGGATTTCAGCGAGAAGCCGATTTTCCTCCCATGGAGAGATCTTGATTTCTGTTTCTTACTCTCTCTCTCTCTCTATGGGTCTTCCGTCTTAGCGCGTATCATCACCACCCCGGGATGACGATGTGGAGAGAGTAGGTAGATACAACCCCTATCTATATATGAAAGATACTATCTCTTGTTATCTTCTACTCTTCTCTCCAACTGCTGTGCTCTCATCTCGCATCTGTCTCTCCCCATCGCCAGTTACTCCGCGCTGGATCTCTGGCCGGTATGGGAAGGCAACTGTCACTGCTACGGTTCTCAATGAGCTGGGGTCGAGGGGTTTTGATGAGACTGCCTCTGACAACTCGAGTCTGACCAGTCGAGGAAAAATTGGGGTTGAAGAGTCGCGGGAGAAGGGTAAGATCAGCGCGGATGTCTTGGGCTTGGAAGTCGAGGATGGCACGCCCATGTTGTTCGATGCGGATGAGAATGAACTCACTCCTGTCGAGGCATTCACATGGAATGTTGATGGGGATCAATCGCCGTGTAAGATCTCCTACTTGCAATTACGACGCAGGTGGGCTCTTCAACTATAGACAGCTAACGTTTCTCCTCCATCCCCGAGATGGCTGCTTGTGTAGCGATCACGGACGATCCTACTATGCCCTGCAACAGCAAGTTCCTCTGAACGCGCAGGGTTTCGAGTCCTGAGCTGATGTTCCGTAGCTGCCAGAGCCTGGATTCTGCTTACCGTGTTCGTGGTGTTGTTCTCTGGCATGAAATAATTTTTCGGCTTGCGACATGTAGCGTCTTCCATACTTGTGCCTCGACTCTCCTCGTTTTCTCCCGACACGCTCAACAGTCATCCCTCTTTATCGGCTACATCGTTGCGCAGATTCTCATCTTCCCGATTGGCAGAGCCTCGCAGAAGATGCCTCGATGGAGAGTGCCCTTGGGGCCCTTGACTTTCGACTTCACCCCTGGCCCATTTACGATCAAGGAGCATGCTCTGATCGTCATTCTAAGCCCTCCGTGTGCTCAGCTCTTGCACCCCCCGGGCTGACGCAGAATACCATAGTGTGTCAACGTCAGTGCCAGCACGGCCTATGCTTCGCCGCCGTGACGCCCATGCTATTCCACACATATCTCTACAACGGCCGCGAGATCTGGGCTAGATTCAAGAATGCTCGAAATGGAGGGGAAGATGTCCACAGGAGACTGATGATCGTCTATAGAGAGGTCCCGGACTGGTGGCACGCGACCTTGACGCTCGTGGTCCTTGCTCTGGGCGCCTTGATCGTGCGGTACTGGGACTCGGGATTGTCCATCCGGGGGTTTTGCGTAGTGTGCTTCGGCATGGGAGCCACGCTCATCATCCCAGAAGGAATATTGGAGGGAACGACGAATCGGAGAATGTCCGTCCTCTCCCATGGCTGAAAGATCGTAGCTGAGGGGCAAACCCGGTTCCCTCAATATCGTCTCGGAACTCATCGCTGGGTACGCTTGGCCGGGGAAACCGATTGCTAATATGATGGTCAAGTGTTATGGTCACAACTCTATCAAGCACGGTTTGGACTTTGCGCAGGATTTGAAGTTGGGACAGTATGTGGTATGGCTTACCCACTATCCACTACCCCTTGGAATATCATCGCTGATACCGCCACAGGAAATCCCGCCTCGTGTCCTGTTCGCTGGGCAGATCTACTCGACCCTACTTGCCACCGCCACCCAAACCGGAGGTCGGTTTGACGCTCTCCTCGTCTGCGCAACAACATCCTGATACCGACTGACCCTCACGGCCAGTTCGGTTTTATGCATGTATACTTGTCGCCAAACTCGACCCGTGAGTAGTTGAGCTAAGACAGGTATCAGCAGTACGAGTCAAAGATGCCATCAAGATGGTCGCAGTAGATCTCCACTCCCTCAAGACTAAAAATGTTTCGAGAGCGCCGGGCTTCGCACGTTGGCACTACTCGGCAAACTCCCCTGCCAACGAGCAGACAGCACGGCGTGCCTCTACCTGCAGCGTCTTCACCACGCCGTCGCAAAAGGAAGCCACCTCTAGAAGCCCGTAAATAGTGCGGGCGCGGAAACCGAGGCGGCAGACCGGGATACGAACACACATCTGACGAAGCGCGCTCGCTGGTCCCCTGCAAGCCGCGTCTCCGATGTCGTCAACCGTGCCAGCGAGGTCAGGTACGTATGTGGGCTTCCGCGGAAGCGCAGATGGCTGCGTGGCGATCTTGCAGGAGGGACTGGTGGAGGCGGGAGCGTATGATCGCGCGGTGCGCTCCCGGAGGACGTGGGCGCGCTGCAGAGGCGCTGGAGAGAGCGTGAGCTGCTCCGGGGGCTGGCTCTCATCGCTGCTGTGGGAGGTGCTGCTGCTGCTGCTGATCGGGGGGTTTGTTTACAGTAATCGCCTTAGCGAGGAAGCGAGGCGGTGACTGGATGGCGCTCGGAAGCGCGGGGCTGGCCGAAGGATGGGTTGCTGCGAAGCGGAGCGTGGGAGGCGTTGGCCTGTGCTGGGTTGCGGAGGGTAGGATGGAGGGGGGGGGGTGGTTTTCTTCGTTCCTTTCTTTTCTTTTTCCAAAGTGAGACCTGGGATGTGGATGGTCAGAAACAGTTCGGTCTCCGAGGATGAGTCGGTTAGTGGCATACTGGTTTGTCTGCACAGAGAGGGGCTGTCTGGTGAGAGGTACATGGGTGTTTCACGGTCTAGATATCGAGTTGGCGACTTCCGCTGGATGTATACTTACAAAGCTGTTACAGAGAAGGGCGAATCCAAGGGAGACTCGGAGCTCAGATCTCTTTCCGACGCATTCGGCGCCGAGCGGGCAGACCGCAGTAGGCGACGCAGGCTGGTGATGTCCCGGGCTGGGGTTACCGCGTGGAAGAGGGTCAAGAACAGGATCGGTATCCTCAATACAAACACGAGTTCCATCTCCTCAAGCTCCAAACACCCGAGCGGTAAGGACAGAAGCCTTGGAGATACGAGGATGGAGTACTCTGATCCGGGTGGTCGAGGGGTACCTTACCCGGCTAGATCTTAGCAGTCTAGGTAAAGACCCCGGGATAGCGGGTGTATACTGAGTGATACTTCTCAGTATGACATTCACCGTCTGGGCATGAGGCTACATACTACTAGTACAGTGCTGATGTAAACGCAACCACTTGAGGGAGATCCCCGCATGCCTTGAACAATCTGCCCCTCCTCCCTGCTCTCTCTCTATACGCGGAGCGCTCTCGCCATCGCCCCAACACGGCGTCCGGCTCTAATCTCAGTCTGCCTCGAGCGATTAGCACACGCCCTCTCTATGCAAGGCGGAGTAGAAAAAGGGAAGCGGGAGATAGAACGAGGCGATTCGCGAATCCACCAAGTAAAGCTCTGATATCACCCCTGGGTACGGGGCGAAGCCGATGCGTATCAGCCGGTATCCCACGCCGCCCTCTGGTGTATCACGTCTGACGAGAAAAGAGGAGAAACACTCGACCTCAATAACCTCGATGCGACTCCAAAAGCAAAGAGCGAGAGGGAGAGGCTGTGCTCACGCGAGTGTCGCAGGTATTCCTACCCCTCGCGAGCAGGATCTGCAGCTGCTGGTTTAGTGGTCTGCATAACGCAAGGTTTACGGCCCTGCTCAGTCTCTTGTTTACTCGTACATCTACGTAAAAACACTGTCAAATTCTCGCCAGCCCGATTACAGAGACTTGATCCGCTACACAAACGACGAACTTCACTTTACCTTAGCTCCGAATCCATCCTCCAAGTATCGTAGAACCAGCACCGGGCCACGATGGCTACTCGGCTACTCGGCTACTCGGCCATACAATCAAGAAGGAAAACCCCTGGAAACCGACGAGTACCGACTTCACTAGTAGGGTTGAAGTTGGGAAGACTTGGAATCTGCACAGCCTGATCCTCCGTGTCCTTCCAAATCGACCCGACCTGCGTGGAGGTGAAAGAATAAAATGATACAAAAGTAATATGCGTATATATACCGAGGGTTGCCAAACAAAAAGCCAGTCCGCAGGCTCAGCATGCCTTCCAAGATCAAGATATAGATTAAAGTCTCCATGCAGCTCCGCAATCCGCTTGACACCGGCAGGTATCAGCAAGTACTAGGACGTACCAGCAAGCAATACTCATCTCACCCTAGCCACATTCTGCCCTCCCTCTAAACGAGGGAAACAAAAGAGTTTATGTACAAACAGATCGCCCAGAAATCCAGAGGCTCCGTTGTCACGAATACACATATCTCCTTTCTCCTTTCGAGGAGAGAAAAGCCCACCAATTAGCTACGCTTGCCCTTGTATCAGCCCAATCTCTTGCGATTAATTGCAGCCACGTAATCCACAGTTCCGAATCCAAATCCATATCCGGACCCCAACGCCGACTACGCGGAACGCCCCCTTTCCAAGTTTTCTGCCCGGCGCTGAAGTAGTTCGTAGGATACACAGCCCTCTCTCCTCCCACTCCGCTCTCCCTTTCTTCACCAACCCAACCTCATACGCCCTTGGGCTTGGTACTAATGAACACAGGAAGGAATTACCTCACTTATTCCCAATCAACTTCCGACTCGCTTTTTTGATGATATCCGCGGCTTTATCGCACTGCTTCTGGGCAAGGGCCCAGTCCCGCGAATCCACAGCGTCGCGGATAGCGGGGAAGAAGGCCTCGTCGTAGCCGGACCAGAGCTGCGGGCCAAAGAGGACGTGTTTGAATTGGGTGCGGTTTGGGATCTGGGCCTCGTTAGCTGCGCTTCTCACTCCGGTGACGTGCAGGGGATGTGCGTATAAGGGAATCTAGGGAATGTTCAATGTAAAGAATGCGAAGAACGTGAAAAGAGAAACGTACACCACCACCCTCTTCTAAATCCAACAAATGCGTCTCAAAGTTTGCCATGCGATTATTGTGACTCTTGCGGTGCGCGGCCAGCTCCGTGCTCTCCTGACCACTCCCGCCCAGCACGATGCTTTCCCAATCCGCCTCGAATTTCTCGAACTTCCTCGCGTCACTCCCAAACTGCAACACCGCCTCCCTCAGCGGCTCGATGCTCCACGGCGGATTTCCTGCAACATTCGGGCCTTTGTTCGATACCCAATCATCAAGTTCCATAACCCAGTTCGTGAGAGCGGCAGAGTAGGCCGAGATGTCAAAGGGCAGGACGAGGCGATCAGAGAACTCGAGGATGAGCAGCGCCCAGATTTGGGCAAGCATCTTGTGGTACTGAAAGCCGGGATCTCCGACGGATTCCATCCATTCGAAAGAGTCGAAGGCAGAATGGTACGGGAATGGGGGGCCGTCGAATCCGATATCGAGACTGGATGTCCCCGCCATGTCTTGGAAAGCGACATAATCACTGCCAGCTCCTAGACCCTCGAGCTTGCCGCCGCGTTGATCCCAGAGTGCGCGGAGAGTTGCGTTCTTACCCAGGTCACTCACACGGTCCAGGGCTCGCAGGAGCGACTTTTTGAACACCGGGCTACCAGAGGCTTTGAACTCTGTGCCCCCGACTGCCACGTCCACGTTGATATATGCGTAAGCATCCGCCTGTAGACGTTCCATGTTGGTCTCGACATACTCGGTAGAGCCGATGAGATTGTACTCTTCACCGTCCCAGGAAGCGAATTCGATGGTTCGGAGAGGTCTCCAGCCGCGCTCGACAAGATCCCCGAATATACGGACGACTTCCAGCATAACCGCCGTGCCAGATCCAGGATCAGTCGCTCCATAGACCCAAGCATCACGGTGGTTACCCACAATGATCGACTTCTCCTTCTGCTCGACTCCGGTGATCTTTCCCATAACATTCCAGATCGGTTGCTGCTCAACCTCATCCTGCTCATTCACAAGATGAACCTTTGGCGAGCTCAGATTGCCCGACCAGTATTCCACATTAGGAACTCCACCTCTCCACTCTTCAGGTGCTTGCTGGCCGCATCCCTGAATGGCTTTCAAGAGATGCTGAGCATCTCCCCAGGAGAGCGGTATACTCGGAATGTTGACCAGACCCGGGTTGTTATCTTTCGAGACTCTTTCGGCCCCCTTGACACTCCCGCGCCCTGGTGTCAACACATCCCCCACAACCCAACTCATCAAGCTCACCGCTCCCCTCTGCACCCCTCCTTCGGGCATAAACCTGCCCGTCGGCGCCGGCTCGCCCAGCACAAAGCCGTCATCCTCGGGATCACTGTAAATAATACACCCCACGAATCCCCACTCCTCCGCCGCCTTGACTTTCAAAGCTCGATCCCTCTGTGCCCCATAGTACTTGACCAGGGCAATGGCCCCCTTGACGTCAATCCCACTATCATAAAGCCTCTTGTAATCTTCTCTCGAGCCGTAATTCGCATATATCACAGGGCCGGTGACATCCCCGCTCCTGGAATGGCCATGAAATACAGGCGTCTGCGCCCTCCCCCCTTTCCCGTACACAGGTGCCTCGTCGATACTGGCACTCCACTCCACACTTCCATCTCCCTTCAGCAGCTCCACCTTCCTGCCTCCTTCCTTGGGGTAATTCAGGTACACGTCGAACTGATCCATTCGCACCTCCTCCAAGAAGTTATTCCGGAAGAAATCCTGCACATACTCCGCTAGCACGTAGTCCCCCTCCGTGCCCGCCAGATGGTCGCTCTGCGTCACCACCCTCAAGTATTCCCGGATCTTGCTCTCGTCCACCATGGCCTGGACATGCAGCCTCACGCTCTCGGGGTCGAACATCTGCCCGGCCATGCGCTGCGCTGCAGAGGTGAAAATATCGCTCATGAAGAGCAGATACACCACAGTCATGACCAGAAGCACCGCGAAGCAGCGGCCCAGCACTATGCAGAAGTCGACATTCATGACCGGCCACCCGGGCCACTTCAAATTCCACTTCCACTTCCACTTGAGGCTGAGACTCGAGATGCGCTTCCCCCACGCTGACTGCGCGCTGACTCGCGGCTCATCGATATCCATCTCTTGCAACTCCCGCCGCACCTCGTCTTCTTCTGAGCTCTGGCTCGTCCGTTCCTGGTTGAGGAAGACATCCCGCTCCTCGTCGTCGCCGTTCTGCGAGGTATTTTCCTCCGTCAATGGAGGCCTGTATCCGGCTCTGCGCGTAGGTATCGGTATCCTGCCTTCTGCTCCAAGGTTAGAGCCAAGCAGCCCCTCTCGTTCCGCTGGTTCCGCGGCTTCGCGTGTCGAGTCTGGAGGCGAGGGTGTGCTACGTGAGGAGGAACCGATGGCTTCGTCGTAGGTGGGGATTGGGACAGGCTCGTATCTGTTGGGTTTCTCGTCGGTAGGCATGGTGACGATGTAGCTTGGTTCGACCGGATAGGCAACAGATCCCACTCCACAAAGCAGCCACCAAATCCCAGATGAAGCTACAAAGCGTCCAATTAGCCCCCAATGGCAATTCAGAGCTCTCAGAGACCAGCCCCTTATCTCACCAGCCCTCAGTCTTCAATTCTTGATTTTCAATTCTTGATCTTCAATTCCCAATTGCTCAATCCGATCCAATGCAATCCAACCAGCACAATTTCGCCGTTTGCTGCGAAGTCGTCGCGACCGTCTCCAATCCCTTGAATCGATAAAGATGTCGAAGAGTACGTGCTGGTGCTCGTTCTTGGAATCAGACCAGCTGCATCCTCATTTTCCTTAATTTCCTCTCCTCCCTTTCTCTCCTCTTCCCCGTCTCCCTTCCTTCTTGCTAGTCCTGTTCCCGATCCAACGCGGTCTCTCCCACAGTCGGTGGATGGTCGGAGCGAATTGAGTATCGAGTATTGCGTGTTGGCAGTGAAGGATGAGTGGCAGTGTAGGTGTCGAAAGACTGAGGACGAGGCAATGCGTTCGTTTGAAAGGTACTCGGACCCCTGACACTTCGGGAGCATGGGACTCAGGTGTGGGTCCTTACGGGGGGGCCTTGGCCTGATATGAACAACACAACTCCAAGTATTTGGCGATGCCGTCCGACTTTAATATGAATATAACTCAACGCGGCGTGACTACCAGACTATCTGCTCAGTTACTTAAGCTTGACGGTCATGATTCGTTGGTTGAGTTCTGCGCGGACAGCCCCCCGCACTAGGAAAATGTTTCTTAATTTGGTCCCAAACACCATCAATCTGGAAAATACGGGTTTCCAGTGCAAGTTTGCTCTCACAATAGTGCATTGTAGTGTGAGTTTTCGGCGGCGAACGGTGAGATCAACCACGGGGTCCCGTGGGTCCGCGTGTCCACCTACCTACGCTGTGAAAACAAATAAACAAACAGATAAGAGAATCACCAATGACGCCTCCGCCCCGAGAAGTCGAAAGGAGAAGAAGATGATGATGAAAATGAAATAGCTTGTTGCGGAGAGCATTTACGCCCAGCTAATGGTTGATCATGATCTGTCTATCTATATGAGACGTGATCGGATCGTAACAGGGGAAGACTTCTGTGCATTGGCCAGGCGTGAAGGCGATTTTGAAACGCAGAATGCGCGTGAACGATAGCGTCGCGCTCTACCGACACCCTATGCCATCAAGGCATACTAAACTCTTCGAATCCATTGCACGCCTTTTGCCTCGCTATTCCCATACGCTGTGTCCTACTTTCGGAAAGCCTTGACCCAAGGCCCGCCCGAGAGGGTGACTGAAACCTCTCACATATCAGCGAAATATTCTTGTACGCACAGGCAGCCAGTCCATATATACGTCGGATCCGATTCCAAAGTCACTGGACGACACGGCATCTCCACCTCCATATCTGAGCCAAGCTTCATTTCTCGTCTGATCAGGATATTATAACAGCGTGCCTGAGCAGCAGATCCTCTTCGCTTTCCCATTCACCAAGACATCTTGCATTGCAAGCAAGCCAGCAGCTTCCATAAGGGTGCCCCGCGTCCAGACGTCCCCTCGCTTAGAAACATCTTACAAACAGCCTCCCCCCCTTGCTCGCCCATCCCCTTCAAGGGAATCTACTTTGCAGCTGTCGTGACGACGCCCTCGTACTCCCTCGACGCTATGTACTCTATCGTTCTCTGAAAATGGCGTTTCGGCATGTCGATCGTGACGGATTCTAGGTTGGTCTGAAGGTTTGAGTGGATGAGCTCGATGAGACCATTTAGGTATTTCGTGGTAACCTGTAGATGTCAGACTTGAGATACAGAGCTCCGGGGGATGAAAGTAGGGGTGACTTACAGCATCGTTCTGCTGATCAAAGTAGTACACGTATCTATTCAAGATTTCAACGAAAAGCTCAACTGAGACAGCGGTGTCCATGCAAGCATCAGCAACACGGAGAGCACGTTGAAGGCATTCGAGAACTCGCTTGCCATCACGGTAGAGCTACGAAACTTCAGCTTCATCTCATCTTTCTTCACTTGAAATATTCTGCATACCTTCTTCTCGTCATCCTCCGTCTCGCCTCTGGCAACAATCGGCACGGCCCACCATAAGTGGGACGCCAAATACACAGCTCGGCACTGATCCGGCTTCTTGAGAAGCTTACTACCATGTAGCGCACATTTCGTGATCAAGGTATCGTAATTCTCCCGGCCAAAGTTTCGGACTTCGTGTAACGCTCCAGCAATGATGCAAACCGCTTGAAACTGTGCTCGAGAGTCACTGATGGCTTCTTCGTAGATGGTGAAAGCTTGAGCGAAAAATTCGTAGCTGACTTCTTCAGCCCCGGTCTGATCTGCAATTTGGCCGCATGTGACGAAGAGACGGAGGCAGAGCTCGGCTGAGCTTGGTACCCGTGTGTAAAGTGTCGAAAGAGAGGAGTGCATGAACTTGTAGGTTGCCGAGGATTGCGATTCCCAATTGTCATCATAGTGTTCTCTGGCTTTATACCGCCTAGCCAACTTCTGGGCGGAGGTGATTAGAGCGGGTGTTGTGAACTTCACACGCTCATTACCCTCAGAATACGCCTTTCTCGTTGCTTGCAAGAGCTTGTACTGCGTGTCGTTATCATCACTGTGGATGAGATGAACTATTCGAGCAAGCCAACCTTGCTCTTCAAGCGTATCATCAGTCTCAATGGCTTTCCGCTGCTGCACGCCTGGATATCCAGCAGGCTGTTGTGTGCCCTCCTTGATCAAGACTTTCAAGATTTCAAGCACTCCCTCGAGTTGGGTAAGGGTGGAGACCGTGGTCAAATTTCTCTGGAAGCTTCGTGCTACTTCACCAGCCACAGCTCTTCGACAAGGGTAACTCTGCGAGTGGACAAGAGGTATGTATTGCGGAAGTGACAACGCCGTAAATATTGAAACATAAGAATTCATAGGCGCCAAAAGAAGATTGAGAATATTAGTTTGTGCTTCAGGGGAATGTATGTCTGCACTATTGGCGTGTTGCTTGACCTTCGAGTTTGCGTAATCCAGGACTTGATCAACGTAATCTAGCCGTTCTGGATAGATATTGAGAGCCAAGTTGACTAATGAAACGAGCAAAGCCGTGGTGTCTTGAATTGGCAAATGCTGAGCATTGACTAGGTTCATCACCTGCTCAAAAAATATTTCGTAGAGCTTGATACTGTCCGGAATACCTCTGTTCTTCGAGTCATCAGATACATGCGTACCATTAGCAGGCTCCTCTCCCCCTTCGGTCTTTGCAGGTTCTTCCTTGGTCTCAGGGTCAGCTGGCTCTGATTCTTTCGACGGCCCGGAACCATTGGCATCAGCAGGTGATTGTTCACCATTTGAATCCTTCGAAGGTTCCTGCCTCTTCTCCTGGCCCAACCGTACTGTTGCTAAAAGCTTCGTAAGCGCCTCCTGTTCCAATCTCTCGCGGTCTTCCTTGGAGTTTGCTTCAGTTTCTCGTGCCGCGTATGAAGAAAGTCGATCCATCAATGCAATGACAATGACCTTGACGTTGACATGTGGATTCAGCCGTGAGACTGCAGCTAGGAACTGGTCGAGGGTGTGCAGGTGGTACTCGTCTGGAAAAACCTGAGTAATGACTTCCAATAGATATTCCTGCGCCAGAACATCTCGACATTGCACAACCTGCTCCAGCAACGGCTGAAGAATAACATTCTTATAAGTCTCCAAGTCCACCAGCTGACTCAATCGTACGAGGTTGTTCCCCACCAGCAACTGTAACTCCTTACGCTCCTGCGTCCGTTGTTCCCTCTCTCTCGAATGTCCTTGGTGCTGTAACCGGACCCAGAGCTTATTCATCTCCACGAAGTTTGTCAAGGTAAAACTGATCGAATCCTGGAGATTTCCTTCTGGCCCATCTCCACTGCCCATGGGAAGATTATCCCGCGCTTGCCCAGACAGGTAGTATCTCAAGAAAAGGCCTCGAATTGGATGCTGAACTCCTCTGCTCATCTCCATCATATCTTTCATGATCTCCTTGACGGGCGCATCTTCAATTGACATGTACACAGTACCTACCGTGATCATCAGGTATAGTCTAGGTATGATGTTGCCTGCATATTGGACGAGTTCGTAGAGGTCTGCGAGATGATTGACGGGATGGGAGTCTTTCAGATAAGAAGAAAGGTGCCGCAGTGCATCAAAAACAGACATGTATAGCTCATAATATTGTTTGGGCCCTAGACTGCTTGTACGAAGCTCTGATACCAGGGTAGAGCTGCAGATGAATTAGCAACAGAGCAGACTTCAAACCCAGCGCACCTTGCGCATGCCGTGGTCAAGTATCCAGCAGTATATTTGCACCATCGTACCTGCATTTCAGCCCATCCATAAGCTTCCCAGGCGTTTCCAGGCATTTGCGCATCAGATGCGTCTGCTGCCTTACTACCGTGAGGGCGTCTTCCAGCAATCGAGCCTGGTCTTCCACAGCCGGTGGGCTTGCCATGACGATATTCTAGTTGAGATTTCGTGCACAATGGCCAGCGTAGTTTAGACAGGTAGCATTGATGTCGTGTGCCGGTTCGAGGTTTCAGGGTGTAGATGTTGAAGTCCATGAGTTCAATAATACGGCGGTCGGTCAGCGGTCGGATTCTAGGCACAGCCGCGCCATGTCAAGGCATCGGGGAAAAAAGAGAGATCAACAAAACTTCCGCGTGGTAGGAAACCATTGTAATTATTCAACATTATGTACTATTTCTACATTATAATATCTTATCGTATGTATTTGGACCTCAGTTCCCTTCTCTAGCCAAACTCCGGCAGTAATGCGCTTCCAGCTCTTGGTACGCTCCCAAACTCCCCCCAAAAAAAAACCAAAGGTATGAACAAGATCCAGATATCTACGGCTCCAGAGCTCTAAGAAGCGTAGGCCAATCTCTCCCCACCAGACCATCATTCATCATGCCCCTATCTTTTTTCAATTTGCTCAAGTTTATTTTCGCTTGATCCCAAAGTCGTGTGCCCATCGTTTCAATCCTCCTTCATCTAGCTTTGAAGGTAGTTCAAGAAACTCTTCAAGAATGCAGGTACGCCATGGCCCGCCATAGCACTCTTCTCGGCTGCCAGATCCGACCTTTTGGGTGTCAAGCTTGGTAGAGTCTCCAGATTTTTGCGGGTAGCGTTTGACCAGCTAGGGTAGTGTGTATGCCATTTTCCGTTATCATATGTAGTAGTCGAAGTCGTTGTGTCGGTGTAGGAAGTGGAGAAAGTTGATGGTAGGCTCCTTGAAGAGCTCAAGGTCGCTGATCCGACGGAGGCAGTGGGTGCTGACGATGCATTCGATTTTGGTGGTGAGAAGAGAGTTTTAGAAGTGCTTGAAAGAAGCGTAGCAGAAGAAACTATACTGCTCAGCGACTCGGGGCTCGGAAGTGAAGCAGATGGCAATACTTCCCAGATGGCCGTGGCAGATTTCGTTGGGGATGCTCTGAGAGATGATGTCGTAGGAGCCAATGTTGCAGAGGAAACAATGCTCGAAGTTGGCTTTACATATACAGGGACTGAAGGAGCAGCGATCTGTTTTGAAGCGCTTGAAGAGCTACCTGTAGACTTTGAGTCTGGAGTAGCAGCAACCGGCACCGAGAAAATAATGGTGAGAGGCGGCGGGGTGACATCGATAATCGAGTATTCCGTAGCCGTCGGGTGGTCCTGGGTGACTGTCACCAGAATCGTCTGCGGCGTCTTAGGGCTTTCCACGACCTTTGTCGTGACCACAACA
Organism: Diplocarpon mali; assembly: GCA_024741835.1. Classification (NCBI taxonomy): domain Eukaryota; kingdom Fungi; phylum Ascomycota; class Leotiomycetes; order Helotiales; family Drepanopezizaceae; genus Diplocarpon; species Diplocarpon mali. The sequence goes on from JAENRP010000013.1 coordinate 121,323, forward strand.
TTCGTCACGGGCGGCAGCGTCACATTGTCGGTCTCGATGATAGTAACCGGTGCCTGTGTCTGCACAACAGTCCGGACCACTGTTACAGCTGGCTGTCCTCCATCCACAGGCACAACCGAATAACTGGCTCGCCTCTCAAGAAAGACCGGCGCATTTGCTCTGGTAAAGAAGAACGGCAGAGGGGATCCAAAGCAAAAGAAGGATGATAGTGCAAAGAGAATCGCGGTTGAGGAGTTGAGACGCATAGTGGTAGGACAATGTCGGAGAAGAGATATGATACTTGCAATAGAAGAATCAGCGAGTATGAAGAAAACATACTTACCGGGGGCAGGCGCTGCATCTTAAATATATGCAGGTGCCCACTGGAACTTCGCATATCGAGGGGTTGGAATATTTGGGAAAGGTTGGTGTCTTGCGCGGAATTGCGATGGCTGGGTGAGGCCAAGCAGCCTCACCAGATCTGTACAGATATCCGCACAATTCGCACGAGCTGAACTGCAGATCTGAAAGCATCTAGACGAGTACTGGTTCCCTGTGAGCTTGATTTTCTGGATAGTTATTGATGTATTTCTGAGGATACGTAGGAGAGTGATGCGGAACTTGGGAGCCTTGAGATGCTGAACAATTTGATGCAAATGCCAAGTCGCTTATATAAGCCTCGCTCACGAGCTTCGAAGGGGCTGGGACGAGCATGCGCCGCCATGCTTTGGAATGCTATTTACAATACGCCGTTTATCTTCGCTGCATGCACGATTTCTTTGCATGTGATTTTAAACTTCTTGGTCTGTGTTGGATCTGTTTTAGCCGTTTCTTCGGTGGTTCGGCGCTGTGGTTGTCTCAAATGCTATCACAAAAGTAAATATCTCGGCCAGGCGAGAAATAATTATAGAACTTTCTCCTTGCCTACACATCCGATCTTATTTCTATCGAGTAAATTCGTTATTTCATGGCTGATATATCCCTCTAGTAATCGACCCGACTCCTCGTCTCCGTCTTCGTTAATGTTAACAAATTCCTTTCGTTCAAAATCTGTCACCTGCTTCAGCCATCTTTTTTACCAGGTTCCTCGCGGCACTCTTATCGATTCAATTTGTCCTATCGTCACCGAATCCACCCCATTATGCGTATTGGGTCGCACCTCTGAGTCGCGCGTAATACCATACCTCACATTTTATCAAGGCATGGGATACTTGATCACTGGTACGAAGTAACAAGGAGCTCATGCTATCGGCTAAGAGAATGAGCCAATAGGATATTGCATGGCGGGAAGTCTGACGGCATCTACCTTGATTACCGCGATACAATGCCCCTTTCGCTCAAGGAGTATTGGTTCTTTGTAAATTCCTTGCTGAATGCGTACAGTATAGTATCACGCATTTGAGAACTCGCAATTCATCCAATAAATGTACACCATAAACATCATGGCAGATCATCCCATTTCATGCGCATCCCCAACGAGATCCGCCTCATGGTCTGCGATCTCCCCTTCGGTGACCGCATCAACTACACCCTCGAAATCCGCAACATGTCTCCAAACACATACAACCGTCGTTGTCCCCTCCTACGAAGCAGCTACCGCGTCCTAAGCCGCGATCTTATGCGCTAAAGCGCCGTAACATCCTACCAGCTCATTCCGTGGACATCCACAGCTCCATCATGGCGGTAAACCGCAAGGTCTACCAGGAAACAGCCCGCCTCCTATACTTCACTAGGTCCTCTGGCTACAGGGTAGATGTCGAGGCCATCCTGCCCTTCTTCTTGGACATAAGGAAGCACACGCGTCCTATGGTCCACGAGCTCTCCCTGGTTAGACATGGCTTGATTTATAGCAGGGACTACGACCGCTGTGAGTAGAGCGGCATGTGTGACTTCCTCTGATCAAACGAGGACGGCCAGCGCTGGGCTGGGAGGGGCTACAGGAATACTCTGCTGCAAATTTCAAGACATTGTCGAACGTGCGGCACAAGCCGCTGGAATTGGTGTGGGAATTTATATCTATCAAGGGATTGAATGGTCTGGAAGTTGATGCTGAGATACAGCATAGTCCGCCTTCGTATAGCAGCTCCATGGCTTTCTTCACGACATTCTCATTGTCCGTTGAGAAAGGGTTCTCAGAGTTTCTGCGCTCAGAGATGATTGCTGCAGCTTGAGAGCATAGACTGTAGGAGGGATTGCTATAACGTTGGGAACTATTTGGGTTTGGCATTTTACTATGTAATGTGTTTACATGCTATCAGCCTGGGAACTGCATATCCGACGTACATCTATTAACAAGTATAGTTGGCTCAGTAGACCACCGGTTGATTTTCGCATGAAATGCGGTTTTAGATCACACATTCTGAACCACCAGAGTAGAACAAAGTGTAATTGATTTGTTGATGGCGCTGCAGGCAATCAGAGCACGAACAGTCCTACGCAATTGGGTTAAAATTCGATATCAGCTCGTCAACCCATTGAAGCTCAACAGTCGCAGTGAGAAATGAGAATTGTCCAGTGCTGAAATTTATAAAATCCGGCAATTCCACCCTATATCGTGGCTCATACCTTTACAGGAGAGCACCATCAAGGTTTTTCTATTATCGCAGTGTGGATATCTTCCCAAATTTTAAAACAGAATAAAAAGGACCGAAACAAAACAAGACTCATTCAAAGGCCACTATCCACCTTGAATGGTAAGTTTCCAATATTGTTTGTCCAACTTTGAAGGAAAGCCGTGTTTTTTCAAAGGTTGAAACCTCGGCTCCACACCAAAACACGCCAAACCAGCTACGCAGCCAAGCAACCACAATGTCCTCCTCTCAAAACTCGCTTAACGAAAACAAACCGCAAAGCACCGCCACCATCATGGCGATGGCAACAACAACAACAACAACAACAACCACCACAAACTCTCAACATAAAACCGTCATCTTCCACCTGCTCTGCCTCCCTCTCGAACTCCGCCGCCAGATCTACACCCTTCTCCTCCCCACGGCACCATAAAATCGCCGCCACCACCCCCTCGACACCCTATTTCTACAACACCCTACCCGTCTCCGTCGCCTACCCATTCGGCCTAAACCCTCCTCTCACCCACTTAAAAAACCAAAACCAAAACCAAAATCGGGAACCGGAAACCGGAAACCAAGGCTACCTCCTGCTAACAGCCAACTCTCACGCCTCCTTCCCAAACTCGAGCATCCACCCGGCCATCCTCCGCACCAGCACTCAAATCCTTCACGAGGCCCTGCCCTTGCTATATGAAAACCTGCGCACAGCCTGGGATTTCGTGACGCACATAGAAGTTGTAGAATCTTTCTTAGGGGCGCGAAACCAGCGCGCGAGTGCCTGCGTTAAGAGTCTCCGGATCGCGTTCGAACCCGTTGCCGTATCAGAATATCCGGATCTCTGGCTAGCGCTTAGGCAGATGAGGGCTTGGGATCGGATGGCCCGCTTTCTATCCAAGGAGATGACGGGTCTTTAACGGCTGGATTTGATGCTTTGGAGTCCGGATGGCTCATCTGGCGTGCTGCCTGTTGGTGATTGAAATTCGGATTCGGATTCTTTCTCTTTCTCTCATATGGTTCCTGGTTCTTTGGATACTACAAGTTCAGAGCGGCAAGCGGCGATAGCCTGGCGAGAGAACCCCCCTACTTCTCAGATCCTCTCTCTCTCCTCCCTGCTTTCAGCAGAGATCGCGGTGTGGACTGCTCGACCCTCGACAAGCTTTTCTGGCAAGGCGTGGAACTCGTGGGCTGTGGGGAGGGTGGTCGTTGATCAGGCGTTGAGGGAGCGGTTGGTTGAAGAGTGGGTTGTGAGGGAGCAGTTCTGAGAGCTGCGGCTTTAAAGGTTTTCGTGGTTTTATATGAGGGAATGAATAATCGAGGATCGCGGTAAATTTGCAGTTGGGGTTTGAAATTGGCGGTTTCTTTTTGAGGGAGAACAGTATATGACCGCTTCGCCTGGACAAACCTGTTTTCCAAACTTTGGATAAAGGGCTCCAAAGATGTGAGACCAACAACATCTATTACGGCTTTTATGAACTATGGCGAGTTATCTTTTGCAAACCCCAACCCAAGTTGACTCTGTTCCAGGAAAATAAGGAGATCTAGCGCGGTTCTTTGTTAAATAAACCCACTACCTAGGTGCGTAACTACCTAGGTAGCTTCGATAGTCTCGCTAGCGAATAGTTAATATAGCAGGTCGAAAACAATTTAGAATCAGAGTTACACCAATTACAAAATATAATATCTGCATTCTAAGAGTTTGTGGCCAAGTTTGTTCCGCGAAACTTGTCCTGATTTCTTTCTTGTATGTTTCCTCCATGTCATTGCAGTTACCTCCCGTTGGTGGAAGAAAAATCTTCGGGAGAAGACCATAGATGACCGTACAAAAGCAGAGTTGCACAGTACCCAACAATCCCTTTAACTTGTTCTTGCTGAAAGTGTCTTGATTATAATGTATTTAGAAACAACTTGACGACTTGAGTATCTAGGTGTAGCTGCGCTCGTCGCTATATTGTTCGCATCCGAAATCTCGGAATCCTCGAGCTTCTTGGCGAACTTCTCGATGGATTACAAACTACACAATCCACACTCACAGAAGAGTCTTGTGTATCAGAGAGTGGCCCTGCTAACTAACCACTAGGCCTCCATTTGGCTTTACCAGGCTATTCCTCCAAACGATCGCCCGCCACACTTTTGTCGCCTCACTACGAATCCGAGCAGATCAGCCTCGCGATTCGAGAACTATACAGTTGCTTTTCGTCAGGGTAATGAATACGATTTGAGCCTCTAAAACTGAGGTGCATCTCTAGCAGAGGCGATACTTCAAGATGCTCGTAGCTAAAGCCGCTAGTTCCTACCGGCAGGCATGATTGCTCTAATTTCCGCTCCTGGGAGAATCAGAGAAAAACAGCCCCTCTACTGGCGAGGCCTGAGGAGTTCAGGGAACGAGACTTGGGGCTTTTGAAGGAGGAATATCAATCTCCAACGAAGATTTGGATGTTATAATCCTTCAATCGGTCCGAATTTTACTTTCAGCTTGTTGTGTGTAACTCCATCCTCTGTTATTGGCACGTTTACTTCGCTGAGCTGTGAAGTTTCTCAGGCTGTGCACGTCACTTGGGATTTCGAGAGCATAGATTTGGGCAAATCGCTTGGGCACTGACGAGAGCATATTGATATCTTTCTATATCAATTTGTAGTAGAACAATACATTTTGTTGACCGGGAACCAGTATCTCCAGGCATTATAGTATCTTGAGTGAGATACATTAGGAATCATTTCATACCATGAAAAAAGCCAAGTTCAAGATAGTCACGGCTAGCCCCATGAAGTGACTTAACAATAATGAGCTCAGACACAAGTAGCACGAGCTTCTAGAGACGCATAGATGATATGATTAGGCAGTTGTTTTGAATTTTCCTTGCCAACAATAAGGTGGTTTCGTCTTTTGTAATACATTTATGCATTGTAATGTTCTCGCGGCTTTTCAGCTTTGATACCGTTAGTATAGTAGAAAGGAAGAATGACTGGAGATATTACCTGGCAATAGAAGTGGCTTCCTCGAGGTGGTCTTGTGTGTGAATTCCGTGCTGGCCAAGTCACACCTTCCCTCGTATCACGGAATCAAGGATATCAGACTTGGGCTGGGCAATCTCGTGGTATTCGATAGAGTAACTCCTCTTTGAAAAAAGGCCGCGAAAGTACGTATTGTTCGCGAATTTCAATCTGCAAGGTTTCATAGCTGATATCATCTCTAGATCAATCGTTGGGTAATGAACAAGCATCTTGCACTGCTTCAGGAACCTCCACAACATTACCAGCCTGACTTTGGTCGTCCTAAAAGCAGCACCAGAACAGGATAATCGATCACTGGCGTTATGTGCGAGCCCCATGAAGTTTTAGATCGATCCGAGGCCTTCCGAACAATACATCGCAATGTAACAGCCTTCCGGATCATTTACGACACAGAAGGCGGGCTGTCTAGCAGGGATAGCCTCGAAGATTTCAAGACAGTCCCCGCATTTACAAATTGTTTAGGACTCAGCATAGCGAGACTGAAAAAGGCAGAAGCTGGCCTGGTACATAAGATAAGAAGCCTAGCTTCTGGGCCACGACTCAGGGGGATTGGACACTTCCCGCGTATTGGGATCCTGGCAAAAGATGATTGGAGTATTGGACGGCTTGGTTCAAGATGATAGTGCCCAACGTGCCGCCTAAATCTGTAGCAATAATCTCCTTTCGACATTGCTTAGTTTGAGAAACTTCAGCTTTTGATCTGGTTCGCGGGATCCTCGAACGAATACCCTAAGAAAAATAAATAGTGCGCCTTGAACTAATATGTAAATATTCGTCTTGCTAGATTCATGGGGAGATGATTACAGAGTAAGATAGATAAAAGCAGACAATGCTGCCTTAGAACAGCGATGGCAGCCTCTGCAGCATGACTTGCTCCTTTTGAAGTTGAGCTCGCACACTCTGGGTCTCAATCGCATAATCTACTCTAATGTATCTGCGTTGGTACAAACAGCATTCAGCTTATCATATTCGCTCCGCCATATTTACCCTCCATGACAGCTACGCATTATGAGAAGCGATTTCGAAGTGTTGAGACAAGCTGACTTCGACTAGGATATTCTCTGGCGAAGAGAGAACAACAAATCAGAAATGCAGAGAAACCCTGAGCAATAAATTTTATGAGCTGGGTTGTTCTCTGAGACCTTCCGACCTTGATCTGAGATCTGAAAAGGGGCCGGCGGGTCGGGCTAAGCTAGGAGGCACTGAGAAGTACCATTCCATTGAGATCAAGGATTGACTTGAGTTTCTAACTTCTCCTGACAAAGTCTTATCAACGATATTTGGTTTATAACTATGAAAAGGGCAAGAATTTGTAGTCATACCTCTAAAAATTCCCTCAGATCTCGCTGCCTCTTTTGACAAGCCAACCTTGCGTGTCTTAAAATCCCCGTCCTTGTAAACTCCAGGCCCTTTTTAAGACACCCTCTCCCCCACTTGCCCACCTCACATGCTCTATACTGTGATATCAAAAAGTTCACGTGAGGCACCTCGAGCTCGGTGATATTTCATACCCCATCACCGAGGCTGAATCGTTCGTCGGTATAAGTCGAGAGATCGAGATAGTGACTAAGCTCATAATGCTTCTACTCCTCTTTGATCTAATCAAAGCCCTGAGACTCTACACGAGACTCACGCAAGAGCACATCCATGGAGCTATGGTATTATTTACAGAGTGACGATCTTGACGCGTTGGGCATGAATAGGTTGTCTGCTGCTTGTAGTAGAAGCTCATGTTTGCGATCCGAGGTCGATAAATTATTTGGGAAGACTTCGTAACCTATGTGGATGATAATTTAGAAGAGAGAAATATTGATGGGTGAGTTCTGTTAAAAAAAGTTATAAGTGTGGCATTCTAAGGCCTTTGAGTGAATGCCTTGCGGAAGAATCCAAGTCATTTCTGCGATAGTAACTGTGGCTTTCTCTCACCGGCTATTATTCTTCTGTTTAAAAATGAAAGGAATAAGAGAATTAAGAGGAGACTCGGAGTTGTGTCAGGTTTTATTTTTCTCACTACTTCCAGATGTGAAGCTCACAACGACACCCCCCTCTCCCCTAACTTTCAAAGCCACCGCGTACTTTTAGCGCAGCTGATCCAAAATATCTAGATCATGTTCTTAAGGTTCTTATATATTTTCTAGTATTCCAAACCAAAGAATAATGCACTTATCTCGCTGGCTATCTCGCTTATGAGCCGAAACATGAATAGGGGTATAAACAAGCATCACGTGTTATCGCTATTTTGGTTCAAAAAGTCCTTGATCGTACATCGTACTGATAGAAACGTGTCCTATACCTGCATCAAGCTGCTTTGTCAAGTATAATTTGCTTTGTTCGCTTACCATGACTCCTGGGTCTTGAGGCCTAGGTCCTGGCCTTACGACTGCGGAACCCAGGTACCCAAAGAAGATTGCCACCTCCAGATTTGGGTCTGGAGCGTGAGATTTCAATTTGCTTGAATCGCAACTCAAATTTATCTCCGAACCTGAATACCAAACTTGATGAAAATTTATCGCTGGGAGTGAAGCAACGATTGGGGTTAGCATTGTTGATAATCAGAAGTCATGTTTACTGTTCTACCAAGTTATCCATGGTGAGAGTGCTCCTAGTAAGCCTTGGATCGATAGTCATTTTTTTCCCTCTGAGAACTGGGGTTCCACTCTTGACATTTGGGTTAGCCCCGGCTTCCAGCAGAATCTTAACCGTAGATTCCTGTCCGCTGTCCACCGCCATGAACAATGCTGTCTGGCCTTGTTGGTTCTCCGCATCAATGTCAGCGCCGGCATCCAGTAATACCAAGACTGTATCGCTGTGGCCGCATAAAGCTGCTAGATGGAGGGATGTTTGGCCCGTGTCATCCTTTACCGAAACGTCAACTCCGGCCTCAGACAGCATTCGTACGATATTGTGGTAGCCCTTCTTGGCTGCTAAGTGTATGATAGTTGAGCTATTGGGCGAAAACTCCAAAGTTTCGGTCTGTAAAATAAAAAGGTTCAGCTGCCAATTCCATTCATTACCGGCGTGCCCTGACCTACAGAAGTGCCATCTGGTTGCGAGTAATTCCCAGGCTCCTTGGCATGGTCATGTATTCCAGCGAAAGAATACCATGGCCATTCTACGAGCAACATCAGTTTAAGAAAGTTAAAAAGAGCAAGAGCATCGACGAACCCATATCCAAGCTCGGAGAGGAATTTAAGGGATTCAAATCATTCTCCCCGTCAAAGTATTCAATCTCTTGCACGGGAGTTGGTTCTCCGCTCTTATCCTGCACACTCGCTTGAGCTGGCCAGGAGTTGCTGCGTCGAGAAATTGGAGGACGATTCCGTACATCCGCCATTCTGAGTTTGCGTTTGATGTTCTCGCGGTAGCGCCGCTGGGCCTCTCTGTTCTGAATTCTCCTCCTTTCTGATATTGTCTCATCCTCCATTTGAGGGTCCTGGTGCAAGCGACCGCTAGAATGCTTCAACATGGAGAAAGAAATCTACATGAAGATTCGGGTGCTAACATACCCGTCATATATGAGATCTCCTCGGGGTTTTCTACAAGAGTTTTCAGCTTTCCAGACCTGAGTTGCGTTTTTTCCCTCCATGCATATAATAGTGGCGAAGCGGATGCAGCATTGATGCACCAGAATCAAATTGAGCACGAAAAAGACCAATCTAGAAGCTTTCAAGATTATCAAATTGTGACAAGAAGCTTGATTCGGTGTCCGCTACCTTAGAGTAGTCCAGAAAAGATGCCCCTCAGATCCCACCTATATCGCGCACCCCAACGGTCTATGGCAAGCTCTAGAAATTCTCGCTCTTCTAGATGACCGAGTCACAGCAGCTGTCGTGGAATGCGACATCAACAAAAACACCCTCTAGTTTCTCATCATTCGCTGCCAGCAAAGGATCTGGATATTCAGCATTGGAATTATCGCTGGTCAGTTGGTCAGTTGGTATTACATGTGGAAGCGTTCAATTGGAGGAGTAAAACCAAGCTGAGATCTCGAAATCTAGACCTGCGTAGGGTCTATCTTGTTATGGTGCAGGCAGTTGCATGGATGTTACACGCCTCCACGATTCATCACTTGACGTTTAGCTCACCGCCCATTGATAGCTCACCCCATATTTTCATTATCATTCCAACAAGAGACATATCGAGCTGTGAAGCTTCAAACTGATAGGCGATGAGGCTAAGCTGCTCAATGCACACTTTTTGGGCTGCTGCATCGAAAACCACATTCGAGATCACCTACTCTGACCTTTGGTCCTGCGAGGATTGGGCGGGAAGGGTGTTCGGTGTCATGATTCTTTACCATGACAGGCTATCAATATCTGAGTTTAAAAGTTACGTGCGGTGTGTATTGCGGAAGCTTCATTGGAGTGACTAAATACCACGCTACAAGACAAATTGATACCACCTCCGCTTAATGTTTGGCCCATTCCAACACTTCTTCGAATTTCAAATGCCAACAGTACCAATACCCAGCATAATTCCATCCTCCGAGAGCTACTTCCTCTGCTTAATGGTCAGTATTTGGTACTCTTATCAAGATTCAGGATAGGCTACGTGATCAATTCGCCATAATGACATACCGTGGTCATACTAAGACTAGAAATATTCCTCATTGGTCATTTACGCGCTGGATGCAATCTTGTAAATTTTGCCATAGTCTCCGAGGGCTTGGTCTTCGGTAGCCTCAGATGGGCTTCGCTTCTCCTTCTCGGCCGAAGCTTTGAGCTTGTAGATGGTGCCGTAGTCTCCGAGAGCTTGATCATCAGCAGCCTCAGATGGGCTTCGCTTCTCCTTCTCGGCCGATGCTTTAAGCTTGTAGATAGTGCCGTAGTCTCCGAGAGCTTGATCATCAGCAGCCTCAGATGGGCTTCGCTTCTCCTTCTCGGCCGAAGCTTTAAGCTTATAGATGGTCCCGTAGTCCCCCAAGACTGTGTCTTCAGCAACATTCGCAACAGATGAACCGTCATCGATATCTGGAAATCAGAAGAAATTTCTATAACTTTGTAGATGAACTTACTGGCCAGAGGCAGTGCCGAAGCAGAGGCAACGATCGCAGCTAGAATGAGTTGATAACGCATGATTGTTATTGATGGCCCAAGGTAATGGTCTGGTTAGAAGATAGAGCTGGGAAATATGAATGGCCCAGTCATCTCAAAGTATCTCATATATTTATGAGTTGAAATACGAAAGTGGGATACGTTGTTAGATGAATAAGCTCCGGACATGAGTAATGATCACTTTGTTGTCGTTATGCGAGAGCTGACTGTAAGCAGATTGAACACATCGCTTAGTAGGTCAATCACTGAACATGACAAAATAATCATCGCTTAGTAGGTCCATCACTAAGTCCCATTACTCTGATGAGTAGATGGCTGTTTCACGAATACACACAGTACATTTGTTGGGGAAATGTTGATTTCCGTCCTCGAAGAAGCTCAAGCATCCAGGAAAGCAAAGTTTGCAGCCGAGGAAACACCATCACCAACCGAAAACAATCATGGGACCCTTATACAAAAAGCCAGTTTTCGAAAGTAAGCTTGACGAAGAAGCTGCAACGGACGAAGTGACTCTGCTCACAGAAGTCCATACCTTACCTTGCGAAACCCGTAGAAAGCTCTCCTCACAGCACTTGTGTCGGATCGTACCTACGAAGGTCCGAGCATTATTTGATAAATTGTGCTATCGAAGATATTGGGATCAGTTCAAATTGATCCCTTCAATGCTCGCCCAGTATCCTCTTCTTGTGCACCTATCTTTGATCGCCGCATATACATGCATTTTCGTGGTCGTGGGATACACCTCAAGAAGACCTCTCAGCTCTCAAAACGTCGTTTACAGCAAGTAACATCCCATTATATTTGATATATGTCCACCGATCTGATTAGATATAGCACCTGCTGAAAGTGCGGTTTTGAAGGAAGCGAAGTTGCTGTTTACAAAAATTAACGAGACTTCCAACATCTACAATGGGGACCCCTCGCCTCAGGTTGACGAAGCCTGGGCAGCTCTTTTCCACCGTAAGATGGCAATAAATATTTATTATCTTACTCTCACACACTTTAGACGCAAATATCAGAGTTAGCAGGGGCGAGATTGCTCGTCTTGGCCGCTCTTCTATTGAGCTTCGCGACGGATCTGGGGACTTCTTCGGAACACTCGGTCAGTGGTTCTGAACAGACGACTTTCCGGAATTTCTTATTGACACACTCTAGATGTGTATCATCAGCTTCATTGCTTGGTCAGTTTGCTGTCCTTAATTAGAACTTTTCTAAGTGATTTGTAGAAGTACATTCGGGAATATGTCCACCAAGAATACTACACCATCAAAACCACTAATGTACCAAAAAAAGAACATGCCAGTAGGTTAGCTGGGGGATTTTGGGGTCAAACGGATCCTGACATTCCCAGATCACTGCATCGAGATGCTGCGCCAGGTGATCATGTGCAAAGGCGATACTGCATTAATGACGTACGAGTGGCTTCCGGATTTCCCTGGGCCGTGGCCCAATTTTGGTATCCAACATGAATGCGTCAACTGGGAGAGAATTGACGACTGGTCGAAAGAAAGATCAATTAACATTTTCGATCCAAAATTCTTGCAACATCCTAAGTTTGGTAAGTGACCTGCGCGAATATCGATCGTATGTGGCTGATAAGAAACCTAGGATACTCCTATGCTCACTTAGCTGGGGCACCCGTGTCAAATAATAATGGTCGATGAAACCGAGGAACAGATTCTCATGTTTCGATAGTCTTCATAAATTTCTGTTGTCGGGTAATCTTCGTCTCTTTCAGGTTTTTGAAGCAGATATTCCTTTTGGCTAGCAAGAATTTCAGAAAATGAAAATTATATTTGTTGGAGAAAGAATGCGTTGTAATTGTGGGTAATACTTGTGCTCCATTTGGTGCGTGGTGAGTCAATGCTACTTGGGGTATTAATTCTACTTTTGATTTGATGGTACTACTTCTATTTCTCTTCAAAAGATATATGGGAATTTCTTCTATCTTTTGGAGACGAAGGAAATAAGCACAAGACTGCGACGATAAGCTTCCGGAAGCTGTCGATAACTTCATGGAAGGAGACTTATGAGCTTTGAGGAGAACAGTTATTGAACTTTTACTGCTCGCGAGTTTGATCAACGCATCCGAGTTCTGTCAAAAGCTTTTCCTCAAATCTACCTAGCAGATTCCAATCTAATGACGTTCTACCTGATTGAACCACTGTACCCAGCAAGTAATCACCCGCTATCTTCAGAAGATTACTCAATTATCATGTTTCCTCGCCTCTGACAGTTTCTCTTTATGCTTAGCCGACCAGCGAGAAGCCAGAGACTTCTCGTACCAGATTGAATTGTTGCGGCACTGATGAGGAACCATCCCATTTGTCTTTGGCACACCTCCCTTACCCTCAGGATCCGGTACTGTGGGCTCAATAGAACCATCTGAATAGCACAAGAAGACCTGAGATATTCAGCATGAATCCTGAACAGAAGCCGAGAGAATATTTACCTGACGCAGATAGTCTAAGCAATGCAAAGTATGTTGTATATCCATACGATGCTCCATGTTCCGCTTCCCCATGTCTCCCTCTCCTAATCTCGCAAACAGTTCTTGGTAATCTCTGCGAAACATCTGAACGCAATGTAGCTGGTGGAACATCGCAATTCCATAGATCTGGGTGTCGTTTCTTGACTCGTCGATGATGAAACCTCCGTTGGGTGTCACGAGCTGCTTCCAGATATCGTCGGCTGCGGGATCCAGGGTCTGGTATGCTAGGTTCTCTTCGAATAGGGTAGAAGTGCCGTTCTGAATGGGTGGATGAGAAATGGAGGCGCAGATATCAGTCACTCCGGCATGGATTTCTTGTCGGAATATCGAGACCAGAATGGCAGAGACTGCGACTGTGGCCACGAATCCGCAGAGAAAGAGATGCGTATAGTTCTTAGGAGTGTACCATGGCTTATTTGAGAGCACCATGGCTAAAGTCTCTCTCGAAGCGCTTGTTAGTGGTAAGGAAGACTTGGGTTTACGATGACAACTTTTGAATCGAGTAAGTAGTAAACCGCAAAATTAGAGCCCTGAACCAAAGTTACTGGCGAAAGAATGAAAAGTACAAGATCCTATACCAGCATCTCATCAAAAGCTCGAAATTAGTTCATCTACCATCATGCAGATAGCCATAACGTGAAGAAGTGCTTATGCTTATGCTCTCATAATGAAGCTCATCACTGATTACGAATATTAGAAGACCTGTGCTGAGGTAACACCGAGCTTGCTTATTGATTATCACATCCCAATCCTTGCAGTAATCATCACTAGTATATTGTTTACACAAGGAGGAAGACTTGAGACTTGGTATATTGGGGAGCAAAAGTAAGCCTGAAAGGTCTGAGAACACCGAGCGTTGTGTGGGAAAGCGCCCCTTTACGCCCTCCCTCCCCGAGCTGTAGCAAATAGCGGTAGCAGCGGTGATATAGACTTTTTAAGCCTCGCCAGGCGCAAAATTATACGGATCCTGATAACTCTTTATAATCTACTTCTTAGTTTCCTGTTAGCTGGACACTTGATTCGATCTTTACATCTGAAGCTGTCTTTGGGGTTGGACCGACACCACGTTTATTTTCAAACAAACGAAATGGCTACCAGATACTCACCAATTGAAAGAGAAGACGACAATGATCAAAAAGAGAACCTTCCGGCTGACTCTAGTATTGATTTGAAGCCTTCCATATCACAATCCTCAAGTGTTATCCGCTCGAGATGGCTCCATCCTCTACTCCTCTCGATCTCATTTCTAGTCGTATTCTCCGTAATTACACTCGCTCCTCTAATATCATATCAGGAGGCTTCCGATAAGAATTCCCCAATACCAGAATGTATGTATATTGTTTCCTCTAGAAAGAGGAAAAAGGCAACAACACGTGCTGACATGGCGAGAAGTGCCGCTGGAGACGGTGATCTTCCAAAACTATCCAGACTTCGGCGATGCACCAAATCCGAAGAACGATGCCATGTGGATGAGCCTGCTAGGACGTAAGTCCTCCATTTCAGTGAGATCACGACAAGTGGTGCTAATTCACACAGCCGGCATGGGTACCATCTCCATCCACAACCCGATCCAGTACGGATTCCCGCGCGGCATCCCAGCGGCTCACACACCAGGTAGCCAGGTGTATGGCATCAGCATGTACCATCAACTTCACTGCTTGGTAAGCCCGCACCGCACGCTACTGAACTACTAAGACACGTATAGAAAACTGAAAACGCTTAGATCATCATCCGGAAACTGTATTGGGGAGCTATGAGAGGCGAGAAGAACTTGAGAATTGCGGGAGGAGAAAAAGAGTTTGCGGAAGATGTTCTACACGTTTCGCATTGCTTCGACTATATCCGGCAGGGGATTATGTGTGCTGGGGACATGTCTTTGGAGGGAGCGGCTAGTACGGATGTAGGAAAAGAGTCCAACGTCGACGGGATGGGCTGGCCACATCAATGCAGGAGCTGGGTATATTTACTCTCCCCATATTCAAGATAAACCGCGCTGATGCTATTCTAGAATGCCTCCAGAGTTTGGATGGATTCCCAGGTGCCCGCTAAATAAGATGTGGCTGCATGGTTTAGTGAGTTCTTTTATCAAGAGCATATATGGAGCAAGCGGAGCGGTGGTCAAGAACCTCCTTTTGTACTGTGGACTGGACGATGATGAGAAAGCAGGATTGCTCAAGAACTTAGCATCCGGTTTGCTTCTTGCTCACCATCCTGTGAGAATTCAAATATCATGACAAATAGCTGGAAAGACCCAGCTGTTTATTAACTCAATTATTTATGACCTGTGCAAATACTGGGCTGTGCTAGCTTGAGATTTTGGAGTCAAGAGACCATATATATGAGACCGTAGATATTAACGATATCTCATGAAGTAATCTCGACAACTAAGATACCCACCTCCTTATTTTCTGATAAATAAACTTAACGCTTCGATCTCCTGAGGTTTTTCTTGATTCGTGCTAGGGCAGGTCGGCCTCAATAGAGATAGAGAGAAATAGAGAGATATACCCGAAATTGTCTAGTAGAGGCAAAGTTTTGAATCTTTCAGAAATGTGGGATGGTTTTCAAAGTGAAGTAAATATTATCCCAGATCCAAGCAAAGCCCTCAAAGCGCAAGCAAACAAATTCAGCAATCCGCTTGCTTAGATATAGTTTGCAAATTAAAGAATAAACAAATATACAAATGCAAGCGGGATATGCCCTACCGCTATAAGCATAAGGCTTCTTTCTATCAATCTCAGAATTGCAAACATAATAAGATACATATGAAGCCAAAAAGCCTTGAGGCTAGCTCCAAACATCAACGTCTTACCAAGCTAGCTAACCGAGCGAGGTCTTGGCATAATTCACCACCACAACCTCAGCCGAACTTCTTCTTTCATTTCTCTTCTAGATCTAAACGCTGTTTCTTTTACTAAGTTTGTCAAGTTTTGAGTTTTACTTTTCCCTTTTTTTGCACGCAGTGCGACATCTGAGACAGAAGCAAGCAAGTACCCAATCTCGCGATCTTTGTTTACTTTCCTCATCTCTTTCGACTGCCCAGGTCTCTTCCATTCGACCTCTCCATTCAATCTTCGATCTGCCCAGCACACGCGAAGCCACAAAGAGAGAGATTAGAGATGGTGAATGAGGAGAGTAAAGAATCTGGGCTCTTGGATGCGACAGAGGCTGCATTAGGTTTTGGATCATCAGTTAGCTCTGTATCAAGTTACTATACTCCTAGGCAGTGGCCCTCTCCGGAGCAGCAGCATGTTAAGCTCGCCCCAAATATATCAAGAGTAGCGTCGGCGCCGATCAGCTTTCCGCGCGCTTATGAGGGCTATGCGGCTCCAAGCGCAGAGTGGTTGCGCCGTAAATACTCCCGCCCCTTCACCTTGCGCAAGCTAATCTGCTGACCATGATAGATTCGACCTCCACGACTTCTACCCCCTCAGAAGTAAGCTTGAACCACAGTGGCTCGGTGGAAATTCTTGACGGATTTCTTCACTCCCCTCAACAAGAGCGGGAAAGCTCGCCGGCGTTACGGCATAACGCGTCTAACTGCACCCTCAAGGCTTTAGATCGAGCCATGGCGCCGTTGTCTTCGCACTCGGATATCATCGATGTCAAATATCTTCCGGCAGCCATGGCTCTCGATCCTGATCGTATGTTCGACGCTCTGGTCCAGCTTGTCAAGGAGCGCGACAGCCTAAAGAATGATCTCATATCGGTGACTGACGATCTGAAGAACACCCGGCTGGATTACAAGATCTCGAGCAAGCATTATAGGGAGCTCATCAAGCGGTCTGGTGCCAAGCAGCTCTGTCTCTGGAATTGGTTTCGCCAGATGTGCAACACGCCTTCGTGGTTGCCGCCCCCGCCGTTAAATCAACCGACCGAAGCCGAAATTCGTGAACAACTCGCTGCGCTGCCGACTACGTGGAACCGAGAAGTTTTCATGGAGAATTGGATATCCGAGGGGTTCGGTGGCGAGGATTTGTGGGAGACGACCGAAGACGGGAGTGAACATGGTACGGAAAATGGTACAGATCATAGTGAAGAGCATGGTGAGGCGCATGGTACGGAGCGAGGAAATGAAATAGAAAATGAAGGGAGAACGAAAGGCTCGCCCTCGAGTGCTGGAGATAGCATTGGCAGCAAGGTACTAGATCCGAATGCTGTAAGTCTTCTCATCATTCTTTTGGATCCTAGTCCCAGCGTCGTGGAGTGACGTTCTTCGTTGAAAAATCAGTTACTGATATATTGTCATCAGCAAGTCTTCATTCCCCACACCTCATCTAGAGTCTCAAGGCAAGGCCGCCTCGAGCTCAACCACAGTCCTCTCAAGAGCAACAATAGTGCCCCAAAGTTCCACGGCACCCCCCCAAGATCGAGCAACAGCCCTCGCAAGCTTCCCGAAACATCCACAGCCGAATACACACCCACTCCCCGCCCAACGAGAGCCGCAAAATTCAACACCACCCCATGCCCCCTCGCAGTTCACGTACCCCAGCCATTCATCATCTGGCCGCCTCCGAACGTCTTCGTCAACCAGCAGACCATCCCGCGGCTCATCCTCTCCAATTCCTTCCCCGACGCCGCCACCCAGAGCCTGATCGCCTCGCTGTCCCCCCGCTGGCTGGCCATCTGCCCGTACTCGCTCTTTACTTTCCCCAGCCGCTGCCCGCTGGTTGGTCACTGCCGCCTCAAGCCCGTCTGCGATGCTTTCAACGAAATCGGCGGCCTAGGCTGCGACTCCGAGGACGGGGTCTGCCCGTTTCCTCACGAGCGCAAGATGTGCATCGAGCAGGCCCTGAGCGTGGCGGGTGACTGCACGATGCAGTATCGCAATGGGGGAGAGTGGGCATCGATGTCGGATGAGCAGTTTCGGGTGCAGAAGGTTGCGCATTTGAGGTGCAGAGCTCACAAGGAGACTTGTGGCCTAGAGGAGTGGAAGCAGAGAATGATTGTGATCACTCTGAGAGACGCGCATCAGATGGGGACTTATAACTGAGGGGCCGGTTGATGGATGAGGGGCCAGTTTATGGATGAGACGATGGAGAGGATAGTCGAGAGAACAACTTCGAGTTGTCTCGAATCTCGATAGGGTGCTGAGGCTGCACCGCATTGGAAAGATATTGGAGTATAAGGCGTGATTTGCCTCGGAAGCCTTGGGCTCGGGAACTTGGTGATTTCAGATGTTCTCGGCGGAAAGAGCGCAGTAGATTGTCGCAAACGCGATGCGCATCTTTCTCCAATGTAATTCATTTCGAACATCCTGTTCGCTCTTTCTTCTCCCACTTTGTCATGATATTCATCTGCAATTCGACGCTGAGAGGGCTTACAGACTTCATCATCCACAACAGCATCAGCCACTCGCTGCATCTTAACAAACCCAACTGCTATCCCCTCATTCCCAGCTGAGGAGCATTTCCCCAGCTGTTGCAGACCGCGAGATCTCAAGCAGAAGTATCCATAGCCATGATGACCCCGCCACGCCCACCAGTACCACCACGACCAGCTCTCTCGCGTGAAGCGCAATCACTCCTCCAAAAAGTGGCCGCAGACCCCATCGCCTTTCTCCAGTATCTCGGCACGCTCGAAGCGGAACATCAACGCCTGACCGAAGCAGTCAATACCCTTAATATCAGCAAAACCGAGCTCAGAGGCATCATAGACCGGGCCCATTCTAACTTTGTCTCTGGATCGAAATCTCGAAGCCTGCAGCAGCACGAAGAGACCGAGCACATGGTAAAAAGGGTGGCAGAGTTGGAAGATTTGAATCGGAGCCTGCGAAACCAGCAAGAGATCCACAATCTGATTCGGTCTCAGAGCAGACTGCTGCTTATCGAACGGGATCGTAATGCTGAGATGTTAAGGACGCATGCTGACATCGCAGAGGAGAACCATGTCCGGATGACCCACCAGTCTTATGGACTGGCTCAACACATCGTCAGACTTCGGAACGAAAATTGCCTCTTGAGAAACGGACTCGACGCTTCGAAAAAGATATATAAGATTGAGCTGGCGATCCAGAAAAAAGAGCAGAGTATCAAGATGATGGAGTTGAACTCCATGTACTCCAATCTAAAGACCGAGATTTTAAAGTCGTTGAAGGAGATGGGACACGAAAAATTGCCTATCCCCGCTGAGTTGGATATTTTCAAAAAGACGCTCGAGGGAGCTGCCAAACATTACGATACCTACGTCTTCCAGCTACATCTCCGCCTCCTCGCACTTGAGAACAGAAACGGCGAGTTACTAGAGGAGCTGCGCTGTGTTGGCAATGCCTCCAGGGAGCTTTCGCTCGCCAAGTCGAAAATTCATTACATCGCAGAAGAAGCCGATAAGCTGGCGCTGAGCTTCCGCCAGACGTCAGCCGAGACTCTAAGAAAATTCAGCGAACAGTACCATAAAGCACTTAGTATAGCGCAGCGGAACTTCGAAAAACTCCAAGTCGTGATGAATGATGGGGTCAAAGGTACTGACGACGAGCTGGTCCAGTATCGCTTTATAGCTTTCTCCAGTCATGTACGCGAGTTCGGCCAGGCTCCGCTGGTACAAATGAATTTGGACTTGGATGAGATCCTGTGCCAGACCAGTGGCCAGTTTGACGCGATGCAGCAGAAACTTGACGGCGCTGCTGAATCCCTCCTCCAGGGCTACGTGTCGGACGAGGAAGAAGATGAGGAAGAGGACGAGGGTCTCGAAACCACAAAACTCAAGCTATCCAGCTACCACGCGTCCACCAAGCTTCGATTTCTCGATCAGGCTTCAGAAGATACACTCGTGGAATCGACATCGTCCGATAGCGACTCCACAGACTCGAGAAATAACGGTCAGGTTTCAGCTTCGGCATTGGAGAGCGACTCTACATCTGGCTGTGGGAGTTCCGAGCGCGGACATGCGGTCCATATTGAAGACATTGATAAGTTAGCGCAGGAAGAGAAGACGGCTGAGGATATCCACCGCGAAGCTGCAGAGGCGGAGATGGAGTGGTGGGAACAGGTGTTCCCGAGCTCGGGTTTGTGGGAGGGGGGAGGGGGCGGTTGAGGATGCTGTGGATGCCAAGGAGATAAAGAGCGGCGAAGTGGAAGAGATTGGGGGAGTGTGTGTTGGTGGTTTGAAACGGAATAAGGATCCTTGGAGGCGAGGGGGCGGGTATGCCGGTGGTCAGTAGGCATTGAAGAACTATAGTGGACAGGCGAGAAGTATCAATAGACTCACGATTTACTTGACCTACGTGTCATAGGTGAACGAATGCCTGGAACTGTTCGTTGGTTCGAAAATCTAGAAAGAGTCACTGCTTTCTGGCGAAGACCGAGACAAGGGACGCAGCATGAGATGCGTGCCGTGCCATTGGTGGGTATCTAGAACAGAAGCAGTCTATCGTACAGGTCAGATTACAAAAGATGAGGCTGGACTACCTACGAAGAAGTCGGTTCCGAATCCACCTCTCCGGGCTCGACTTCTGCAATCGCCGACCCATCAGATACATGGTCTTCAGTCCTCGGCCTCTTAAACTCTGGTTCTAGCTCCTCTCCCTCCTCAATCTCAGTCTCGCTCTCCTTCCTCTTCATCCCATTTTCCTCGGACTTCTCTGCCGTCTGCTCTGGGCTCTTCTTCTTCGGGGTATACTGTGCATCCCCGTTTATTGACGGCGGACAGATGATACTGCTCGCGTCCGAGCCCGCGCGTCTCCGCGTTCTGTCCAGGTCCTCACTCGAGGACGTGTAGCCCGCGTAAGGATTTTCGGGTCGGCGCAAGGGGTTGTCGCTCCAGAACTCGTTCATCAACCCGACAGCCTGGACGATCTTCTCTGGCGTGCCGCCTAGAACCGACCACCACGGGCTGCCCGACTCCTCCTCGTCCGCGATCGTCTCGCGGTGGAATTTGATGGCGAAATACAGCGCCCCGACCGCGATGTCCTGCGGCGTCATGGCGAGCGACATCATCGTCATCGTGCTGTCGTTGACAAAGGCCCAGGCTACGTTTCGGATGTGCTTGTTGTCTTCAAAGTTAAATTGCTTGAGGGCGTTGAAGAGGATCGAGTAGGGCGTTTTGATGACGAGGTCAAATGTGAGGACCTCCAGCATGAGCTCTTCGTAGAGGAGCATGGCATCGCGCCAGCGCCAGTATTCTTTCGACTGCTCGTCGATGATGAGGGAAGCGTTCTTTTGCGCCACTTTAGCGACGGCGATGACGATTTCTTTGGTCTTGCGGCAGCATTCTTCGGTTTTGGTGGCGAGGAAGAGGGCGGTGGCTGCGATGCTCTTTCATTGGTCTGTTAGCAATAGGCCTCCTAACATTTCAAGCTGGGAAAAGGAGGGGGGGATGGGGGGCTGAAGGGTCTAGGATAACAACTCACATAGTGATGCAAGCCGCCATGCTTTTCCACCATACTCCTCCGCATAAAGAATCTGTGGAAGAAGGTGCTGGCAACACCTATCGTGATTTGCGGCAGCTTCAGCAGTATGCCGGTCTGTATGATAAAGTTGACGCCCTTCGCTCGACGAGAGCGCTCCTCGGCGGGGTCAAGCCCGTCGCACATTGAAGGCGTAGCCTTCAACTCTTCTTCCGTAAACAGCCATTGCGCCATCTGATCGACTGCCATTGTATCCGTCAGCGTCTGAGTCGCAACCTGACGCGGTTTCTGCGGCGGTGAATTGCGCGAGAGCCGTGGGGGTGAGGGTACCGCTGGGGGGATGTCTCGGTGCTTGGTTATGGGATTGGAAGAGGAATTTGTTCGTGGAAGGGTTGAACGCGCATTGGAAAGGAAGTGGTGAGAAGGGCGATATCGTTCGACGGCGGTCATGGAGAGAAGATATGAGGTAATAGAAGCTTTAAAGCAGTTGACGTCAATATGGCTAAAGCTTAGCTGTTGAGCTCATCTTGCCCGTTGCTGCGCCAAGACTGCTGACTCAGCCATTCTTTGCGGCTCTTCTTGGATTGACGACAATTGCTGATTCTGCAATCCCCTTGTGGGCTTGACAACGTGAAAACGGTTACTGGTAAGATTGGAATTGCTCTTGGATATGATGTAGCCCCTCAGGAGCCCAGGAGGACTTCAAAAGGAATCTTTCTGATAATGAGGTAAACAGACAGTCAGTCTGTATGTTTAGGTCGAACTATTATTCACAGCTTGACAGCACTTGAGATGCTTCAGTGTAATTTTCGTCCTCTTTAACTGTAGCCGTTATTGAAGATGTTGAAACCAACGGATACAGACGATACATGGCAAGTGGAAGATGTTACTGGAGTTTAGTCTGAAGTCAGTTTCATAGCATAGCACATCTCAATCTCTGCCCAATATCAACTCCACTCACTCCCCTAGCCCCCTTGATGTAATATTTTCAAAAATTCCTGGATCCCACATATTCATCTACAATATTTTCTCTTCCCCTCTCCTTCCAGATTTCAACCTCACTCTGAATACGTTAGTACTCAAGAAGCAGCACCCTTGACCTGCTCGATACAACTCCCCTAGCCTCTCTCCCCTCTCT
The DNA here is from genome assembly GCA_024741835.1 of Diplocarpon mali. Lineage (NCBI taxonomy): Eukaryota > Fungi > Ascomycota > Leotiomycetes > Helotiales > Drepanopezizaceae > Diplocarpon > Diplocarpon mali. The sequence goes on from JAENRP010000013.1 coordinate 143,911, forward strand.
CATTGTCTCATCCCCTTCCCCCAAAATCCTAATTGTGCAAAGCAGTTCTATCGAGTCAGAGTTACGGCCTTCGTCGTATCGCGCGCTCATGCTCAGAATTCAAGAAAGAGAAAATCAAAGTCAGTCCGGGCGGAAATTGTAAGCAGGATGTAAGAGCAAAGACGAGAGTGTACTGAGACATATGTCGATCTTCACGTGTGTGGTATGTCTTCAGTCGTGTGTTTGTAAGAGAAGCGCGATGTGATATCGTGAGAAAAAGAGTATGCGGGACGTGATGTTCCAAAGCACCCAATGCGTCTCAATCAATGCTAGCAAGTGTATCCTCCAAATCCATCCTCACCTCATAGACGCCCGTACTATTTCTTGTAACGGTATCACCCATCCACATGTACGTCATTAATCACGGTCTAATGCCCGCCTGGTCTGGAAAATTCATCTTCTGCACCGTGGACTGTTTTTGGGTCGAGGTGTGGGATTTCGTGACGGAAAATCGAAGACGCAAGTCGTTTCTATGGCTGAGGAGTGAGATTAAGATGCAGTCGTTGAAGATGGCGAGTAGGAAACGTTAGTGTAGTAGGCTAAATAGTTGGAGAAGTCCGTGGCAGCGCCTGGATCAAGAGCTGGATTGGTGTTGAAGGGAACTCCGGATTGAGCACCAACGTAGGGGCCGGAGACTTTGAGGCTGGCAAGAATCCCTTGGTAATATTAATTCGCTTTTAATCTTAGAGAGGAATAAGAGGTATACCGTTCAGCATTATGGCTTGGTACTCGCTCAGTTTGAGCACTCTGTTCGGCTGCTTTTTCTCCACTGGGAAGTCAAACCCCCAGAATGAGCAGATGACTTTAAAAAGTTTGCCGAGTGTCCCCAGCAAGTAGACTGGAGGCGTCTCTACATAATCTATCATGTCTCTTCAACTTCTCCACAGGCTCAGGAATCTCAGTCATGGAATCCAGAAGCCTAGCAGCCTTCTTTTCAAAAGCCAGAAGCTCTTCCCTCCACGCTCTCATTTCCACTTCAAGCTCCTGCACCACACCGGCCAGCGCTTTGAACTGTCTTAGCAAAGCCTTAAGATCAACCAGCCGACCACTGCCAACCTTATCTTTCAAATATTGCACCAATTCAGCCAGATGACCACCCCTCAAGGCAACTCGGCGCCGAACATCCGAATCAACAACCATCTTATGCGCAGCCTTCAGGATCTCCGTAAGATTCGTGAGAGTCTCGTTGAAGAGCGCCAGGTTGGATCGTTGGAAGGCGTGGTGGACCGTCATCCGCGCGGTGAATTCCGTTTGCAGACTCAACAGCTCACCGCCGCCTTTGACAGAGAAGTGTTTGGCGGTATCAGAAAGGCAGGTTCTGGTGAGATAGTCCTGGCTCTGCGGAGTTGTTGAGAGAGCTGTAAATCCCGTGGCTAGATTGATAGAAAAGTGTATGCTAGAAGCGAAAAGTACCAGGAGGCATGGCCGCAGATGCGCAAAGAGTTTCATCATCGCTGTGGGCTGTGCGGTGCAATTGCGAGAGATCGTTGTATGGGCGAAGTTTTGAGGTCCGGTGGAAGTGAAAGGGCGGAAAGGATTGTCACATCCTTACTTGATTTAAAGAATTGATAATATGAAAGCAGGGCGGCGCACTGGGTCCAGTGCGTTAATATCCCCCCTTTACAAAGCGTAATTTAAAGCTAGATACAGGCCCCGTGCGCTCTCTCCTTGCTTGTACTGAAATTCAGATCTCCGCAATGGTAAGATCTATATCTGGGTGTAAGAGATCTTCGAGAATTTGGATAACCTAGTTTCAAAGAGAAATAAAGTCAAGACAGAAAATGGGAAAGTGCTGAAGTCAATAGACGAAGGGTAGATAAAAGGCAGGTGATTGGCCCAGATACCGTGAAGTTGGCATAACTAGAAGAACTGCGATTTTGAGGTGAAGTGGATGTGGAATAAATAATACAAAATCGAAAAGGTGATGCCTAACCAAACAAAAGTAGGGGGAAGTTGTTCCTCGCTTAAAATATCCTTGTCGAAACAAACCTACTCTAATGCTTAAACTAGTAGTTCAGAGCCAAACAATAACACAACCGTGTTTATCCGAGAAACAGCTTGTCATATAAAGCAGAATTAGGCCTGTATTGATATGTTCTAGGCGCGAATGCACTAATGTGCTGATGGAAGTAGTGATTGAGCATCTAGGGCTCACCTCATACGTATCGTCTCCAACTTCACAGAAAAAACCTCCCCCTGTCTCAGGTCTCATTAGATCCCCTTCTGCCTCATCCCCTCCCCTGCACTAGAGTTTTCGATTTTACTTTCCCTCTGCTCTCAACCCCAGCACTCCTCCCTCCCTTCTCCTCCACCTCTTGCTCCTCTCTCTCCCTTGTCAGTCCATTGCCTCATCATCTTAATCAGATATTAGGCTGAAAGCCGAGCAACAATTCACAACACTAACTACCACCCTCACCGTAATCACAGCCTTCGCAGCCCAGGATAGGGTCTCGTAAATTCTGATTCTGAGCTATTTCACCTGAAAAGTGAGTTGGCTGGTTGAAGAGAGATGAGATAGTAGGAATGACTGGGTGCGGATGGTTGGGCGTTCGATAGAGCAAAGAACCACCTTCTTTCAGAGACGTATAGTCGCCGGCTCTTGCCGACTCATGAGGAGCATTCGTTATGTAGCTCATGCTATCTCATTCCTAGTACATCTCGAAAAGTCCGCCCTCGCAATCCACAGTTTAGCAGCTCCTAGGGCTCAACGTCAAGATAGTACCATTCCAATGGCCATATTTCCCCTCCTGTTTTCCATACATCCCTACGAAAGCTTTCTCTCATTTAGCCCAGTTCTTTTCCATCCCAGAAGAACCGTTCGAGGCCCACCCCATTCCACCTAGCCCTCTCAGTATGCCACCAAGCATCTTTTCCCCTTCTCTTTCTCTTCCCCTTCCCCTCTCCCGCCTCCGAATTCCAACTCCCTGTACACCCATCTCTCCCATTCTCGCCTCTCTCTAACCACACTTGCACTGCAACCACAGCCTCATCACTCCCCTCAACATCCGGCTTAAGCGAGTAAAGCACTCTACTCTTCACACTACCGCAGTACCCAACCGCAAACCGCTCTGCGAACTGCCCATCCGCAGCCCAGAGGCTAACTTGGAGCTTTGGGTTTTGTGCCGCGGTGTCGATACGGTGCTGGGCCATGCGTCTCGACATTGCTAGACTCATGCCAATCTCTCTGTCGCTGGAGCAGTGGGAGGAGGCTGGTGTAGACATATTTAGGGAGAAAGCGGACCGGGTGGGTGATTTTAGGTGGGCGGAACTGTGGGAGTTGGAGCTGCTGCGTGACGAGAAGAGGGACTGGGTGGGGGAGTGGGTAGGGGAGGGGTTTGGTGCGCTTTGCGAATAGGGAGATCGGGTGGGTTTCATGTTGTGATAGCGGTCTGCGGGTAGCTCGATGCGTTCGCACGGTTTGCAAAGACGCTGGACTTGGTGAAGTTAGCACCGTCGCTTGCGTAGGGTTTTGGGCATGGTCTCGAAATCCCAGGTTTCTATTTGTCAATTATACCCGAGGAACTGAAAACATTAGCATGGCAAATGAAAATTTACACGTACGAGTACCATCGTGGTCTGTTGGAGCACGCAGAGTTCGGAGAGACGGAAACCCCCCACACGCAAGTGATTTCGACAGAATATCTGTAGCTTGATAATCGTCAGGCTTGGTGAACTCCCAATGTAAGTACTGCAGGGCGGTTGATGCCAGGTACGGATGCAAGTAAATCTTGGTATCAATCGGCAGCGACGGCGAAGGTCCTTGGGAGAGGGTGAAATGAGTAAGCGTTTTCAGACGCGAGAAGAGCCTCGCTAGGACCGCAAGAGATAGAATTGGCAGCGAAATCAGCGACAAAGATGTCAAGGAATCTGTTCTGGCTGGAGCTCCGTAATTTGAAAGTCCGTCGGCGGTCACGCCTGGGAGATTGTCTAGACGAAGCGATTTGAGAGATGGTAGTAGCAGAAGCGTCTCGTCGTTGAACGATATGGCAGGAAAGGATGACACGAGTAGATTTTCGAGCGACGGTAGAGAGTGGAATATAGCCGTGAAGAGCGGAGAGTCAATCGTACCACCTGCGTTGCACTGAAGAAACAGGCTCTTCAGATGAGCCCAATTCGCATGATAAGCAAGGAAATCGTCACACTGCTCCGGAAGAAGTGGACTGGGAGCAAGTATCGGAGTGAGGAATTCGGAATCCGTTGATATATTGTAGCGATGTTGTCTCTGGAAAGGGCTCGCACTGATCACCCAGACTTTTTCAGTCAGCCTCCTACGTGTCGAGAGTGCATGGATAAATTTTGTAAATTCGTGATTGTAGACTGGGTGGAAGCCAGGAAGGCGTTCGAGATTTGGACAAGTCATGATCAACGATGCTACCAGCTCCAGATATTCATCCTGCTCCTTCTTGCTCTTCGCAACATCTGGCGTAGCGGGTACCTTGAGCGATTTGACATAGCTCGCCAACTCAGGTCGAGTCCGGAGGGTCCTCCGCAGCAGTCTCAGCCTGGTTCCGAATTTGAGCTTCAACTTTTTAGTGTGGATTATGGAATCGCAACCGATGAGCTGAATATCCTCATAGAGCACGCTCCTGGCCGCCCTCCACCACTTCTTGCAGCTCAGTCCCAGATTGTTTAAATCCCGCATCCAGCATGTTGAGCAGCTCAGGCTTCCACTGCCCAGATGTAACCTTTTAAGCTCCGCCAGAACTGCCAAGATTATCTCCTCGGGCAATTTCTTGAAGCCCTCTCCCCGCACCGTGAATGCCTGTCCGGCAGCCATCATGTCCGCTCTAAGTAGTCCTGTTCTTCGCGGAGGTAGCGGTATGTTCTTCTGTTTTCTCCCATGTCCTCCAGCTCCGTTACGTGCAGAATCTGGCATTGACTGAGGCGGGATCCACTTTCCAGGGGTAGCACTCGGTGACATCGCAGGTCTGATTGCAAGGAAGCCATGTCTGATACCGGTGCTAGTATTCGGGCCCAAGTACATACTCTTCTGGCTTCTACGGCTCGAAGCGTAGTCTCTCGACGAAATAACGCTTAAGGGATTCTTGTGTCTGGACTGGAAGCTTGGTCGAGACGTAATCGAGCTGACGGCAGCAGAGGGCGGTCGCGCGTGCAGTTGCGAAGCTTCCATCTCATGTGCTATTTTCCTCAGGGAATGAAGGGAGCAGTGAACTAGAGATCTCCTGTGAAGGATTTGGGCGAGCAAGTAGGGTATGAAGCCGCAGACTTGTGCCTCTGAGTCGAGGGTAGGGGCGCATGTGATGCGTGTCTCGAGGGTCCTGCTCACAGTATGATCAAAGACTCTGCTCCTCAGCCGGACTCTTCACGGGCCGTGTATTGTGCAATCAATTGAAGAGGACGGCAAATGGCTGTTGTTGTTTGAGCAGACAGAGAGGAAGCTCTGTTTGTAGTACATGGTGTTAGCGCAAGCCATCTTCATCTCGTGTTTCCCTTGATATGACCAAAAACCTATTAGGACATCGTGAAGTGCACTGCCTTCCCGCATTGGGATTAAGCTGGCGCATCTTATGAGTTGTTTCGGACCAGGAGCTTGAACGAATAGAGATTTGGTGGGGTGGGATGTTGTACGGTTAGAAGGTGGAAATGAGAATGGGGTGAGGCTAAAGAGCCGGCTGGAAATGCAGCGTGCAAATGATGCTCCGAGCGTAGCGAGTTGGCCCAGAACATCAACACATGCAAGCAACCACGTGCATTACCATAAACAAGCTAGCCTTTTTTTTCCCATTTAAAAGAGAGGCGAAGGAGCAGAGAGGAATGGGAATACTTCAGAATTGTAAATAAATAATAAAACATTTAAATCTGATGAAGAAATGCAGAAAACACAGACCAATTCCCGTTACCAAGACGGCTGCGTGCAGAACCATCTGGTACGTCAGTAGGCGAGAGGAAATTTGGCCATTGTTAAACATCATCAATCAGCAAAGCAGTTCAAGAAATAAGACAAGAAGCTTAGACCACCAGATTTCCCTTCCCTTCGGAAAAAGAAAGTTAAGAGTTAAAGCAGATCTATCTCCATAGGGCTTGGTAGGAAGACCACCGCTCCTGTATTCACCATCCATTGAAATAATCATAGGTAGTCTTTGGTTTCTAGGAAATGGCCAATAAATGCTGCGGCGTCCCTCCTCGGCCTTCTGTTCCTCAAAATTTCATTCTACACAAGTTTGCGAATCACCTTGGAGGCAAATCCTCCCCCCCCGAACATCTGAGCCAAGCCAGCCACAATATTGCTTCCTGCTCGTCAATGGCCGAAGATCCAGTAAGCCACGACGCCGGGGAGAGAGCAGAGCGCTCGTGCTGAGATCTCTGTGGCTGCATAGATTGTATCTACTTTGTCGTAGGCCTTGCAAACAATCACCACATTAGCGCCATTTGAAGAGGGTTTTCGTATGGGTTAGCTAGATCAAATTCTAACTTCATGTGGTGTTTGTTTGGCCTGCGATTACGTAGTTGAGAAATGATCAAGTAAACATGAGACAAAACTTCGGAAATCAGCGGTAATAGAGTATTATAGCTAAGAGCACTCAAAGAAAACGATATCTGAACCAACCCGAAGAGGCCACCCGGCTTCTACTCTACACCCGATCTTTGTATCCGGTTCAAGCCATGGTATTCACGTGACCTGGTATTTTTCCAAACAAAAAAAGCCGACTCTTTTCTGCCGAGTGAGGATCTCCACATGGAGGGATTCCTAGGTAAAATAAAATGCTGTACAGGAGTCCAATACGTGCTACTTGCAAAAGCTACAGCCACTCACGCGGAAGAATGCTTCTGTTGCTACGTTGATCATTGATGGTTGCCTAGTCAGGTAACCGAGAACAATACCAACATCCCTTCGCGCCACGCAGTGGTCGGGGGTGAGTAACAACATCACGAAATCTGGACACCGCAAAGCTTTATTTATCCTATAGATCTTAACATATAGTGGGTGGTAAGGAAATTGAAGTAATATTTACATCTCGCAGAAGCAATTTCACCTGTCGCTGCATCATACGGCAGAGTATAGCATACGGTCACTGCAGCAGGGAAAGGGAAGGCAAAAGCGAGAGCGAAAGCGAAAGCGGAAGCGAAATCGAACTAGAGCGCCATGGACACCACTATATGCTTGAATAGTACGCTGGAAATCATGTAATTGCGCACTGATGCCGATGAGATGGGCGGGAGGTGGAGGCAGGGAGAGCGTGGTTCGTGTTATGTTGTTCCCTCTATACCCCCTGAGAGTAAGTTGAAATAATTATGTACGATTTTCCGGATTACAGCTCTGGGAGATGGAATTCATACTCTGGTCATGGGAACGACTTTTGATGGCTAGGTTATAGACTTGACCTCTTCATTCCCAAATCCAATAACCGTAGATCCTACACGGCTAAGCTCTGCACCCCGCGCGGACTCAGTGACTGGGTACCCACTACGAGCCTCGCAAGATGTACTTCAAAGCTGTACCCATTTCCCTGCATATGAATATCACGCGCCGCGGCACCGCCAGGGGAAACCTCCACGTATCTACCGGTGACTTGGTATACTTCAGCAGCCTCTGTAAGATCACGGGCGATTGGAACATCGGTGGCATTTCGCCCTTTCGCCTTCCCGGTGCTTTGTAGAATAACGTGTGGGCTTAACAGATCATTCGCGTTGGCTTCGAGGGGCTGAGATTTGAGAAGGGCTCGCTGTTAATATGACATGGTACCGGCAGTGTTTGTTGGTTTCAGAGGTGAATGGGCGAGATGCGGGCTTGGGGATTTCTGTTACGGGAATTGCCAAATTGGAGGTGTTGATTTGAAGCCGTAGGATTCCAGTTGCGGGTTCCCGGTCTGGAAGCAAATGAAAGGTTACATTTTTACATCAGAAACTTAAAAGTAGACTATGCGGTAAAGCAGCGCATATATCATAGCGAGAGTAAGGCTCTCTGGGTTTCGTAGAGGAAGTTTCAGTCGGATCCTTTCTGCTTATGAATGACAAAACACGCTCAAATAGTAAGTCTTGAGCTGTTGTGACCTGATCCCCCCAGAGACCAGTGTTGCCAATACTTGCATATGAATTGTCGTCATAGATGAGAACAACTATTATTCAAATTGTTCCTCACGCCACTGAGTAAACAAATCTCCTAAGGTTTATAGTCAAATCAGTTGAGTCAACTCAACTCTTCGCTCTTCCAAGGTTAGTCAGTGGATACAAAAACAACATTCTATGGATTTTCAATAAAAAGAGTCATGAATTAAAGCACTTAAAAGGCTTACACTGATTACTTGGTCTGCTACATGCAATTCTGACACCGCTTCAATTAGCCGCTAAGCCCAAGGGCCAAGAAGCGTAATCTTTTCTTAGGCCTGGAATTTATAATTTTGCAATTCCAGAAAGTCGCAAAGGGAAACGTTCTTGTAAGAAGCAGGATTAGAGAAGGCCTGCATAATCTGATCGTTGAACTGCTAGGTACGGCTAACAAAAGTCATTGACTTTGCTTGCATACGTCTGTGATATATGGGACTGTAGGCTGTGTATTCTTGGAACTTTCTGATTTTCTGAATAGCTCTTCGGCATTTGATTCACCGTATGAGTTTCTTGAGAGATATTAAGATGGTTCTTCGCGAGCCCATTAGTCAAAGACCAATGGATTTTGAAGAGGCAATCTACCAACGCGGTCCAGGGTTAAAAGAGCAAATTAGCGTATGCAAGTAGCAGTGACAAGAAAAGACTGATTTTCAGCGACATTTGGCGAGGGATATAAATATGAGAGGAGTTATTGTGCAACTTTTAGGGGGTATGTATCTCTTTGTAGCTTCTGCGAGGACTTTGAGGCTTGATGTCGAAGAGTCAAAAATAAGTAAACAAACGTTTCTTGGGACCAATCAATACAGACATTTTCCCACCCGCTGCAAGCACACTATCAAGTAAAAGCTAGCAGCAATAAATTAAAGAATCTCTATCAGCATAAGCAGCCTGGTTTGATTGTCTCTGGAAGCGATCAAAGAAGCGCTAATTTAACCATGTGAAGAACATTACCGAGGTGTTAGCGTCTTTTCTCCTGACACAAGTTATTCGGCTCACCTTAACTTTGGGTTCTCTTTCTGGAACAACATCATCATCTGCAACGACGCAGACTGAATCGACCACGATGGAGTCTGCAGAAGAAGATATCGGCTCCAAGGAAAACCGCTCTATATCAACACCCGCTCTAGGTTTGATGATCGGCTCTGCGACCTCCCAAGAAGCATCTGCCCTTGCCTTGACACCGCGAACTGCGAATTCAAATGGACTTTGGACCAGCAATCAGAGTTCTCTATTAGGGACCAGACTTTCAGTTGATCCCGCTTTAATTTCCGCTCCTCCTGGGCCTCCTTTGATGGTTCCGGCAGCCTCTACGAGCAACTTAACAACTCTTCCAGAAAGCCTCATTGGTAATCCCCTTACTTCCAAGATCTGGGTTCCACTTGAAACGTTCGCGCTTTTCCAAGAGTTTCCACTCGAGCTTCGCCGTATGGTCTACAATGAAGCACTGCCTGCTCCTTCTGTTCTGCGTAAGTCGCTTTCTACTGTCCACAATGCAACACTACTATAAATCATACCAGAGATGAGTATTGATCTGACCATATGAGATGTAGAGCTTGGCTATACAATTAGAAAGAAGAAGAGCAAGGAAGTAACAGTCAGCAACGCTCTGTTCTACCCGCAGCTTGATAATGATTTCTCTAAAGCGCATCTTTACGCGCAACGCGAGATTGGACTTCTCTCTGCCCACAGAGAGTCGCGAGAAGTCTACATTAGAGCGATGCCAATCAACATGCCTATGACTATCAAGGGCCGCCGCTCGCTGAAGGGCGCACTTCATCTGTCGCACGAAGACCTCATTTATCTTGATACTTTTTGGCGCTTCGCTACAGATAGTAGAGTATTCCCTCTCAATCGCACTATCCAGGCCTTGGTAGGACAAAAATGGACTGGACAGATTACTCGGATCGCCTTTTCAAAGATGGACTTCCGAGAAGCATTCGGCACTGACACTTACGATTCGTACATTGCTCTGCTACCCGGCACACTTCCGCGCCTACAAGAGATCAAGATTGCCGAACACGAATTTCGAGAGTATGTCCCCAGTGGACCCGGTTCTGTCCCCGACAGCTCTCAAAACCACATATTGCTGGGATATCAAAAGGTTGACCCAAACGAGCCCCATGATCCTTCTTGGTCATCTCACTGGCGCTGGCGAACGTACTGTAACTACGATCAGATTCTGCAAGATAAAATCTGCAAGAACGCCACCGCTATCTCCGCCAACTGGATGCCGGTTATCTCCCCCCTGTGATCACAAAAATTCACGACAACGAGATCTCGAGGAGCTTTAGACATTCGCTTTCTGGAGAGGTCAGCCCGGCAGGGATAGGGAGGGTGGACTTAGTCTGATACTTTTCATTTGCGTCGGAAGCTTAGTGGTACAAACTACAATGGATTTTAGGCCACGATTCTGAGGTTATGTTCTCCCTGTGATGAAGATTTCGATTTTCTTCTCGGAAGAATGCAAGGCTGCAGAGAGATTCTGGGCGAGCAAACTGTAGAAGCAAAGATGACACCAAACGGGCACTACCAGAATAAAATGCTCTGCAGAACTCAGAGATATGCAATCGATTCCCCCTGCCTCCATCGATCCTGATGAAATCTTGCAAGCAGTGACTTTCATATCTACGTTCTAGATTACTGTTCTGGCTGGCAAGGTGAAGCAATATTTTACATATGAAGCTATCTATTATAGGTTAGTAAATACTCACTTGCCCCTTGATCCAAATCTTCAAAGTTTTTATGTTCTTGATATATGTTTCATCGCTCTCACCGTATGAGAAGCCACAAATTCTCACATCCAACGCATTCCGAACCTACTGCTAAGTACAGCTTCACCTTGAGAAAATAATAAAGAGCCGGGCTTGTGTAATACAAGAGTAACTATACATATATCGGTTTACCATAATTCATAAACTACTAATCCTTTCAATTTCAGGTCCTATCTTAGCATCATCTATATTCCAATCTGGCAATAATCAAATCCTGATGTTGATGCCTCAGTCTCGCTTAACCATTGCTAGGGACTCACTTGACCTCTCACCTTTTCTTTGGATTCCTTGCTAGATCTCTGTGCTCCAGAGGAAATGATAGCCGTGTTCTCATGAGAATGAATCAATATTCCCCACTTTGAAAATATCTCTCGGCTTGAGCTTAGGTTGTTTTGTTTACTTTTTCTACACAGGTGTGTTCTCCACACCTCAACGACAACTCCAATCAATGGAGTTCCAAGGCTCTTATATCTCCTTTTGTCTTAGACAACCATTGTTCCAACTAGTGCACCAGAGCTACTGTAGCTGTAAGGTTCTGCAGAGCTCCTGCTTAATTCAATTCTGCATTGCAGCTGTCACTTTTCGAAACTATAATCCTCTCTCTCGCCCAAAAGTCAAAGCTCTGGATTTTCAATACCAACAAACCTAGCCCCAACGATGGTTTTCTACGGCTTTAACCTTGGTGCTTTTGATCTCAATAATAACGAGATGATTATATCATTACAATGACCCTCTGGAAGATCGCTCCCTAATCTTAAGACTGTCATCAACCAAGACAAAGACAAAGAGGAAGAGGGAGATTCAATAAGGGAAGATTCTGTTACTACGTGCAGAAAGCTCTACTCTAAGTTACAAGCCATAATGAGAAGGCTGAGTCTCCCAGTGCCATTGGTCAGTCACATGTCCTTCTACCTTCCATGTCAATACCCCTATATATATTTTTTTTATTTTTTATTTTTTTGAAAGATGAAGGTAGCCCACTAGCCTGGAGATTATTATGAGCACTACGCAACGTTGCAAGTAGCGGTTTCGTAATCCAGCATTCCAGCTTGTTCTTCGCAAGGGTCAACAGCTCGCTTTCGCGAGGGCCGAGGAGCAGCGCGGCAACTACAACATGGCACAATCTTTCAGCCTTGCACGGCGCGAGTCCAAGAAGGCTTTGTCATGAGCCATCTACCTGGGAAAGACACATGGAGGTCCCCAAAAGAACCTGTTTGTAAAGATCGCCAACTGCTGCTCTCATACACTTCCATGGGCCCCGCAGACTAATTCCTTCAAGGACGCGCATCTACTTCTGCCACAAGGATCTGCTACACTTGCGCAACTTCTACAGAACCACTCTGAATGATTACATATCACATGATAATCATGCGACGATACCTGGCAGTAGCATGTACTTGTTCGCTCCCCAACTGTATTGTTGCCAAGTCCTACAAGTCTCCCAGCAACAACCCTTCTATGTACGTTGAATACCTCGCCACGATGGCCGCTGACACCAGCGATTTCGTCGAAAAAGAGCCTGCGCATGAACCCAGCTCTTCGGGCTCTCCGGTTCTCTCAAGCTTTCCCGCAGTGGAATGCTCTCAGCCCTGCTACCCACGATCGGGCTATTGGCACCGTCTTCGCGCACCGCCCTTCTTGCTTGCAGAACACTCTTCCTGGCTTTTGTTGCGTCTCCGATATCATCACAGATGACCGCGTTGGAGCCGTGATCCAGGCCAGGATTCTTGTCTCCACGGAATCCTACACGCCTGTCCAGAATTTCACAGTTCCTATAGCCATCTAGCAGGCTGTCTTTTCTTTCTTGCCGCTGGTTGCATGAAATTCGCGAACTGGGGATCTTGAGATGTTCTTCCATTTACTCTCTTGTTTCGCGTCACGTCATGGATCGCTTCACTTGTACCGGCTTGCGTTTCTTTTCATAATATTTCTGTAGCATAAGGAAGGTTATGGTGCGCATCTACCTGCTTTCATTCTTCCTTCTCGAGACACGTAGCCGCCTGGTCTTTTCACATTCCAATACTGCTTTCCTGGTGATGGGTCACTATTACCTCGACGGGGCTAGAAGGTGGCTCTGTACCCAATTCAATTTCGGGCGGTACTTGACGCTCTTCTTTCCACAGACTTGTGTGGACAGTCGTGCTTGGATAGATTGAGGTCAATATTCGCACAAGCGAGTTTACGAAATCCATCAGAACTGCTGAACGTAGAGCGCTCTTGCAAAATCCGAATCTGGTGACTGGGAAGATCTCACGTGTTTCTCGTGCTAGCACTAACTTTTTTTTTTAAAAAAAAGCCAATTATTACTAGAAATCGTGGTATGGCTGTATACAGCTGTCCTGTGCTACACTGTTGACTAACCTGTTGTATCAGCCTACTACTGTTCCTGTATTCATCTCCTTACTCTGTAATTCCTGGAATAAACACGAGACCTAGTAGACTCTAACAATCATGGCTGCTCTCCAAAAAGCTCAAAAGAATTACCCGGCATCACCATCACTACAACTTGCCAAGACGGCCAAGAGCCAACCTATAAATAAACAACAACAGAGTTCTCTCTTCTGCCATACTTTCATCCGTCGAGAACCATTTAAACAGACTTCCCGCCAAGCCCGGATCAAGCCGCGAAAGCAGTGTCGCCCCTTTTACACGAGGTAGAAAAGACTTCGTCGCTGGCCAGACGAGCACCATGAGAAAGTATGTATAGCCTCATAGTCCCGCTGAAAATCCACCCTGGTGTACACGCTAACGCGGCGTTGGTTGGGCCTGCGACGAGAAAAGGCTGCAACATACTATTTTGAGTCTGGATAAAACCTAGACACTCTAGCACGAAATGTCAAAAAACGAAGAAGAAAAAAAGGAAAAAAGAGAAGAGACATTAAGCCACAGGGGGCGTTGTCAAAATCAATTCATAGTCCTCTCTTTTTTTTTTTTGACCATGTATATCACAAGTAATGAATTAAATAAAATAAAGCCTTGAAAAAACTACCAAAGGATACAAGTTCTCGCTGAACGGAGACGTACAGCTAGCTGCGATGCAGCACAGCTACGTCCCACTTCTAGGGCAAGCGCCAAAGGAGAGGTGCGGTTTGCCATCCTCCAGGATGTTGTTTGCTCTGAGCCGAGTACGTAGCGTCGATTGCGTCGCCTCGGCTTTGCCCCCAGTGTCACGCTCGCGGACGGGAGAGGAGCTCGGGTTTCTGCTGGAGAACCTGCGTTTCCTCCGCTGGGAGAAGAGCAGGGTCGAGTCCGAACTGGAGAGGGGTGTGGGATTGGTCGTGCAGAGGACTGGGCAGGTGTAGAGGACATGCAAAGCGCCATCACAGAGAGGAGAGGAGAGGAGAGAGACAAGGCAGTTTGGAAGCCCATACTGGAAACACAAACAATTTGAATTCGACTCAGCATACAAGAAATCAACATACAAAAGAAAAAATCTACGAAAGGCCTTCTAGGCAGTTCTCCGGGTCCCCCGCTGCCGTCCGTTCCACGCTCCTCCCCCTCGTTTCCGGCTCGGGCGCCATCTATTCGGTGTACAGGCAACCGACCGGCTCGGTCACCTCCTCGACAACGACCGCGATGTTCAGGCAGCCGGTCAGGCCGCCGGGGTTCGCGAGGTTAACCATGGCCCAGATGCTCCAGTCTCCACCCGCGGGGCTGGGGCAGGCAAGCAGACCCTCTTGGCCGAAGGACAGATAGCCGTCTACGATTTCCCAGCCCACGCGCTCCGAGCCGGCGGGCTCGGGCTGTGCGCCGGTCGTGTAGCCAATCATGCCCTCGCCCGTGGCCGAGCGGTCGACGTAGAAGGCCTGCGGCGTGGCGCTCTGGGCATACAGATACAGGATGCCGTCAATGATGGTGAAGGTCGCCGAGTTCTGCGGGATGCCGCGGTCACAGCTGGCCCCCTGGGAAGCGAGGCCGGCGAAGAGGCCCGAGTGGGCGGCGGCGAAGGCGTCGTTGTGGACATCGGTGCCCGTGCGGAAGGCTCGGAGGGCGAAGTACTGCGGAGGGGTGTAGGAGGAGGGGGCATAGGAGGGGGCAGCGGCGCCGAGAGACGCCAGGGAGGCGAGGATGGTGGCGGTCGAGAAGTACATCTTTGTGGTTGGTGTCTGTTGAGGATCTGAAGAGGAATTGGAGAGTGCTGCTTGTTTGTTTGGTTTCTGGTAGCGAGCGTGGGAGTTGGGCGGGGTTGCTGGTAACGAGCGTGTATGTTGGTTGGAGAGCTGGAAGCT
This sequence comes from Diplocarpon mali, assembly GCA_024741835.1. Taxonomy (NCBI): domain Eukaryota; kingdom Fungi; phylum Ascomycota; class Leotiomycetes; order Helotiales; family Drepanopezizaceae; genus Diplocarpon; species Diplocarpon mali. Next base: position 159,017 of record JAENRP010000013.1, read on the forward strand.
GGCGCGAATGTTGGTGGCGATGGTGAAGACGGGGAGCTGGGAGAAGGGTCTTATATACCTTGATCCAGCTCCCAACTGCTGATCCGGCTTCCATGGCCCGGGTGACCGAGGCGAGTACTGAGTACACAGGGACGTCGTAGAAGTCAACGGGGAAGTTCCACCGACGAAACATCGAGGATCGTCGGAATTGTGGCGGAGAGGCATTGAAGCTTCTCGTGTTGACACTGCCGAGCGGGTCCATCCCATGCTGCCCCCGTCTTCCCATTGGGCTGCGTCGTTGAGGGCAGACTTGGCACTGTCACAGCTAGACAGGTCGACGGCGCAGTTGCAACGAAACTCTGCTCGTAATTCTTGGATGCTATTTTTGGGCTGGGGATTGGGATGATACATCGCGTTGGCTGTGGAGAAGACGACTACCGACGGTGCACCGTGGCTTGCCATCCGCGCGGAGACGACCCTGGCCATGCGGGGTGTTCCGTCGGGGTACGGCTACCGACCCACAAGGCGGAGGATTCCCCGGGGAAGTTTCGTCTCTCCAAGACCTGGCACCTTGACACTGGACGAGGAGGAATTCCCCGAAACACGATAAGAATAACAGTTGCATGCCTCGCGGTTGGCTGCCGGACTCGCGCAACCTGGTCATCCTACGTCGAGTTGGCGAGGAGATTAACCGAGGGGCATCCAGCCCTGACCTCTACAATCCAAGGTGGATGCGCATGCGGGAGAAAGAACAGCAGACGTCCAGCTCGGGTTCGGGCGCTCTGGAATTGGCCGTTCCGCGCACACCCGCTGATCCCAAAGCAAAAAGCAGCCGGGTGGACATCCTTCTCGTTCGAAGGCGCAGGCATGACTTGTAACTCTTGAAACGTGGAGACCGAGACGGCGTAGGCAGAGGTACGGCGATCCGGCTCCATCCCAGCACCCCGGTGCACAGAACGTGCGGGAGATGTCCAAAGAAAAATCATAGGTTCTCCCACAATCCTCTCGTCAAGCCATATCCCATCTACGTCTCCCTCGCGATAGGGTTCCCACCGACCCCGGCGTCCCGGGCGCGATCTATCTCCGCAGACAGCATCGTCATCCCGCGATCCGCCACCGTAATGATATTCTGCAGTTCCTTGAGCGCTTGTTCGTTGTGATTCACAAAGAGCCCGTCGATGGAACGCTTGAACTTCGAGGTCGTGTTGTGCTGTCGTTGGAAGGCTTCTGCATCGTAGGAAGCGAGGGGTCGGGGTGCTGCGGCTGTTGATTGGCCTGACAGTATATCTGTTGCACAAGGTGGGTGATGAGCAGCTCCGTCAAGGGGCGTCACGCAAGATGCAGAAGAGAGGGAGAGCAGAGGACCATCATGGGAGAGGAGCTGTGATTCAGGCTCTGCGTGAACATCAGGAGGCGGATGATCAGGCCCTATCATAACCGCATCGACGAACCGCTGATCAAAAGACCGGTTGTGACCGGTTCGATCTTCCAGATCATAACTAGGGTAATCCGGATCCGGCTGTGGTCTGAAATCATCGTATCCTAGTCCCGTTGCTCGCAGAATATCAAGATTTAAATCCTCAGATGCCCGGATGTCCTCCGCGACCCAGTACCCTTCTTCGGCCCTCCTTCCCACGCCACCAATCCAGAGGTCCGGGCCGCGTGGAACGGGGTGGGGCGCGCGTACTTTCAGGTATACTTGGTTCAAGTAGAGCTCCTTGAGTGAGGGCGCGATCTGATTGATGAGATGCATGAAAGCGTGGGCGCTGATGTCGACACGCTTGAGTTCTACGCAACGAAGGTGCGTTAACTTCGAAGAAAAATCGCGGAATAGGGGCAGGGAGCGCATGATCCAGTGGTTATAAGCTACATTATGGCAGTGTCGCCGTGTGCTAATGTTGCGGCGGACATTCCAGCCAATGAGACAGAGGCTGGAAAGGTTGGTAGCTTTCTCGATGAGGAACCAAAGGTTGTTGCTGAATGTTATTTGGGAGGCGAGGAGTAGTTCTTGGCGCTTGATTTGGAGGACCAGATGTTTGAGGGATGAGAAGACGCGTACAGCGTTGATTAGGTCCATAGGGTTATTGCATATGTCTACAACTGAGGTGTCGCTGACATGGTCTAGGATGATTGTTTCGAGGGGAAGATGCTCCTCCGGTCTTCTTGCTATGCATGCGAGAGTCGTAGCCAGGAGAATCGTGGCTGTTCGGCTTGTCTGGCCCACGACTTGGAAGGGCAGATTCAACTTCAGCCGACGCAAATTGGGTGTGAGTGATACGACGGCCTGAGTTCGTTTAGTATAGTACATTTTTGCGATTATGGAACGTACCTCCAACACAGTCCTGAAGTCCGACTCGTCAAAAGTGGTTTCGTTCATGCAATACCTGCGCAAGGAGTCGAGTAACGGTGTCATCTCAGGCACCTTGGACAAAAGACCTTGGAAGACACTCGACAAGCGGCTTATTTCCTCTACAGTAGGAGTCAGCAGTGTTCCGTCTATCAAAGGCCGCTCGACCACCAGATCTGCAATTCCCGCCCCGAGTTTATTGCCACAAATTATCCGTCCAATACCCCCACAATATGCGCGCGGAATATCTCAACATACCCTCGTCCCTCACAACCATCATATCCAGGTAAAGCGCCTCGCAAAGACGCCCCACATCAACCAAAGACCCCGGATCCGGCGTCGGCACGTGTCTCAGGAACCGTGAGAACTCGAGCTGTATGGTCCTAAAGGCAAAGCTGCGCAGCGCAAGGTCGAACGCCTTGCAGACGAGGCGGAGCTGGAGGACGGTGTTCTTCTGCCGCTCGCAGAGAAGCACTTTCCATCGTAGGATTAAGCCGAGGATTTCGGTGGGGAGAGAGTTCATAGTTGCTCGCGGGATGACGGAAATCTGGGTACGGAGAACTGCTCAAGAAGTGGAGGGTGGGGAGAGATGAGGGGTGTTCGTGAGGCTGTTGATGTCTGTCGTTGTGACACGAGGCTGAGACGCCGGCCTTATCTCCGACAAACTGGGGCTGAATAGGCTAGTCCTCGATTAGCCGGGAGAGTGGATATTGCACCACTACATCAATGCCAACCCTTAAATCTCGTAAAGATAGTAATCAGAAATGAGAATGATGTTTTACGAATTTTCATCCATTACGCATGGCATCTAGGCGCTATTCAAACCCGTCTTCCGGACGGAGCACTCTCTCAAGTATAATTAATAAACGAGCGATAGGAGACCACTACTCAACACGATTACGCGGTGTCTCCAGCGAACCTGTAAACTTTTTTAAAGAGTCTTTAAAGCTGAGGATAAGCCCTTTCGACTACGAAACATTAAATCTTAGGCCGATTAATGCCAGAATTTATCGAAAGCTTTGAAAACAACTCACCCGAGACCTAGAGAAAATGGCTACTTTTTTTCCCTGTTAACGTGCTGTATTAGTTCTAAGCTATATAGTACGAGCAAGAAACGCTGCAGCCAGGTTTACATACATGGAGAAACAAGCCTAAAAACTCCTTGTGTCTTTACTATTCAGCATAGTGTACCCGTGATTCCCGATTCCTTAGACAAGAGTCTATGCTGTGCCTTAGTCGACAGTTATTCCCTCCAGGTCTCGGTCGAGCACGTTCTCGGAAAGTGCCTCGGTAAATAGAGTCACCTTATGCTCTCTATTCTAGGACAAGTCCTTCACGCCGATGGCGGCTATTTATTTGATCATGTTGAGCGTCTTGCTCTTCGGCGGCGGCTCTTGTAACGATGGCGCTACGGAGTTACGGCATCTATAAGTTTGGGATACATATACTAAGCAGTGTCACCCTACCTGCTACTCTAATTAGGTGTACTAGGATATGTGTCGTGCTTGGAAATAGGGATCTTTCTTAGTGGTGAGCAGAAGCTTGTAAAATTGTAATGCAGCTATATATCTGAGCTCATTAAATAGGATTGCTCCTTGGCCACTTCGGGAGCTGATTACATAAAGCCTATCCTGACAGCCTCAGGCTCCTCATGGCGCAACAATATGCTTGCATGATATTACAAGAACGCGCAACAGGGCCTCTGGCCTATGTACTTAAGTAGGGAGACTCTCTATGTGAGAGTTCTCCAACTTCTTCTTTTCTTTCGTATTAGACCTATAGAATACGCGTTTGCACCTACTCTTGTTTCCTTACTTGATCCCGCAACACCGGCGGTTCTGTATCGTTACCGCTCTGACTACTGACTAAGGTTGAGGTTAAACTCTTCTCTAAGGAATCAGGACCTACAGGTACTAAAGACTGAATACAAAATTCTAGCAGTTTCTATCCTTATTACAATTCATACCCAATACGACTATTGCTTTTTCTACTTTTGCTATATAGTTTATAACTAATACAGAGTTGCCTCAGCTTTCCTATCTTGGGATAGGCCCTTCTCGCCCAGGCGACTATTAATTTAATTATATCAAGCGTCTTCCTAACTGGCGGCGGCTATGGATCATGACCCTCTCTATCAACTTTACCCCGCGTATCGCAGTACTTTTCAGATTAGGAGGTGAACTGAGAAGCAACTGGTTATTTGTCGCCAAAAGTCGCTTACGACATTAATGGCGTCTGCTTTGAGTTTACACATGACGATCTAAATCGTCGATCTTAACTTCCCACGAGACATGCCCGAGAGATGCGAGATCTGCAGCGTAGGAGAGACACTGCTTTACATAAAGATTGTTGGTCCTGGCTTGACAGTTCCTCCTAGCGTTGAAGGCTCGGGAGCAAGATATTCTTCCCTATGACCGTTAGCTATCATCCATGGTGCAAAACTCCATGCTGCAGATACCATTCCGTAATGCAGTTCAGCACCTAAATTGCTCGCTCACCGGCTGCAGATCGGCTACAGAGATGTCAAGCGTCTGAAACCCCTGCTGGGGGATATTCCTTTTATTTGAGTGGGCTACAAAGTTACAATAAAACCCACCGATCAGCTTCTCTCCCGCAGGGGCTTTCCAACGTTAAAAAAACAACTATAAGTATCGAGAGAGATTTCCCAAAAAACAAAGGCCGAGATAGAAGTCATAAATCCTATGGTTGCGCTTAAAGTACACACGAGTTGAGTTATCTATACTGATAAAACCCAAGGCCAGAAACTAGAGCATAATAACTTAGGCCGCGTTTCAACTAGCCCTCACCTCTTTGAGATAAGACGACTTCTTGATAATGAAGCGTAAAGTAGCAAAGTAGCAGACGCGTAGAAAAAAGTCTTCCGGATAGCTCGGGGGGGCGACAGGCCAGCCCGACTTTTAAAATTTGACTAGAGAATGCTTTCTGCGCGGCCAGCTCCCCCTTTCAGTAATAAATGCACTTGCAGCGCACTCCAGATGGGAAGTTAGCGGAAGCGAGTTAAGAAGACGGGATCCAAACAACCCGGACGGGCCCGGACGGGAGACCCGGAGCAGCTTCAAAAGTGTATTTCGCCAAAGTTTGCGTGTCGGCACTTGCGCAATTGAATAACTTGTGCGTAGACGGTTGATTTTCAGCCTTCGCTTCCTACCTACGTCTTGTACTGTATCGTATTGTTGCGGCTGGTTTGGCGCCATGCCTCTATACCCTCGTTGAACGGTCGCGTCTTGGTATAGTCAATTACTCCGCTATCACGACCGCTCCAAATCTTGTCTTTCACGGCAATTTACTATTTTGCGGCCTACTTTGCGTGTGAGTCGGGTAGCCTGGTAAAACAGCACAGCACGGCTTGCAACCTGCTCCGGGTTTGCTGGGTCCAGAAACACATCTGGCGAATTCCGAAAACAGGACTCGGAATATCGAACTCTTCAAAATTTCGGAGGGTTAAAGAAACTGAATGGCGAACGCTCGGTTTTTAAAAACTACTGACTTCCACTTGTGGGAATCAAAAACCTGTGCGTCGTAAGAGGCTCTATTATAGATTCTCTCTAACTATAGAAGCGTTTCGAACTTTGCAGACCAGGGACAAATTAAAATGACTCTTTCGAGGAGGGCACCCGCCCTTCTTCATCAATCAGAGTTGAATGTAAGTAGAATATTCTAGGACTGCCTGGGCTTAGTGCCAAGCTTAGCGCTTCTGAGTGCAGGAAGATGTCAATAACATCGACTCTTCAGTACTTCATGTGGCTTCCTCGTATATTCATTATAGTTTGACATTTTATCTTGGAAGAATTATCTAAACTCTTGATCTGATCTAGCACTACTTTTTAAGCTTGAGCTGTAATCTTTGAAACGTAGAAGTAGTACATCGTTTTTCTTATTTACTTCGCAGTGACTTGTGTACGCGGGGTAGCGTTGCTTCTCCTTGCCGGCTGTAAAATCGCATCGTATAAAACGTGCTAGTTTCTGGGTGGGCACGTTTACGTGACTGGCTAAAGCCCCCTGTGCTTCCATGTACTACCCTCTGCGAACGCCCTTTGAAAGTACATATTTAACGTTGACTAGGAGGGCGAGAAAGTAACATAGCACTAAGCTAATAGGCAAGCTTTAGAATTAAAGTATGATGTGTATATGTATGTATGTATGTGGTTCCCTATAGTTCGTGGCCCTCCAAGTGGTGCACATCACAAGGTTCGAACCATTTGACAGGGGATTATTAGTCCGGATTTGATTTTCGGACAACAGAAACGGTCTCCGGACCAGGTTTCGGAAGTCGCTTAGCTTTAAATAAGTTGGCGATAGGGATTTTACATTACGAATGTTCGAAAACCCTCGGGCTTTGGGACCTAACGCTTGAATTGCATCAGTTCACCTTTCCAACGCCCCTATTCCAGCTCCGGACCCAAGGCCTTAGTATAAGTAAGGTAGGTCGGGAGGTACCTACGGACGGGGCCCGCACTAAGCTACCGTAGATTTCGGGCTTGAATCTGTACGGCGCCCTGGTTTCCGACAACAACGCAACTTCCGGTCTCTAGCCACGCCACGCTATACTGTCTGCACCTGAATCAGACTTATTGCCATCATGTAGCAGAGAGATCACCAAACCAAATCAGGAGGCTGGGCTTGGTAGTATGAGTCTCAAGGTTATAAGATCAGACTCAAAATTATCTGTACAGAGACAGTGAGACTCCCTCATGTTACCGCACCGCTACCCAAGGATACATGCCCTCAACTGGTCCGGCTTGTAGTACAATAGATTGGGAAAACCCCGGATTCATACGCTCGATAAAGTGCATGGTTGTTGGTGCTTTTTACGCCTGCCGTACGGACCTGCGCCGTTATCCAACGAGCCCGAGCGCTAATCTGCCCCTTCGTATCCGCATCAACTCTAAGCCTCGACCATCTTACATACTTACCTACCTAGCTAGGTAGGTTCTTCGGGGCCATTCTCCTTATCCAACGTCAAGCAGACATCTAATCTGCGAATACCTGCCACTGCCATTCGAAGTATTCCCACCCTCGTTCCAGTCGCTCCGGCACGCAAGTCCACGCCCAGCAATCTACCACGGTTCCATTGCGCCTATCTCTCCAATCGCCCGGAAACTTGCACCGAGCCCCAGGAGCAGAAGCCGGGAGCCTCAATCAAATCTGGTGGGATTTGGTTCTGAACCCAGGTTGCCCGTTCATCGCTCTGCATCATACATCTGATACACCAGACCACACCAGGCCGAACCGCACCGCACCGCACCGCACCGCATCGCATTATACGCGCTCGGACTCGACACCCAGCTCCGCTCGCAGGTCCAATGCTATGAACTGAGCATCTGCCACTCCTCAGTCCTGCTATGTTCGTCTAGATACCGTACTCTCGTTGCCAGAGCTGCCATGACTGTCTCGACATTGACCGTGTCTCCGGCCCTCAACGAGAGTGCGGCCCTCCCTCGATCCTATTCCTCTCCCAGCATATCCGGCCTCATCCATCGAAACTTCAGACGCCCAGCTGTCCCCTCCCCCAACGACCTCCCCAGACCCGCAAGCTTTACCAGCCTGCCCGCTCAAGATCAGCCGTACCTGGTCGAAGATGAGCGAGTGGCGGTAGATGTGTTACCAGAGCCTCAGCAGGCAAAGATATTGGATGGGCGAGATGGCAAGACGGGAAGCTGGTCGACGAAAGAGGAGCCCCCCAAACCGGAGAGGTTAGGCAGGAGGATGTCCTTGGTTGCACGCCCCAAATCTTGGATACAGAATCTCAAAGGGGGGTCTCCCGAACGGCAGCAGCGCTTTGAGCCGGTCTTTACGACTCCCAGTGATGCCCCGCCGGTCCCTGCTATCACCAAATCTTTCCGTGACAACAAGACTAAAACCGCGTCGGGGCCGTTTGCGACGTTTGCTCGTAAGTCATGGATGTCCTCGAGATCCCCCTCTCCGAATCGAAACACACAGGAGGCGGACAGTGACAAGAAGCGTGGCAGCGTTTCTAAGGCGACGGGAAGTCCCATGAAGGTGTCCAGCAGGCCTGTAGACCCCAATCTCAACCTCGAAAAGTCGCTCACAGCCGCATCTATTGATAGCCCGCCAAAATTGCGCTCTAAATCCAGCTTCATCAAGACCACACAGAGGCCAGCGAGTGTTCTGCTAAACCTTGCGAGTCTCGCTTCGACCAATTCTTCGACAAGTAGTTTGCCGGGGAGCTCTATTGATAATAGATCTACACCACGGACGTCGACAGACAAAGTGCCGCCGCTGCCGAAGAATATATCTACAGACAAGCTGAACATTGGCATTGACACTACGCCTCGCAGGCGAGACGAGCTGTGGGCAGCCTTTCGCTCCCTGGAGCATGATTTTTCGAAATTTCAGTCCAAGAGCTGGTCTTTGAAGACGAATATAGTCAGGTCGGCGCTGTTGCCCTTCCTTCGAAATTATGCAGCACACCCTTCTAGCAAGAACCTGCGCCCTGAAGACCTCGACCGGAGAGTTGCAATACTGAACAAGTGGTGGACTGGGCTGCTAGAAGTGCTGGAAGGAAGACAGAATCAAACAGTAAGCGGGGTCGACCGCCCTATCCTGTTGGAGGCTTGCTATGCGATCATGATAAGACCAGAATGGCGGCTAGCACCATCACATTTTGCACCCCTGGCAGACCGTCCCCTAAGCCAATCTCCTGAACGACGCTCCCAACCGAGCAAGAAATCTTCATCCGCATCGCTAAGCTCTTCCGCCTCCCAGTTCCTGGCCGAGTCCGTCTACCACAATACGCGCAACCTCTTCGTTCAGAATCTGCTCTCTCAGATCATATTCGTAGTCAACAAGATGTCTTTGAGACACGCACCCGCTAGTCTGGTAACATTTTGCGGGAAAGCAGCTGCATTTGCCTTCTTTTTTGTGCCTGGCATCGCAGAGATGCTAGTTCGGATATGGAAATTAGAAGCGGATACCCTACGCCGTATCTCAGATGGGCTGGGGATGCCGAGGAGGGTCAACAAGATGGAACTGGACGATATCAATGCTGCTTTCCCCAGCCATATAAAGTCTCTGGGCTGGACGTCTGTGAAAACGATGGTGGCCCAGTTACGGCAGAACCCGGCAGTCCCAATCATGGCCTCCAAAATCCAGTGGCATGGGCCGTGGGCTGCAAGGTGGTGTGGAAGGGATAGTGATTTGTTTTTTGTGTTTGTGAAGCATTATCATGTGTTGGTCGAGGAATTTCTGCCGTTGGATCTATCACTCGCTGAGAAAGCTCGTGCTCCAGGTTCGTCCGCCGCTCCTCACTGTGGTCCATGTTAACACTCAAAGGGTTTATGCTGGTTCAGGCCCAGGTGCTGAAAGCACTCGATGCAACTATTCATCGCCAACCAGCAGCGGACCCGTTGCCAATCACGTTTGACGATGTCCTCGCAGGTGCCGATGCTAGTGCTGCTGCTTTACCACTACCATCGAACAACTCTGCAAGACTTATGGCTGAAAACCGCTTGATCATGCTCTTACGAGATTTCATTTCCGAACGACAGTCAAGTTACCACGCAGCGAGGAAGACCTTTGCCGAAGCTTTTGCCACGGTAATGAAAGCGTCAGCCGGAAGAACGTCCCTGTTTGATCATAACGCATGTTTTGTGCTGCTTGACTTTGCTGAGGAAGCGCTGGCAATTTACCTACGATTTTTCAATTCACACAGCCTGGACTCGGATTATATCGATTGGCCGTTCTGGATGGCCGTAGGCAAGAAGATGCTGGAAAGTGAGAATAGCATGTCTGAAATTCGACTTTTCGCTTTTCTCTATGGATCTTGGCATCTAATCACCGCGGAAGAGCGGCGGAAAGAGATCTTGTGTCTGGAGTGGCTGTTGACGGAAGAAACGTTTGGCAAGTATTTTAACCACTGGTCTCCCATGGTCAGAGCCTACTTCATGCGATTGGTATGCTGGCGGCTCTGTCGGGACGATGGAGAATCCAGTGATCTCGATACGTGAGTGAACATTCTGCCATTTGATGCCGGTGCTAACAGACCCAGCAAAATATTCTCGACGGTTTTGGTCCGAGTCAAGTCTATTTGGGCCTGTTATCTTTTCTTGAAGCAATCCGCCGAGAAGGCTCACGTCTTGCCGCCCTCAATAGTACCATGTCACCCAGCTCCCGGCCGCCGTCTCTTGATCATGCGAAACGACAACCAGCTCCCAGCAGCAAACTTGTTCCTCAGCTTCGACGGCCTCGTAAACCCGCCATTACTCGGCCCGTCCTCCGATCCCAAATCTACAACACCAAAACGGCCAAGCCAGCCCGCTCTGACTAGACCATCGTGCCCCGATACGGACGCAACCCCCCAAAATCTCGACGACCCACCCCCGGCAGCACCTCTCAAAAAACGGTGGACATTCCTAGGCAAGTCCTTAGTCGCGCCTTTCACTGCTCCCGGTACTACAACCGGACCACCGGTCAAGACACAGACACTAGAAGACGCCCGTCTACAGACAGCCCTATCACGCTCACGACCGACGATGCATACCCAAAACTCCAGCACCGATAGCGGGACCCCGCCCACTACATCGACGCACCGCGCATTCTCGTTCAAATTCTCTCTCGAGTGGGCGCATCACTTCGAAAAGCCTGCCATGGCTCCTCCTCCCTCCCACGCTCCTCCACACTTGCGCAACACCGCACCTGAGCGCCGGCTCAATCCCCCGCGGCTCCCCGCCCCTGCACACGCCTTGGTCAGCGCCAAGGTCCCCGGCATGAGTGACGAAGTGCTCGTGCGGGACCCGGGGGCTGGCGAGAAGGGCCGGCGGGCACAGTACGCGGGGAGAGCGCTGGGCGAGTGGGGTGCGGTGGTGGGCGAGTGCAATGGTTTCGTGGAGAGGAGACGGAGTGAGGGCGTGCCTGGGTTGAAGTTGGTTGAGGTTCCTCTGCTTGGAGTTGAGGGCTTCAGGCGCTATGGGTAGGAACCTGCCGCAATAGGCAGTGACCGTCTCGCTCTCGTTGTGTGGGTGTCTTGCTGTGCTTGGATATGATGTGGATTTGAGTGTGGTTTTGGATGACGGGTCGCTCACACACAGCACTGGAGTTCTGGTTCTGCTTTGATGCGTAATTCTATCTTTCGGGGAGGGTCTCTGATTCCTGGTGTGCTGTCGTGGGTCACTTGAATGCGTTTGTATATAAGATGTGATGTGCTCTTCTTGGAAGTTAATTGGCTGATAGGTAGAGAGGTCCCATAGACGGTCATCTAAGATTTGCAGATCTGGGTTGTAGATAGGTCGGGTGCAAGATTCTATAGGACTGGGAGAAAGCGTCTACTTCTATGCGGGGGGTTGGTTATGTAACTATCTGGCATAGCGCGAATCAAATGGTTCGATGGATCAGCAGGTCCATAGCTATATAGTTGTATGTCGCAGGAGATGGGAAATGCGAAGGTGAAGATGTAGATAGAGATGGGGATCAAGATCTCATACGCCGAGAGTATAATTGATATATGATGTGGGACCAGCGATGGTCGTGATGCTCGTGACCCTGAGGGACAGGTGATGCTTGGACGTGCGAAGAATCACCGAACTGCGAGCTGAGCACCGGGTGGCCGTACATGCGTGTGTATGCTTCCCACGAGTTAAGTCACGGGTCCAACAGAGAAGCAGGTTCCGGTCGAGTTGATTGGCACGTGACCTGGCATTTGCGACACGCAGAAGGCTCCATGTCACGCGGGCGATGGATATTCGCAGCCGCCACGAACCTCGTCCTTGTATGAGAAAAAGGTCGGCAGCGGCTCGTCGCCGCGTTGCAACCTCTCAGCCAGTCACTCTTCTCTGCTCTCGGCGGCAGCAAACAGTTTTCGACTCGCAACTGGTCCTCTCTACCGGATCATCTTCCCTCCTCTCTTGATTTGATCTTCCCTCGACCTTCCCTCGACCCCACACCACACCACACCACACCACACGATACGACGCGATGTGATATGCCATAACATCGCCCTGACACGAAGTGATAAGCCATTACATGGACGTGACATGGCATGACGTCGAGTCTGCATCTTCTGGCCGAGTAGAGCGCCGAGCCGAGCCTGGTGCTGGCCAGGGATGCCGCTGGTCTGAGTTTCGAAGCCCTCCTCCTCCCAGGGCGAGAGTGGCATGGCGTTCCCATCCGGTACTCTGCAATGCTATGCCGTCCGAGGTAACCCTCCCCCCTCCCTCTTTTCCTGAATGCAGAGCGTGGAGTAAATCAAATCCAAACAAGTCACCAGCCGGGCAGCTCACCACCGGCAGAGGCAAAACCTCCAAACTCCGAGAAGCCACGGCCAGAAGCTAAAGCGCTCGAGGGCAGAGCGGATTGACCGTCTCCGCAATCATCTGCGAAACCAAGACAGTGTAAGCATGGCACACTCGACTCCAGCTTGAGCTTGACACCGGAGTTTCACTCTGACTGCAATCCGCTCTGCCTCGCTTGCCTCCCTGCGAGGCCGGCATTCATGCTTTTTCCCCCCCCCCCCCTTTCGGTGGAGTCCCCTCCTCCTGGCTCGGATCCACCGTAGGCTGAACACACTCGGGAGAGAGGCAGGATCCCTCGACACAGTACTTTGCGATCGAGCAATAGCATCGTCGGGTCTGCTCCGGCCCCAAGCTAAGCTATGCGGTAATGCCGCAGTGTCCTCGCCCCGGTCTGCTTGTAGCTGACCTGACAACACCTCACCGCAGTGAACCGCGCGGTATCTACCATGCCAAAGCACCGCGGGGGAGGGGAGGGNGGGGGGGGGGGGGGAGATCAGATCGGCCCAGCTCCAGCAGAAACGAGCAGCCGGCCGGACGGCCAAGAGCTAAAAGCCGTCGCTTGGCTGACCAGCAGCCAGGCTGCCCTGATCCTTCTCCCTCCCCGTCATTTACGCTTCTGCGTTGACTTTTACTCCTGTATGCAGTCTACTTCGTATTATAGGTAAATAATATACAATTCTAGGCCGTGCATACTAGATACTTGGCAATGCTGCTTTTACAATTTCCTTAATATTTTATATGGCCTCCTTCTGCTGCGATCATAGCTTTATATTTCTCTAGCATTTCCTTAATTAATTCTCTAATCCTTTTAATTATTATCGATTCTTATGCTTCTTTTATAGCTTTATATAGTCTCTTATAAGATCGATAAACCTTTGGATATTTACCCTTGATATAATCTTTCATTTTATCTTATACTATCTCGATTGGGTTTAAATTAGGAGAATTCGCAGGCTAAAAGATAGGGGTAATCCTAATTGCTTTAAATACTGATTGAGTATATTTAAAAGTATACCCTTTTGCATTATCTTATTAGAATTCAAGCTTAGGATATTACTATAGAATCTCTTAAACCTTTAAGATAATAATTCTAAAGTACAAACCTTTATTTATTGTTTCCTAATCCTTTTCCTAGAATAACCCTTAATGCTAACTGTATTTCCCTAATATTATTCTTTAAAATATCTATCCAATCTTCCTTTAATATTAATCCTTAATATAATCAAGGTGATATTCTTCTTAAGACCCGATTTCTTATATAATCTATTCCTTTATATATTTCCTAAGATTAACCTACGTTTTATTACTCTATAAGACTGAAAACTATTACTCTTTAGTCCAATCCTTATACTCAATAGCCTATTGAAGTCGAGAGATCTAATTCGTATACGTAAGGACTGGTTTTCGATAAGCAATTCGTCGAACGAAGCCTTCCTTCTTAAAAGCTATACGAATAGTATAGAAGCCGACGTTCTAATAAAGAATCGAAGGAATATCAGCCTAAGGAGTACGTCGATTTACTCTTAAGGCTATAACCTATTAAATAAGGTATTTTTATTATAAAGTATTTAAATGAGCTTTATAGCCTTAAAGATGATATTAAGGAGTCAATCGAGTCTATAGAGCATACTAAACTTAATATCAAGTAAAGTTTAATTAAAGGGCGATCTGATCTTAAGTCCAACTGGCATTAAAATAAAGAGTCTAATAGCGTACTCGTTTGTTATAAGAGGTCTATTTTATAAGTGTCTTTAGAGTCGGTATACTAAGTAAAGAATCCATATTAAAAGCGTTGATTTTCAGTATAAAAAGCGGCAAATCGTTATAGATAAATCATTAGCTATACCTCTTGTATATAAGCCCTATTAATAGAAACCGGTAGAATTACGCATAGACAGCACTTGTATATTATTTCGGGCATATACTAAGTACACGGTGCAGTGGAATGAGGTGAGGTGAGGTGAGGTAAGGAAAGGGGAGCGAAGTGGGCTAAGAGGGATAGGCTCCCCCACTCCCCTTCGTCATCTCGAGAGATGGAGAGGGAAAAAAAAAGGGGTCTGGCGCCGGCTGGTTGGATGGCCTTGAGGAGTCGGTGAAGCTGAAGGACCCTTCTTGGCAGGGGAAGGTTAAGAGGGTGAGCGAGGGAGAGGGGAGATCGCACTCGCTTGAGGGGATCATGGCCCGCGATTCTATGCTGGTTTTGCCGGTGGTTGTTCTTTGACTTGCCAGAAAAAGAAGAAGAGACGACAGCAGAGAAGAACGGGCTGATGAGGCCAGCGGAGAGAGCAGATCGAATCCCACCGCAGGAGCAGATGTCTCCCATCTCCGACGTGGCTGATCGGTGTTTGGCCGCGCCGAATTCTGGGAGGGCTGTTTGATTTGGCTGTTTTATTCGGCTGTTTATTCTGCTGTTTACTTGGTTGTTTTTTTCGGCTGCTGATTGGGCTGTTTTGCTCGGCCATCTGATTTTGCTATTTAATTCTACGGTTTTATCCTGCTGTTTTATTCGGTTGTTTCCATCCCTGTTTTCCCCTCGATCCCCTGTCCGCCAAACACGAGCAGATCCGCAAAGCATCGCCGGCATCTCGGTCCCACGCGTTTTGATGCTCCCAAGACCAGGGATCCCAGCGGGACCCGCGGCCTCGCAGGACTCTCTATATAAACGGGCCTCTCTGCGCCACGGCCCTCTCCTATCGCATTCCCAGCAGCCGTCCCATCGCCGTCGCAAACCTCAAACCGGGAGCGGATCTCGCAAACCGCACGTCCCAGGAGAGACCCTGCGCTCGCTCGCTCGCTCGCCCCGTTACCGTCGCCTTGTGCTGATCTGCTTGTATGATGTAGATGCCGGTCGATCGCAGCCGCTCGTCCGGTCTCGGCAGATCCCCGGCGGGCCCAGCGGGAATCCGCCGCAGCGACGTGGGTTCCCGCGACGTTCGTCATTTCACGCATCCATTCGTGCTGGATCGTCGGCCCACTCTGCTTTGCTCGACTCGACTCGACTCGACTCGACTCGGACTTCACTCCAATCCGCTCCACTCCGCTCCACTCCACTCCACTCCACTCCACTCCACTCCGCTCCACTCCGCTCCACCTCACCCCACCTCCAGCGCTGGACCCCTCATCGATTCTCGCTTCTCCCCTCGCCTCATTGTTTACTCCCCATACCACTCTGTACGACAGAGACACACGCCATACAGACCCCATCACCACCACCACCAGGCCCCATCCCCTCCCCACCGGACGCCCTGATCGAGCTCCCCCAAGGCACCCAGTCGAGAGGGCTATCCGCCCCCGGACCCCCTCCCCGGCTCGCTCGTCCAAAGTCTAAGCTCCGCCTGGCCTTGGCCCGCCCGCTTTTCAGACTGCGTCGGGTTAGGGGTCCTCGCCTTCGGCGTCTTCTTCTGCGACGTTTCAGGCGGCTGCTTTTTATAGGCAGAGCGATGGATGACCGTCGCTCCTCGCTGCTGACGCTGGAGCAGGGAGTGTGCAGGGCAGGGTGGGGACGGGCGAGAGAGAAGAAGGGCATGGTCGTGGTGGATCCAGACGATACGGCCTGCGAGGTGAGAGGGATGCGAGCGAGCGAGCGAGACTGCCGCCTTTTCCTGGGGGGGAGCTGGATCCGGCTTTCTCTGACCGACCTCTGACAGCGCTTTCTTTTGACTTTTTTGGCACACGCTGGAGTCCTACTCGGGTTCGCCCCCCCCCCCTGCGGTTTTATCTGAAGGAAGAGAGAATTGATTGATGCAAAGAAATTCCCGCGCCGGGCGGACGGCATGTGAAGGTGGGGGGCAGGGTGCTGCCTGAGGTGAGGAGACGAGTCAATATATACGTGAGGGCCCCGGTGCTGTTCTTCCTCTGCATCTCCTCCATCCAAACCTGCCTGCTTCTGCTTGTCTGTGAAGCTGCCGCGCCTTGGAGAGTTGCCCTTGATCTTGCTGGCTTCTGGCTGTTGTGGGCCATCTCATCCTCTCGTCCGATCCCACCGACCCGGGCTGTGGTCCCCCGCTGCCGACGCCTCCCAGCAGAAGCCGTCCGCCTGTCGCGGCCAGTCTCTCCCCGACCTTCGCACCCGCAGATCCTCGCCCGACTCGTCCCCCGCCGCCACCATGCCGGCCTTTGACGACCCCGTCGAGACGGCGACCAGCCCTCACAGCGCCGGCGACGCGCCACGCGCCCACGCGCCCAAGATGGTCGGCCACGGCGCCCAGAAGTACGCCCACACCCTCTCGGCCCCGGGCGACGAGGCGGCGGTCGCGGTCGGCAGCGGCACCGCCAAGACCATCGAAGTCCCGGCCTCCCGCTCCGCCGTGGCCGAGGCGGAGGCGCTGATGCACCCGCTGAGCATCGAGCCGTCGCAGGCGGAGCGCCGCTCCTCCCGGAACAGCTTCGGCGTCTCCATCCCGATCCCCCGCTCCAAGCGCCAGTCCCGCCTCTCCTCCGTCTCCCGCCCCGCCCGCCCCGGCTCCGCCGCCGCCCGCCCCTCCCGCGACATCCTCTCCAGCCAGCTGCAGGACATGGCCTCCGCCAAGACGGCCGCGGCCAAGAACATGGCCTTCGCCTTCGACATCGACGGCGTGCTCGTCCACGGCGACCGCCTCATCCCCGAGGGCCGGC
Organism: Diplocarpon mali; assembly: GCA_024741835.1. NCBI lineage: Eukaryota > Fungi > Ascomycota > Leotiomycetes > Helotiales > Drepanopezizaceae > Diplocarpon > Diplocarpon mali. The sequence goes on from JAENRP010000013.1 coordinate 176,225, forward strand.
GCGCGCTCGAGATCCTCAACGGCGACAACGAGCTGGGCATCAAGATCCCCCACATCTTCCTCACCAACGGCAGCGGCAAGCCCGAGGCGGCGCGCTGCGCCCAGCTCTCCCAGATCCTGCACAACCCCGTGTCGACGGAGCAGTTCATCCAGTCGCACACGCCCATGTCGGCGCTGGCCGAGTACTACGACACCGTGCTGGTCGTCGGCGGCGAGAACTACCAGTGCCGCGAGGTCGCCCAGCTGTACGGCTTCAAGGACATCGTCGTGCCCAACGACATCTACGCCAGCCAGGCCACCATCGCCCCCCTGCGCGAGCACTTCACCGCCGAGCAGCGCGCGACCTCGTCGCCGCGGGACTTCAGCAAGGTGCGCATCAACGCCATCCTCGTCTTCTCCGACTCGCGCGACTACGCGACCGACCTCCAGATCATCATGGACCTGCTGCAGTCCGACCGCGGCATGCTGGGCACGCACTCGCCCGACCCGACGAAGCAGAGCATCCCCATCTACTTCTCGCAGGGCGACCTGCTGTGCCCGACCGAGCACCCGTCGCCGCGCATGTCGCAGGGCACGTTCCGCATCGCGCTCGAGGCCATCTACAAGGCCGTGACGGGCCACGAGCTCGAGCGCGTCGTCTACGGCAAGCCCGAGCTGGCCACGTACAAGTACGCCGACGAGATCATGACCTCGTGGATGGACACCATCCACGGCGAGGAGCGGCTGCCGCAGAACGTCTACATGATCGGCGACAACCCGCAGAGCGACATCATCGGCGGCAACGTCTACGGCTGGAACACGTGCCTGGTGCGCACCGGCGTCTTCCAGGGCGGCGCCAACGACGAGAAGAACCCGGCCAACTTTGGCGTGTTCGCCCACGTGCTCGACGCCGTCAAGACGGCGGTGCGCAAGGAGCTCGGCGAGGATTTTGTGTTTGAGTGGCGCGACTCGGTCAACCCCGTGACGGCCGGCCACTCCATCTCGGCGGTGGAGTGAGGCGGGGAGGCCTGCGCCCCCCCGGAGACGAATTCCCTTGGTGTTTTTTTTTTTTTTTATATGTTTTGGGAGGGGATCTCCTGCGTTACCGGGCATCTCACCGATGGACGCCACGGCCCCGGAGAGGGAGAGGGAGAGGTAACAGACATGGAGATATAGAGCTAGATTAGACGGCCTGGCGTTACGTTGGCATAGAATTTCCACCCCATCCGCCTTCCCGCTTGACAGCTCCCGACCCGCCCCCGGACTCTTCCGTCCGAGTCTCTCCTTTGCCGTGACGAGATGTGATTCGGGCCCGTCGGGGTGGACGAGGAGAAGCCTTTGCGCCGTCGCTGCGTTGCCGAATTCTCTCCAGGGGTGTTGGTACGTCCTTGGGTGTATGTGTATATGTAGATGTGTCGAGGAACAAAAAGGAACCCCAAATAGAGAGTATTCCAGACGTGGGATTTGTAAGGGGGGTGTTCTCGGATGTGTTTTGGTGGGAGAGGAGGCTTCGCGGGTATTCTGACTGTTGGTACGCAGATTACGGGAGAATGCTCCCCCTATTCCTAGGATCATCCTGTATTAGCATCTCATATGAAGTCGGGCAGGTTTTCCAAGGACCTCGGAGGGTTTCGCAGACAAAGGGCCTTGGCGAGTATAGCAGTCATAGGGTTAGAGGAGTATAGCAGTCATAGGCTTAGAGTATAAGAGGGGAGGGGATTCAAAGGTATCAAGGTATATCGGTCCGATGTAAAAGGGAAGACAGATTGAAATACGTAGAACTTGACTTTCTTATTCTACTTCGTTTCACGTGAACTATCGATACCGGTACGGAACCTCCACTGAATTACCGTCAGCGGGTGAGTGCGTGGGTGCGAAGAGGATGCCCAGCTCGGCTGCGGAGTCCACGTGACCTCGCCGTCTCTCGAAGCCCAGGTCGGTCTCAGTTCACATCTGGCTCCAACACCACGAAACCATCACACACACCGTCTCCCTCGCCCGCATCACGATTCACCTCCCAATTGCCTTCGCGGCCCTGATCCCGATCCAGATCCCGATTGCGCCCCCGCCCCCGCGGCTGCGCAGCACAGCGCCGCACAATACCTGGCACCGAGGCGCCGACGTCCCCATCTTCCCCAGACATGAACGCGCCGCCCCCTCGCGAGCGCGACGGCACGCCTGCCAACGCCCCAGTCGACCCGCCGCCCCTCGCTCCTCGACTCACGAGGGAGTTCGGGCCAGCGAGCGTGAGCCCGACCGCGCGCCCAGGCCTGCATGTCCAGTATCTGCCCCCTGCCCTGCCCTGCCCTGCCGTCTTCCTCGTTGCCTGCGATCCCTCGGCTCGTGCTTTGGGTGCAGTTCTGAGGACGACGGGTGGAGAGAGGACAAGTCGTGGAGAGAGGGCGGGCGGAGATCGTCCGGCTAACGCGGCCGTAGTCCAGTGACATTATTTGATGCCGCGAGGGCAGAAGGGAGGCCGCTGTGTGCGGCTGCGCCCATGGTGAGGTACAGCAAGGTGAGCGAAGAGCGTCCATCCTCTCGTTCCCCCTCTTTTGGTTTCCTGGGTGGGATCGCGGGTTGCGGGGCGGAAATGAAGTAAAGGAGAGGGGGGGCAAAGGAGAAAGAGTCTAGAAGTCAGGCAGTGGTGAGTGTTGATAGCAGCGATGTTTCTCCCTGGGGGGAACACGGGTCTGGTCTGGCTATCGAGGGGTAGACTGACGGATATGGTGCACAGTTGGCATTCAGAGAGACGGTGGCGAGGTTCGGGGCGGATCTTGTCTGGACGCCTATGGCAAGTATCTGCACTCTTCTTGTTGTTCCTAGTCTCTCTTCCCTGCTGATTTCTTACTGCCCTCGGCTTGGCTTCCGTTCTGTGCGCTTCTCTTCTCTTGCCTGGATCAGATCGTGCAACTGTTTTCAAAAGGGTGCTTTCTACTTTCTCCGGGATGGGGTATGCGACCGTGTTCAAAAATCGACTTATGTCCTCTTGATTTCCCTTCGCACATTCCCCAGACGGCGTCCTGGTCTCAAGGTCCCGGTTTCGCAGCCGGAGAGCCGGAGAAAGGCTGAGAAAGAGCCGGTCCATGACCAACACGTCTGAATTGAAAGCAAGCATGGTGATATGTTAAGCATAACAGGATCGAGAAGAGGAAGAGGACTGATGATCGTGAGCAGATCCTCGCAAAGGAGTTTAACAGGAGTTCGTTTGCAAGAGATAGCGGTGCGTCGTTTCTCTTCTCTCCTTGCTCGTGGAATTTGTGGATACGCTGAGGAACTGTTCGTGTTCGTTTTTCTGCACTTTCTTTCTCTCTCAACTAGCGGCTCGATGCCTCCCCATATTCTCTACCAGCCTGCAAGGAAGACTGCTACATCTAAGATTCTGATCTCAGATCGCAGAGTCCCTGTCATGTTGTTTTACAAGGAAGACATCATACGTGGTAGCACCTCGCTTCTTGTGTTTACTCTTCCCACATCTTTCCAAGTCTGCCTCGCATTCTCCCCTTTCTCTAATCGAACACTGCTGCAATCCCAACTCTCAGTCCCCATACCACCATCCGAATTCTCGTCCCGAGTCAAGCCGACTAATCCCCCATGAGATTTCACGCTCTCCCCCTCACCAACCCCTACGATCGCCCAGCTAGGCGTCAACTCCCCCCTCGAGATATACCGGTCTACGCTCATGCTCGCACCGTACGTCAACGGGATTGATATCAACTGTGGATGCCCGCAATCGTGGGCCTGGTATGTCGAATTTCCCGCCTGGTCTCTCGGCCTCTCCGACTCTGCCCCTGCAAGCGAGGGAAGATTTTAACAACCCACCAGCGCAGAGACACTCGGCGCAGCCTTGATGCACCGCCCCGAGCTCGTCTGCAAAATGATCAGCTCTGCCAAATCTGCCCTCCTCTCTCTCGGGTTGCGGCACATGAAAAGCATCAGCGTTAAGATTCGCATACACAAGAACATCCAACAGACCCTCGACTTCGTGCGGCTGGTCGAAGACGCAGGCGTGGATTTCATCACGGTGCATGGACGCATGCGTAGCACACCATCCAGCCAACCGGTCAACCTCGACGCCATCCGCAGAGTCAAAGAGCGGGCGAGGGTCCCGGTGCTCGCCAACGGGGATGTATTCACGAGAGCTGATGTGCACAGGATTGTGAGGGAGACGGGGGCGGATGGTGTTATGAGCGCGAGGGGTCTCTTGGAGGAGCCGGGGTTCTTCTCGGCGCCACCAGTCCAAGTTGCTCTCCCCAAAACATGTCCGCGACAACCCACGGCCGCGCAAGCCAGTCCCGGCATCGCAGACCCTGGCGCTCATACCGAGACCTCCTCCGCTGCACACAGCCCGAGAGATCATCGCTGGGCAGTGCTCACGTACTTCCTCAACGCCGTGATCCGCGCCCCTATCCCTTTCAAACTCGTCGTGCATCATCTCAGCGAGATGGGAGGCAGCGACCGCGAGAGAAAGGGCGCCTTGTTCACCAAGGAACAGAAGAAGGGGCTGATGGGATGCAAGAGCATGCTAGAGTTGCTGGATTGGGTTGACGGCGTGGGCGAGGTTGAGCGGCTGTGATTCTGCAGGGGGATCGGAGATACGGGGGAATGGGTAGAGGGAGAGAATTGAGCATCCCGGCCTTGGAAGTATACTTCTCGAGGTAGGTGGTAGGTGGGTGGCTAGGTAGCTAGGTAGTATCGATTTGCGTCTCCGCCTTGTGCAAAGCACCTGATATAACCTCCTAGGGGATACGTATGCTAAGCTAAGGACTAACCTATCAAGTACAAAGTAGCACAACGCCAAACCTACCAGAGGCAAAAGAACTCGTACGCGTCCTAAATTCTGGTTCCCGTACTCCTGTACTCCTGTACTCCTGTACTCCTGTAGCCCCACAAAACCCTGCTAAAAAGCACTCCAAGCGTACTCACACGACCCTCTACGCCGTCCTTTCTACTAGATGACAGAGACTCGGAGCCGCAACAGGTATCAGGAGAGGAGCCCCGGCCTTGGAGGACTCGACGTCCCGCAGTCTCCCACAGGCGAGCCCGGCACGGTCGTCTCGAGACCCGCTGGTGATGTTCGGCCCGGATCCGCCAGCTCGGCTGCCTTCTCTGCGCGCCGCCGACATGCGCTCCGCCTCTTCGCGCGACTGCTGCCTTCGCCGCGGGCTTCGGACGTTTCTAGCCCTCGAGTTCCGTTCACAGTCCCAGGCCCGTCGAGATCCAGAAAAGCCTCCATTTTGGACTTGTCTCTATTGATACATTGCGGATTATCGCACACGCCTTCCACGTCATATACGCTTAGGCACCATTAAGCAGAGGCGACGCCGCCAAAGTGACTCTTCAGACACACCATGTTGAAACGCTAAAAGCAGAAAAGGATATCTCGCACGAGCGAACGAAGGTAAAACCCGTCCAACCAAACTCCGGCATCCAAGTCTCACCCCGTGAGCTGTGCCATGCCTATTCAACAGAGTAGCAAGATGAGCAATTCGATGCTTGTTGCCTCTCTTAGCCCATTACCCTGGCTCTTTTGAGCGCAAAAATTGCTGATGCCTATGCCTCTCTACCCATGCTGAGCCTGCTCGGGCCCCTGTCTATTGCTCTCAATAGCGTCTTCGTTGCTCTCAATCGACTTGATGGGGACCTCAGCGCCCTCCGAGTCGCTGCTGTCGCTCAGTATCTCGATCACCTCGCTACTGGCAGGCGCTGCGCTGGTGGCCGCAGGGGTGGCGGCGGGCGCCTCTCTCATCTCGGTGTCAGCGTCCTTGTGCTTATCCTCCTCCCCCGTAGCGGGTTTCTCGGTCTTCGCAAACCTGGCGGCTGCGTCCTCGGAACTGACCTCCATCATGGAAAGACCCGGCGTGCTGCGATCTGGAGGGCTGTGCGTACTCTCATTGCTGAGCGAGGAGCGCGCGTATCGAGCTTGGTATGTTGTAGGGGTGGTGTGCTGCTGTATATTGGGTCGCAGAACCCCAAAACCGGATGCGGAGTAGTTGCTGTTGATGCTGTGAAGCGGAGCGCCATCTTGCATGCCGGGTGAGTTTGACAGTGGAACAAAGGGTTGGAAGTTAGGTTTGGGGGGTGGGGGGCCAGAACCGAAACTATTGGTCGGCCGGTTGGGGCTGTTGATAGCAGAGAATGATGGGGCAGGTGGTGAGCCGGCAGAGGGGCCCATTGGGCACGGCTCCTTGAGTTTGGAGCCTGGGACTGCCGAGAGGCCAGCGAGGACACGGGCAGCCTTTTCGGTCTGACGTAACCGCAAGCTAACGCCGTAGGATTTTCGAATCTGGCTCTGTCTGGTAGCCCTGGCATTTCTATAAGATTGGCTTCGGCTTGCTCGCTCGCTCTCGGACATATCAGCTGGCAGAGCTGCGATGTTTTGCTCGCATTTGTCTACGGCTTCTTGAAGCTCTCTTTCCATTTGAGCACGTTTCTCTGGGGGCAATTCGCTTGGTGAATGGCGAATTTGTTTGAGTCCTTGAAGTCTGCGCGGGGTTGAAGTGCCAGCGGGCAGTGGTCGTGAGATTGCAACAGGCTGTTGCGGTGTTTGGGCAATTGGTCGCGAGACTTGGCTTGTTACCTCAACATTGGCTTTATATTGGGCCAGGGAATTTCCATGCAGCGAGGCTTGCTGCGAGTACATCGGCGGGCGAGTGGGAGGGAGAGTAGAGGGCCCATTTTGAGGGCCAGTACCTGTAGTTAAAGATATGGTTCCCCCGCTAGCAAATTGTATGGCGGATGTAGGTGGAGCAATATTGTTAGATCCAAAGCAGACGTCTCTCATGTTGTGCTACAAGTCATTAGTCGTGGAGTTAGAGCTATATGGACGCAAGAACTCACGTAGTCCATGCCCTGCTTGGTGGTGAACCCAGACTGGCAATTTTGACAAGACCACTTGTAACCTCCAGGCGGAGGTATCTTGTCACAAACATTCTTCGTGACGTGCTACGATAATCAGTATAGGAGCTTCCAAGCATAGAGTGATGGTTAAAGAGGCACTCACGTAGGTGTATCCAGAAAAGTCATCAAAGGTCACGTGGCACTTAGAACAGAGCAGAGGCCCCGTGGGTCTGACTTGCGCACGAGCATGTTCCCGTTGTCGCGCAACAGCTGCTGCTTGAATTGATGTCGATGCCGGGCCAGACTGAGCATTTCTCGAGACCGGTCCAAGAATGTGTTGTTCCGCAGAGGCGGCGTTCCGAGCGATGGCTGCTTGGACATGCTTCGCGTGATCTTTGTTGAGAGACGCTTGTCGTTCTTGCTCTGCGAGTAGAGAATCCTTGTACGCACTCCCAGAACTGGGTCGAGCCCCAGGAGCAGGCGACTGCTCCAAGAGTCGACCATGATAGCCACCGGGGCGGTTTGGATCTGGTATAGGCACATTAGGTATAACTGACTCATCGTCTTCGTTCAGGATATCGTCTGCCTTGAAACCTAGACGCTTGCCTTCGGCTAGCCACTTGATAAGCGTTCTTCCAGATACCTTCTTGATTCGATGAGCGATCAAGAGGTCGATGATATCCTCAGGTAGACTGTCCAATGCATTTGCTGCTGCTGCCCCTCGGAGCGCCGTTTCCAGGAATCCTGGCGTCTTGGCCACTGACTTGACCATGACATCCCTAAATACACCTTCGTCCTTGAGCACTCTGTCGAGGATTTCAGGACTTGAGTTCTTCAGGCCGGCCCTCAGGATGAAAGTAATATGGTCCTCGTTGTAAGTCTCAAACAGGAAGAGGCGCCAGCGGTCTTTTAGCACCTTCTGGGCGGCTTTAGGAGAAATATCGAAAAGAGCTGATTGAAGCCGTAGGATCTCCTTGTCAAGCTTGATTGACTCAGCGGAGATACGAGCTGCCTTGACGGGTGCGTCGGCCTCGCTTCCATTCTTGCCTGACAGCGACGTGCCATTTGTGAGCCGAGGCTGGGCAGCCGGGGACTTGACCTCCAGTCCATTCGCAATGGTAGAAGATTCGCTGCTCTCATGCTCAACTTGGCGCTTAGGAAGTGTTTTGAGGGTAGCGACAGAGGCAGCCAAGATCTCCTCGCCGGTACTGGCTGTGTGTCCCCCACCCGTATCCCCAGTCTCTGGCGCGTGCTTTCCATTGGTGAAGACTCCCGGTTGTGTCAGGTGACCAGTCTCGGTCACATGACCATCGTCAACCTTCTCATTTTCTGGGGAGGTATCAGACTCTGGCCCAATATCGTCCATGTCAATATCTGGTGCCTCTGGCGAGGATGTCGAGTTCGACATTTCAATGTCGAGGCTCGGCATCGTGACTATTGCGATGCGATGACCGAGCGCGCCGCGACAAGGGGTCTGCGGAGATCGCGACTCTATCTCAACTACTCGCAACTCCACTCAAAAAACGAGAAAGACCTGGGGTGTACTCGAGAAAGGAAACAGACAACTCAATTCTGCCATAGAACGTATTAATTATGAAATGCGCAGATTGACAAGCAACAGATCAAAGGTGAGAAGGAGATTTCGCGAGAAGGGGGGCTCGTGATTTACCTGCTATCAAATTGGTCGATATCAACTTGCCGCCAACGTGATCAATCTGATGCGACGGTTGACATAGAGAGTTGTGGAGATACGGGAGTTATAACACAAATGGAGAGAGGGAAAGGCTAGGGCAAGGTCGCTTTATAGGTAATTACGTGTTCCATGGTATTAGCTCATAGCCCAAACGCCGCTAGCGTGTTAAAACTCTGGCTCACTAAAATTAGATTACAAGTTTAAGTCGCCTAGCCGAACCGGGACAAGGGCCACCGCCCCAGCCACTTATTAGCTTACATATTAATTGGTCACAGCCATTACAGATATCTGATTGGCTGGTTAGAAAGTGCAAACCGGTAGTGCATCACGCTAGCGGGTGAACCCATTAAATGACCATAAATCCAGGTGACGTGTTTGAAAGCACGTAACACACCTCAACTGTAGATATTATGAATTTGTGTTTTTGAGTTGATTGCATAATTCCAAAGTATTATTGATTCGATGGGAATCCTTCACTTCGCTTAGGTAAATAATCTATGATCAACCCCTGCATACTGGGCGACCGATCCAGCTTGATGGGATAAGCGCTGCACCTGGTTTCGGAATCTGCATTGACTCGAGGCTATCCATGATTGAGAGAGTATTCGTTCTGAATAGTATCCTGTCAGGGCTGTTCTCCGTCACAGGATCCAATCTTCTCGATGATCTGGGCAGCGAATCTGGATCTAGGAAGAAGTGCTTACCATGGCTGGCATATGACTCAACTATTGAACCAGCCAGTTCGTAGAGTAGCTACAATTGGATGGTAAGTTTAGCCACACCTTCTATCTTCGTGTTTCCCTAGTAGATAACAGCTCATAATTATTCTGATGAGGAAATTAGTCCTACGCGGCAAAGAGTATTTCTATGCTGTGTAGACTTTCTTGATTTTGAACGCTGTAAAAAGAAGGTGTCGCATATTAGCATATTGTTCTTTGTAGACAACTCATGTTAAACTCTAAGCACCGACTTTCGAGTCGAAATAAGCCATTTGGCAAGCTTGCACATTTCTCATCGCTTCAGTAATAATGGAAACCAACCACAGGCCATGCACCTCCCCCTGTATATACTCAAATCAGTGACTCAATTTATCTGCTTATGGCAACTGGGGTGGATGTTAGGCTAGGCGATTGGAATAGAAGAGCATCGCATTTATAAATAACGATATAAACTTCAAAATAAATAGAAAGTATCACTGCTATACTTTAGTTGAAGCTAACTCAGCCTACAAACTATCACCTAACAGGTCCTATGGGTACTATACTAAGGATAAATTACATGTGCAGTAGCCAGTCATTATCTGGATTATCGAAATGAGGAGCAGCGCTAGCAATTCCTTTAAAAGTCTATAGTTTTCCCAAAAGGGCTTAGAATAGTTATTGCCAGTGTGCTAAGACCGGGCGCAAGTGATTACCATATCACTAACTAGGAACAGTGTGCCACGCTCAGACCACACTTTTTCCAAGTCGTAGACTTTCTAGCCAGATAGAACAATCCTTGGAGATCACAATAGGTGAAAGAGATCGAAGTACAGCCAGAGTTCCCTCGATAGTCAGTAGGAGATTGCAAGAGCAGGAGACTACTTTAACGAGCTGTATATGTTGACTTTCAATTCTTCTTCGCAACCCGCAACTACAGCGAATGCTTATTTGGCGAGCAGCTTGTAGATACAGCAGAAGCAGGATAGGGCCTTTTCCGTAGCGGGAAAATACTTTGAGACTACTCTCATAAGTTTCGACCGCACGGTTTGGCCGTAATCATTTATTGGTGTTTGGAAATTGGACCAGTTTTGTCCGATAATCGAAGTCGAGTTTTGTGAAACTATAAAATTATCACCTCGATAAAGGATTCAAAAGAGTCAACCATTCCTAAAACGAAGCTTTATACTGTATTAAGTTTAACGCGAGATCTCAAGGGTAGCCGTGCTTTACTTCAAACAAGCCAAACGCAAGAATGTTACTTCAAATAGAGTTTGTCTGTCTCAACTAGCCCCTCAGACCACAGTAAGCACAGGCTACTTACTCAGAAGTCTCGAAACTGAAGACACGATCTTGAAGTCTCGCATGCCATCTCTTGATAAGTTTTGCAAAACTATATACGAGTCAGGCCCATTTCGCGAGATAATCCCGCGAAGCTAATACTCGCCACTCTACCACACGTCGATTGCAGACTCCACGCCACAACACAGCTTGCCAATAATCGAGATCTTCGACTTCCCACACGGGCCCTTGAGAAGGACGACAGAAAGAAGGCTGGGCTAGATGAGATCGTGAAGCAGATGTGCTGGCTACTCTCGAAGACAGGGCTGGGCGCTGCGAAACTGTCCCCCGAATGAGAGCGCGGCAGGGGCACGCATCACACCAAGGAATTCAGAAATTAATCTTCCGCGCAACAGCAGTATCGGCGGAGAATCTGTGCAAAGAGAGAGAGAGATACTCCCGCCATGAACACAGGCCTTGCTTGTTGCGTATTTGAGTTTGGAGAGATATTGCCAAGCGGCCAGGATATGGCTTTGCTCAGAGCTTATCGAGCCGTGTTTGGTCCACCCTTACTTCCCTGTAGTCCATAGGTAAACTCCGAAATTTCCTCCTCCGATAGCACAGTATCTCCGACGACGACGCAGCATCCCAACAAAGCCGTTGGTCTTCTTCTCTCCTCAGTCCGCGATGCTTCTGAGGTCTCCCGTTGAGGGACGGCTTCAACTGGAGTTTGGAGATGCTAAGGAATCCCCGCATCCTCGGAGGATTCTGGCAACTCGCTTGTACAGAGTATGCTGAGTGCGGATAAGGATCGGCGTGGTGCGCAGCCATCGGGATCAAGCTCAAACACCGGGCGCCGAGGTCCTGAAGTTGATTCCGACTACGCTTTAGCCAGGGGCGGGATTTCGAAAGGCTCAGAGTTCAAAGCTGGTGCCGAGCGAATTCACAAGTGCCTAGAGATTCAGATGAGAAACTCCAAAAAGGCGCAATCACTGGTAAGCTTGTTGGCTTCCAATCTGGACTAAACGCCTGGAATGCCAAGAGGTGGCGCAGATGTAGTGACCCTGGATATCCCCGCTGGTCTATTACAGTCAACAGGCCCTCGTTGGCAGTAGTTCACCGGAGAGCGGGAATACTGTTTGGTGCGAGATCTACTTGGATGATAATCAGATAGAGAGTGGGGAGATAGCTGACTTCTGTATCTACTCAGACTGTACAGCAATATTCTATTACGGGTCTGAAACGTTTCAGACGTGCTCATTCTTACCAGTAGTGAGAATTCCTACTTTTTAATGTATTTCTGCCCTGACTTTGGCCGACGGTACTCGCAATGAAAGATGCAGGAGAATAGCAATCAAATATGAGTACCCGGCAGGGAGGCCGAAGGACTTGGCCTAACAGCCTAATTTCTCATCTATGATAATCAGCACGCGTGTGCACTGAGATTTGTGAGTAGTAAAAATCTAGAAGACGTTGACTCAAATATCTGCTAAATTCTGCTTCAGCTTCAATCACAGCTTGATGTCTAGTCGACATACTTTGCCTCCTTTTCTAACGTCCTTGTTACTCAGTTGCTCTCGTATACACAGTAGTACAGGACGTGTGTTATGTGATGCAGGGGATACTATAGTATTTCATTAAGCTCTAGCAACTCCCCCGCAAGACAGTGAAACCACTTAGCCGCGGCAACTCCGAATTATGAAGATTATGCTGCGGTGGGTCTCTTCGCCCTCTGTATTTCTCATATCAACCCTTTTCTTAGCGGGTCAATTACAATATCAGGAAAATGTGGAGGCTTTGTTAGCTACCGGACGAGAATACTTGTAGAAGGCACCTCCTCTTCTTTCAACGATTGGCACTTGCAATGACCAGAAATACTCTACAAGGGGTTCGAGTTCGAGTTGCCAGGGCCTCATTTGTTGACACGGGGAAAAGGAGAACCGATGTTCCAGAGCTTAGCATCCGCTACATCGGGAGAGTGGGTGACGGGGTGATCCGTGAGCATCTTAAAATCTCGGGGTACTGGATGTCTAAGCTGTAGCAAATTGCACAATGCTTGCCACGGATCCGAGACGACCCAAGCATAAGCCGCAGAGTAGGCGTCTGGCAGAGAAGCTCGACGAAGTAGCGAGCCTCTACTGCAGCGCACTGGGAAGCGCGCAGCGAGAAGTTCGATGCGCTTGATTGTCCTCACGTGTCCTATCTGAATTATAATCTCCATGCGCCTGTACATCCATCGCCTACGGCTGGACGCGGATGTCTGGTACTATCTTACACATCACGCTACTTTCATAATTTTCAATCGCTTGTTCTGCGGCATCATACGGTTCGAAACAGGTCAAACTGCTTCAAGAGCTTGCATATCACGATTGGCCCTGATCTGCGATTCGGAACAGCCAAGTCTTCCAACATCGAATGGATTGGTTCGTGCACGCGGCCAGCCCAAATAACCTTAAATCCCCACGCTTTCCCCATCTCGCATCGTCTGTATACGATTATTTCCCACCCTCGTGCTGGGCGAGGTTTCGCAGATGACCAACGCTTCGACTGGAGTTTCTCCTGTTCTAGTTTGGATTAAACAATTGACGTAACATGTTCAAACGCTAGGGTATCTTTCCCCCCTCCCTTTTTTTTCACTAGAATGCAAATCCACTTGGTACTACAAGGGTAAAATGGCTGTGCTAAGAACATTCTCTACTTTTTTTTAATATGCTATGTGAGTTCAATATACAGTACAAGCGGGAAACGCTATATTGTATCCTTATATATAAGGAGAAAACCAGGACCCAAGCTCCTTAGATATTTTACCATTTAGTCCAATATACCTATAGTTCCTGACTCCTTAGATAAAAGTCTAACTTACACCCTAGTTGATAGTTGTTCCCTCTAAGTCTTAGGCAAGTACGCTCTTAAGAAGGTGCTTGGACAAATGGAGTCGCCATAGGTTCTCTAATTTTAAAAAGGTCTTTCTTGCTAATAGTGGTCGTTTATTTAATTAAAATAAGCGTCTTCTTCATAAGCGGCGGCTCTTTAGTATTACCCTTATTACTAACTTTCTATAAGGCTTTGAAAATGTATCCTTTTCCTCCCTTCTCTTCCTTATATACTATAAACTACCTTTCTTCCCCTTTCTATACCTTATTAAGCTTTTTCTTTAGTCCAAGGTATATGTTTAAAGAATCCTAGAGTACGTAAGTAGAGGTCGAAAGTAGAGTGTATTTATAGAAGAGGTAATATAAAAAACCCCTTTCTAGAGCTTTAAAAAAGCTCTGGCTCTATTCGACTTAGGGTTCAATTACTTTGTAGTCGAAACGACTTAAACTCGACGCTGCAGACTCTTTAAAAAGAGCCTTAATAGTCGGCAGGTTGGTAGGAGATACCGCTTAGAGGTGTTGGGTCGTCGTCTCCCAACATTCCCTACTTGAATTTTAGAAATCAAACCAAATTGACTCCCTTGAACAATAGAGAGGTTTCTTTCTAATTCTTCGTCGACAATCCCCTGGTCAGATTGCTATTACTATTTATACTTCAACTCATTGCTTTAAAGTTCTATCGCATTTGCCTAATAATTGATATTATATTTTAAACGTAAAATTTAAATTGAAACGTCTGTTTCGACCTCCAAATCTGAGATTCGCTCTCAATATCTTTGTCTTACGTAGCTCAAATCCCTCGTAGTCTAGCAACTGATTAGTGGGTTTACAATTAGTTTGCAGCCTACTGAAAAAAGGGTGTATGATTGACTGTACCGTAAGCCGAAGAGAAAATACTGAAGAGAGAGTAATTTTATGCAGTACCGTGAAAACTCAGTAGAGTTACGCGATCTACTGCCTGAGCTCAGCCCTGAATCTTGGTATGTGAAAGACATAATTCAACCATCTCTTATGCTTGTCAGCTCTGCTTTCTCAATTTATTCTTTATTGTTCTCTCAAAGGCTAAGCCACCAGAAAGACGGATTTATTCTGATCTAACACAAAGGATCTTCATTGAATCTTATTATACATACATGTGTATGTTTCAAGTATGGTGAAGTCATTTTTTGCGAGCTAAATTTTCGTGTTTGGTTTCCCGAGTCTCTCCTTTCCCCGTTAGTAGAAGAATTGCTTTTCGGCGGGTTTTCAGATCCACCATACTAATATTAGATTCGACAGAGGCCGCTGCAGTAGACAAGTAGGATATAAGCCTTTGCATGGAGTTGGATGCCTACCAAGGCGCTTCCTACAGTGCAGAGACAGATTGAGTTACCAAATTATCTGCTCAATTATACGGAGATCATCATCGGCACAGGTCGTGAACGGGTATGTTGTCAAGTACGCGGATACTGCATTCGGCTTAGTTCTGGCAGCAAAGTAGGTCTTTCCGAACTTCAAGCTTTGGCCATTTAACCAAGGCCGACCTGCAAATGCCTCTTACGTACATAGCAAGGAGTCAAATCCCTTTTCTCCACTTCTTTGTTAATACAAATTAATCAATAAATGACTTGCTACATGTACCAAGTTTAGCAACTTATAATGAATAGCCTGTATTAAACTAAGGACGTTTCAGAATTCTAACGAACCAAATAACTCTTCCTACTAGATCCCTCTTTTCGCATTCACTAAGCAGTCATCGAAACTGTAAATACTGCATTTGGCTTGGCAGCCGCATAGGATTTCTCTCCAGACCCGCAGCAAGGAATCCAATTTGCTCGATTACAACTATGTAGTTTTAGATTTCAAAAATTATCATGGTACAGCGGCTATCTGTTACTCCCTAGCGTTTTAGTATCAACTCTTGCTCCTTGCAAATTAACCACAACATCAATTGAAGATGAGAAGTCGGTTGCCGCGAGAGGAGGTTCTTTTTATAAGAGTATTCCGATATTGCTTAATGAAATTGTAAAAAAAGCTAGAAGAGTCATGTGATATCAAAAACAAGTGTCCAAAGACCCCCTTGTCAACAGGCTTGTCATCAGGGGACAAAAGATACCCGCTATACCGCTGTAAGTTGGACAACTGATCTAAGCTGAATCCAAAACATTTATACGAAGTCAGGTCAGTCATAGAAAATCGGGGAGGTTTCAGGATTATAAATGATTTCATATTTGTCAGGGTCTCTTGTATTCGGCAGTAGGTTTCTGCATCCGCTATCCAAACCTCCTCAACAACGCCATTGCCTGCATACATAATCCGAATAAATATTACGAGATAATCCTGCCGGTGGTCCCCAGTCCCACGAGACGGTGCTCGCTTGAAGTGAAGCACGGTCACCCTTTACTAGAACAAAACTGTGTACCAAGTACATATTAGCACATTAAAGATGCATAGGCTATTCTCCTTTTCCTGCATGACTAACAAAATCAATGTCCAGCCTCATTCTAATGAAAACTTGTGAGAATGGAATGGAGGCAATTGAAATTTGGCCCTGACCAAGTATTTGTAGCAAACTCCTAACAGGCTCAAATTATAGTAGAAATGAAGGTGTAGTTGTATACTCGAAGCACTCACGGGTGTGATGTTAGTGGTTGGAATTATGAATAGGTAGCTAACGATTTGGATGCGCTTCGTCAGCTGTATTGTGTTCCTATATGTACTGTTTCAATGAGTTGCACCCCCAGGGATGCTTCACTCTAAACGAGCCATGCCTATAGGGCCGGGGACGATTACTCACCATCTCCCGCAGATAAATGTACAAGAGAATCCGGAATTTGAGGCTTTACGACCTGGGCTCTTCTCAACATCTGTTTCGCACATCTTCAGCTGCTCAAGATTCGAGCCGTGCGCGAATGAGGAGTAGAATGCTGCAACCCAGGTCCTTCCAGCGTGGTTGGGTTCTTGAAAGGTAGACCTGGTATATTGAGCTTGATGTTGTCTGTACGTGGTAGTGCTAGAGCTTTGGGAGTGTTTCAAGGCTTTTTGACTGCAGTCTACTCTGGAGCCCACGTCTACGCATTATCTCATTACAGCGCTACACGGGCTTGGATTAGAACAAGAAAGCGACTATTGAGATCGATGGTAGTGCGTACTTCTTCTCACGGCAATGCATGTGGAATTATGGCATAAATATTAGTTATAGTGCTGTTTTGATAGCAGGATGCACATGAGAACATTGCACATGACTCGATCGCTAGCTTTTTTGTCTGCAGTGTGTTCCAAAATATCTGCTTTGGGCATAACAAGCGATCCGAAAGCTGTAGTCATATGAAATGGAGAGATTAGCATTGCGAAGTACCTGGAGAAGTTCCCCGGTTCCCTTTCATCGTTGTTCTTGGGAGAAGCCAAACGAGCTCGATCCGTCGGCAGATGAGAAACTGCCGCAATATCCATACTGTCTCAAAAGCTACCTGACCTGAGGTTGTTGAAGAGCCTCTGTGTGAAATCCATGTCACATGACCATCGAGAGCCTTGTCACCCGCAAATTCCGCTCCGCATCATTTATCCGTTCTGCACCATTAACATCCTCACATCCGCTATCCTACAACCTTGATTCCGATCCTTTGTTCCATCCGCATATTCTCCACAGCCCACTCGTATACAAATCAAGCTTCCTACCTCTGCAACATGGAAAGTCCTGCAGCAAGTAATAATCACGTGTCCCCAGAGGGCGATACCGGCAGCAATCGCCGGCACAGAATCAAACACGCCTGTGAGCCATGTAAGAAGAGAAAAAGACGCTGCGATGGAGACCAACCATGTGCTACGTGCGTCAGATATGATTACAAATGCTATTTCGAAGCCGTGCAAAGGAAGCGTCGCAGCCGGCAACCAGATGGATTACCTAGCAATGATGCTGCACTGGGAGGTACACCAATACACTTCGATGCAGTTCCCGAGAACGAGCGAGAAGCAGCAGTCATCAGCGGAACCAGCCCTAGAGAAGTGAATGCAAGCGTTGCGATTGCCCAACTCCTTCGCAAACGACTGGAACCACGCCAGACAGATCAACCTCAGCGTACCATGTCTTGGAATCTCGGGATGAGTGAAGAGCGGCAAGACCTTCCGTCTGAGCTTACTAGAATCATTACAAAGGATCAGATGATAAGGCTTTCTGAGTCTTATTTTCGTAGTATCCATCAACTGTATGGTTTCCTGAATCGCGAGGTTTTCCATGACAAGGTTGAGGAAAGATGGCAGATGGTATATGAGCCGGATCCGTGGGATTCGATTCTATGTGGTGTTGCGGCTTTGGGCTCACAGTTCCTGGGAGAGCCTTCGAAATCTTTAGAGATGGCTTTGGTTGACTGTGCCAAGAGGATGCTGGAGATTACGAGTGCATCCAGTACTCCATCCTTTGAGAACGCCGCGTCGTGGGTTTTGCGTACCATCTATCTCCGCAGCACAACCCAACCCTATACTGCCTGGATCACAAGTTGTACTGCGATGCTTACTATCGACGGGCTCGAGATGGTAGGGGAGTCAGATGATGAATCCGAAAATGGCATTATCAGTACCCGGAGGCTATTCTGGTGTGCTACTGTCCTCAACACCTGGGTCTCGAATGAGTATGGGCGCTCCAAAGTCGAGGTTTCCAAGCCTTTACCAGCTCACTTGATCTCTAGACCTGGAGACTTCACTCCCGAGCTGCTCTACCTTTACAAGATTTCTGAACGATTAGATCCCCAGAAGCCCACTTCCGCGTCAGATTTCGAGGCTGGGATCGCAGAGTTGGCCACCTTTAAACCTCCTGTCGACGGCCTGTTTCTTTCACAGAGCAATTTGGCCCTGGCTCTGTATCGGCGTCTACGATTCGTGTCGTCTACGATATCGGATGAAACGATCCGAAGCGTCATCACTATGGGCAATACTGGATTGGATGCAGTGCTGCGACTAATTAGACTGCGCCAGCCCTGGTGGCATGTAGCCAACGTTCCATTCCAATTTATATGCACGTTGCTTGTCATCGACACGGAAGAGGCATTAGAGCACCTCGCTCGAGCAGTTGATACTCTACAGGCTGTAGGAGAAAGCTTTCCGACTCGATCTCTGACAGAAACTTTAGCCATGGTCAGAAAATTGATTCAGTTGGCATGCAAGCAAAAGAGGGGGCAACTCAACCTCTTGGAACATAGTCTCGCTCCGCGGCCTCTACTTGCCGCCTCACAGCAACCAAAGCTACAATTAAGCACTGGTCAGGATTCCCAAGTATCTTCCGAGTGGGCTGATCGCTCACCGGCTTCCACGGAATTTTCCGATTTTGACTGGGAAAAGTTCTTTAGTATGGATGTGTCCGTGTTGGAGTATCCTACTTAGCTGCCATGATCGGGGTACCTTGTCCTTGTGAGAGTAACTGCTTACTAAGACGAGCATAGAAATTTATAGCGCTATAGTGTCTTTATGATTAAGCTTGTCCACAATTGCTCAATACCAGCAAAGAGGCTAGAGGGAAACGTGGGGTATGGCCAAATCCCGCCATTCATATACATTGGGCAGTGAGTAGGCCGCCAAGTATTGCAACTTCATCTTCGTCACGGAGCTGTACATCCCAAGACAGGTAAGAAGTACTAAAATTATTATAGATCTGGTAGAAGATGCATGAATGTCAATTTACAAGGGTATTTCAAGACTAGTGCTCATGGCCCTTAATATCTTAATGCTGTCGCCAATGCTCGGTTAGCTAGAAAACAAAGCAACGCACTATATTAATCCAGCCATCTGCTTTGACTGATATAAGCTCAATACAGTGATATAAGTTAGATCCAGAAGCCCTTTCCTGCGAGACATTGTAATTCTTATTACTACGTCTAATAATTGTATACTTATTACAAAAACATTTTTTAGGATTTGATTTGCATCTTTGCCCGACATGAAAGTCATCCAAGAAATTCCTTGCGCCTATGGGTCAGGGTCAAAATTATAAACCAGGAGATAATAGCCTGAATAAATGTCACGCATGACTGGAATTTTATTTCGCCATAAAGACGGAGATAATGATAGGAGGCACTACGCAATGCTGATAATACCCATAATTAATCATCGTTTGAGAGATCATTGGAGCTGAGAAAGTTTAGAATTAGAGAATTGCCAGTCTAAAATACCGCTATCTAAACATGCGAAAGTCAATGTGAGCGCGATCATATACAGAAAAAATGATGATGAGAAGCGAAATGAACGATAAATGCTGCTTTAGACAATGGGTATCCGTATATAAAGATCCTAGTGGTCACTTCTCAATGATTCAGACCAGAGCTCTCGATCATGCAGATAGATATTCATCAAGGCGAGCTTCTGAGCTTCTTATTATGGTATGGCTAGTTCTTCCCCTCCGAACAGGTACTTTCCTTTCATATCGACTTAGTGAGCTCGGATTTAGACTTTTCAGATGAACGTCTTTTATTAGCTGCTTGAAAACGCGCGTGATGAAGAAGCCGCTTGTACTAGATATATCTAATAAGTTCAAGGCAAGATAGTTTCCTTCCTATTTCATGATGAGTAAGAGTAAATATACAGCAGAAAAATTCAACTTGTCATCGCCTGGTTAGGATTTGAGTCTCTTTTCTTACATACCTTATGACGTATTCTTGACTACCAACGCACAGATCTTATGCTAAATACAAAAATAGATGCTAGCGAATACGGATCTGATACGCAAGGCTAACCTTTTTTGACATGTAAGACAAACGCGGTGGACTCTTGTGCAAACTTGCCCTCTAGTAGAGTATGTAAGCAAAACCTCATCCATGTGTTAAACCCTCTCATATAATAATTCTCCTTTACTATTGATACATAAGAAATTCTTTATAGCTTTCAAGCTACATTCTCTCTTATCAATATTATCATGATACTTGAATACGCTCCTGCGACTTAAACTACATAATCTGGACAGGATGCTCAACTAGGAATATAATGAATATCAAACTTCCAAGACTCTTAAGCTCGTTTTGATATAACGTATGCTACTTTTCATTAAGGTTCATTTAATGATATAATAGGTTTGGTCTAAATTGCGGGCATGATTGTGATCGGGATGATTGGCCAGAGGAATAATAGGAAGCCAGGGGCCCTTTCTCTACAAAACAGATTCAAATCCTCGATTCTACAAATATAAATTCAGTTCGATAATTTGGCCTAGATGAAGACCCTATCTGTGGTCGAGGTGACTGTCAAGTGGAATGGTGACAAGTAAATGATGGATGGTTGGCAGACGTTCTCTATAAAATCGAATGCTACTTCTAGCTGCAGTGAAGAATAAGCACCCGTGGCTTCAAGGGACTTTATGGATATTAATAATCACGAAAATGATAAATTGAACGAAAAGATGATGATGTGATAATGATAGACAGCAGATTCATCCCTTTTTTCTTCAATTGCTTTCTCTCAAGCATATGTCTTATGTTAGTTATTCTAGCCACTAGGAAGCGAGAAGCAGTATGGATGATATACCACATCTTGCAATGAATGACAAAAGGTACCTTGTGTTATACTGGATGCGAAGAATTTTTAGCAATTGGTAAGACATCCTCTGTTGTAACTTGGTGGTGTGGATGTCTATACACCCAGGAATGAGACACTGATACAGATCTAAACGTTTAATTCTAATTAATTCAAGAAGCCCAGAGACTTATTCATCACCTCGCTTAAGACTCGATCATCATACGATATTTTCCCCAAGTTTCCTCTCCATCTATGCATAGCCACAAGATAGAGCAATAGCAACTGTATCTTTCTTCTCTCCAAGACTTTGCTTACCATGTATGGGGGTATCTTGCTGCATATCTCCACTTATATATTTTTTACTTCAAATTACTTTATTCTGCACAAAGTAGCCTCCGTGGTTGTGTAGACAACAATAGAACAAATATATTATCTCTATAGGCTTTATACAATGTTGCAGATTGGTCAGAGTCCGTCAAGTCAAAGGATATCGCTCAGCTGAGCCTTTTCATGTCAAGTCTCCATGTATTCTCCCTGAATCCTTATGAAATAAAGTATGAATGAGTTATACCAAGATACATCACTACCTCGGGCCGCAACACAAGACAACTTAAACAAGACACGATGTTATAAATAAACTTAATGCCTAAGATTTGCTTAACCTGGCGGTCTACCTACCCCTTGTTTACTAATCTAATTTTGCTGGATCCAGGATCCATATGAACACGCTTTAAGGACAAGAGAGAAGCGTCGCAGTGATGATTTAAGCGATAACAACCACAATAATAACACATCAAATCCCTAAAACCAAAAACTTCATAGGATCATATACATAAATAAATGTCAAAACAAAAGAGTTGCAAAGCAGTTGTTTAGAAAAATGAATCTAGTCTCGTATGTCACAAGAAGAGCAATGTCAATAGGGTGAAGGATGCATCGCTCTAGTGCATTCAAGATGCTACTCATGTATAGTAGCCTTCCCAGCCCTGGGATCACTAATCGCCTTCTTTTGAGACCTTATGGATGCAATAGTAGGTGCGCTATAGTACCTGCATGGTATGAAGTGCTTATGCATCTATGTACACGCCACAATTCACTGTATAGCTAAGACCCAAAACGAAACCCTATTAAAGAGAAAGCGCAAAAGGACAGAGATTTCAGGTGGGACTCGATTGTAATTCATCGGCCACCATACAGAGAATATAGATATATTTGAACTTCATCTGTATAGACTATACCTAGGATACTCCTACAAAGAAGGAAGAATAAAGGCCATATGTATAAGGATTGTGATAAATAGCTACTACTTAGCGGTGATAATTCTCTATTACCTTCACAGCTAGATAAAATGAAATTACATAGAAAGAAGGAATTAGATACAGGAGAGCTTGTAAAGAGGTATATCTGGAATGAAGAGATTGGTATATATGCGCTAAGACTCTTAGCTACTATGCATAAGACTGAGGCTATGCTAGTTAAATTTTCATAGGAGGCATTTCAATAATATCGAATTGCTTGGGATTGAGTCCTTAATGACTCTATTGTCGCATAGTACTGCTTCAGACTCATTA
Source organism: Diplocarpon mali (assembly GCA_024741835.1). NCBI lineage: Eukaryota > Fungi > Ascomycota > Leotiomycetes > Helotiales > Drepanopezizaceae > Diplocarpon > Diplocarpon mali. Next base: position 198,632 of record JAENRP010000013.1, read on the forward strand.
GGCGCATCATCTTAAATAGCTATAAAGGATGTCCTGAGAACATGCAATAAGCAGGAATTGTGTTTTACTTAGGTTTCTTAACCTGACATAATTACCTAGCTTGATGAGTCTGCGTTTCCTTGAGGCTGTTCGCCGGCTATACGCTCTCCGGCGAAGATATATACTTCTTCCTCTACTGCTAGTACTAGTACTTCTAGTTATATCACTGCAGTCAGCCCTATTACCTCTCTTGACCCTTATCACTCAAGTCTTCGCGTACCCTCTCCTTACCAGCTCTAACGACACTCTCAATTGTCAACCTTCTTACCCTCACCCTCACCCTCACATCTTCGCCCCAGGCCTCCCTTGAATCCTCGGCACCGACAGAAACAGCGCCTCACCACTCGCACACACCACGCCCTCCCCATCTTCGACCACCCCTCTCCCGAAGATCTTCCGGCCTTCCACGCGCTCCACCCACGCCCTGACCAGCACGGTCCCGGGCGTGCTCACGGGCTTCCGGTACGTCACGTTCAGGTAGGCGGTCATGGTGCTCGTGCCAGCGGACCGCTGGTACTCGGCGGCGTTGCCTATCATCTCGTCAAGGATGACGCAGAGGAGCCCGCCGTGGGCCGTGTCGATGTGGCCGTTGAGACCGCGGCCGAGTTTCAGGAGGGCGAGGATCTCGTCGGAGGCGGGGCTTGGGAGTTGGGATGAAGGAGAGGGTTGGGTTGAGGATAATAAGGGGGGAGATAACGGTGCTGAGCGGGGAGGAGAGGGGGGGAGAGGAGGGGACGAAGAGGCGGGTTTATAGAAATACTGCCATGCCAGAATCGTGTCCTGCTTGGCTAACGTGACCGCACACAAGGTATCCGCGGTGTTGCCGTCCCTCCCGCCTAATTTCGATATCCGCGACTCGGAAATGCAGGCGTGAAGATTGGGGTCGTTGAAATACCTGTCCGTCCATGGAGTTTCGGCGAATTGAGCGCGAATTCGGGGTTCTGGGGACTGGAAGTGGAAGGGGTCCCGATTGGGGAGTTTGGGACTGGGTTTATCCATTATGAGGGGAGAGACGAGGGGAGAGACGAGGGGAGAGACGCAGGGAGAGGAGGGAAGGGGATTGTAAAGGCGAAGTAGTTTGAAGAGGGGTGAGAAGGAGGGTGGATGCCGACGGTGACGTGAATGGTGACGGTGATGCTGACAGTAAAAGGAACACTGTTGTTGATGCCAAGATCTGGCTGATACTGACGTGCGAAGCGACACGAACCCTGATCTCGATGGCGACGGCAATGGGGATCTGAAATGTTGATGTTGATGTTATCGGAGAGTGATAGCGGTGATGATAATAATTTTTGATCCGCCCACAGCGAAATAGCCGAGGTTGCGATAACGATAAGGAATAGCTTTTCTTGGCCCGAGTCCGAGACATCGCCCGAGGGCCAAGTGGCACAGTTCCAGTTCGAAAGCTGCGTTTGCCCTCCATACAAGATCTGGGGATAGTTTCAGGATCATCTGCCACTATCCATCTCCGCCTCCTGCTGTGCTCTTCTCCCATGTGCTTGTTCAACGTGTAACGAAATAATTGCTTCAGTAGAGGACGAGCAATCGCAACTATGACTGCAAGAGAAATCCGAAATCCGAGCTTGAGCAGGACCCTGGAAGAAACATGAAACCAGGCATGCCCGTGCTTGTGCTCCTCCAATTAGCGCCCTGACATCTCGAGTGCTCTGCGACTTATTGTACGAATTGACTGACTACGAGGAATTCTTGCAAAGACAGGAAAACAGTCATGTCCAATTTTGTTATCCCTTCGCACTCTCCTTCGTTTTTGCGTCACATCAGGTGGCATTATACTGCTTCCTGTTAATCAGCTTGCCAACTAACCTGTTTTCTGCGAGTCGGAAACACCCTCTCTGCCCTATTCTCTTTTCTGTCCCTGGTTCTACTGCGAGTCGACCTTGCCACGCATCCTGGATTCGACCGCGAGTTTGTCAATTGATTCCCAACACTGCCCTGTCCCATTATACACACAACACGGAACTGCTGATTCTCTGCCCGGTGCGAAGGATTGGCGTAGGTAGACAGGTGGCAGGCGATCGAGCGAGGAAGAAAGATCATATCGAGGTGGCATTGTGATTCGCAGGCACGACACAAAATTACGGAATCAAGCCGCAGCACCGCTCGCACTCTGACCATTTCAATTTTACGAAGACCTCCCAGCGTGACGGCGTCTGCGAAATCTTCGCAAATCCCTGGTAGCGAATGCTTGGTCGATATAAGAGCAGCTCTCGAACCTCGAACACAAATTTCTAGATCGCCTCACCCGTCGATTTTTATTTCAACTCATACACCATCCCACCACTACAAACATGGCAATGTGGAAACGCCTCAACCACCCTCGAAGTGTACGGCAGTCTTCCTACGAAGAGCCCGTGCTATCTTACAAGGGATCCGTGCTTGAGAAGTCTTACGTCGAAGCGGGAGATCACCTCGGATTGATCGCGGGACAGGGACGGGGACTTCTTGAGCTGGACGAGCAGCAGCATTACGGATATGGATCCGAGTACACGAACAGACCGCAGAGAGAGGATATGAGTTTAAAGGGCTTACCACAATTATCTCTGTGAGTCTGTTCTCCATATATACCTGTCAAGAGGGCCGAGGCGCAGGAGGGAGGAAGAGACGATGAGGAGATGGAGATGGGCGACAGAAAGAGAGCGAAATACTTTGAAACGTCCCTCTCATTTGCGAATAATACTGGACGGCGGACGAGCCAGGAAGATGGTCTGTACACGAGGATACCACGGGCCTCGCGCCAGTGTCGCAGGATCGTCCCTCCTCGGTCTTCCCGGTACCTGCCTTCTGCACTGGTAGATCCCAGCTCTCGTTCCCCTACCACACCCCTCTTGACTCACAGATCTCCATTCATTCGGATCCTAAACTCTACATGAACATCCTTATTTATGTCTCTCTCCTCTCAGATCTCAACCCCCAAGAGTGGTAGCTAATCACACCTTAGCGAAGCAAGTCCCACGCAGGCGCATCATCAGGATCAAAACCAGGACTCGAGACTCAGACCAGCATCCTCGATATACTCGCAGCCGTCTCCGAATCCGGTGAGCACGCAGTTTCCACAGCATTCGTATCGTACGCCCGAGAGCGTGGAAGAAGAGGTTTCTCCCGCGAGTTCGTCAGATTCACTGCCCGTTCGGAACCGGTACGTGAGATTGGTTATGATTACTATGAGATATGCCCTTGGATTGCTGTGCACGCTCAGCCCAGACGAAGACTATTATATCGTCTGCCGTGTCCGGGGGATGTCTAAGCACAACTGCGCCCCTCCTTTCATACTGTCCCGGGTCGGCCAACGGATGCTAATGTCATGTAAAGTTACGCATTCAACGAGAAAAAAGTCTCCCCAATCAACGAAATGCCAGATCTCTCCCACTTCGGACTGAACCACTCTACGTCGAACAACAAACCTGCCAGCAGTATATCCATCATGAGAAGGGAGAAGCGAGCGCAGGTCGCGGCGGCAGCCGCCAATCTAACTGGCAGAAAGCAAGTCGGAGACAGCCCACGAGGCAGAGTGGCACACGATCCGAGATGGGACCCCTATTCCGGCGAAATTACAACCAGTGATAAAGGAAAACCACAATCCGTCAAACCCGGCACTTTTTCACCCCCAGGCCTACGTCCTCTACATTTGGGAACTGGTCTCCATCTCGGAAACAAATCCAGCATCACCGGTGGGACCACTCAGAAGACACACACTTCATTCGGCGAACACGTCCGCAGACTAAAAAGTTCGAACAGCAACGGCAAAGAACGTCCGGCATGGAAAGGGGCTACAGGACGCACGGCACTGGTATCTCCGGTGCAGGATCAACACCACATGCCCCCAATTTCGGTCCCGAGAAAAAGCAGCCCCCCTTACTCTGCCCGCGAGGGTAACCTGGGATCAATCGTCCGAACTTCATCTGATGAAACCAGCCCCCAGCCCCGCGCCACCTCCCCAGTAAACGATCCCTCCGATCCGGTCATCGTGCCTCAATCCGTCGCAACCAAAACTCTAGCGCGGAACGCAGACGATGATGGACCTGGTAGCCGCGGGATGAAGCGGGAAGATGGGACGATGGCGCATATTGAACACGCTTTTGAACATGGATTTAGGGAACCCTTACCTGACGTATCGGAGGAAGAGGAACATGAAGGTAAAGATGGAGATGGGGGTGTATCTCAGCAGCCGTCCTCGCACATCAGCGTCACGACCCATATGCCGTCCGAAGCTGCGACACCTCGCCTTTCAGGCCACGCTTTCGAATCCCACCCGGCCATGCTAGATCTGACACCGATTGTGAACCGTACGCGCCCGCGATACGTCGAGTCACCAGACCAGAACCCAATTCTAAAGCAAAACCGAGATCCGGATAGCTATAGTCAAAGACCGAGCAGCATTCGCTCCGTAGCTCGTAAAGCCGTCCCTATGCCACCGCGCACATCCTCCCTCTCTAATTACACCACCGGAACAGGCCCAGGCAAATCCCTCCCGCCTTCGCCTTTCCTGAACACGAGCCTCAACAACGACCCGATCACCAAGCTACAAGCCACGCTTTCTGCGCTCGAGCACCGCCGCACGAACATTGTGCGGAGCATTCGGCAGATGACGGAGCTCATGCCCAAGGATTCGATCATGGATACCTCGGAGGTGAGACGCAAGCGGGAGGTGGAGAAGAAGAAGATCGAGGCGCTGAGGGTTGAGGAGGCGGATGTTAGGAGAGAGGAGCATGAGGTTGGGCTGAAGCTGCATCGCGCGCGGAGGAGGAAGGAGAGAGAGGAAGGGGAGGGGGGGACGATGACGGGGCTGTGGGTTCGGAGGGTTACACGATGAGGGGAGTCCGGCGGGCAGAGAGGGCTCGCCGGGAGTTGTGGTGCGGCATGTGATGGGGCATGTTGTGTTGCCAACTGAATTGAACCGGATGGCGTCCAGGTCTAAAGATATTGATAAATATCCAGTGCGTGCTTGGATCTTGGAGTCAAAGGTCTGAGACTTTTGTGGATTATCGTAAAGTAATGTTTAAATAGTGTTTGTCAGATACTTGCTGATCTGATGCTTCTTATAAATTAACATGTTTCAGCTGTCTGATGTCTCGGCTTCATACTCTACCACGGGGAATACGTATTCATTTAATTAAGTATAAGTATTAATCTTGAATAGGAAGTGTCAATGAAGAAAAAGGCCAAGGCATTTCGACACCGCATACTATAGATGGTCCATGTGACTGCGTATTGCAGTCGGCTTTAATCACCGGGTATGGTTTTTGAACTTATCAAAACGAGAGATTGCCGAGTTTCTGTGGTTTCGAATTTTGGGGACATGACTCCTTGATCACGTGTTGTCATTCTCTTTAGTTCACCTTCCTTTTGATGAGAAGATAGATAATCAGAAGAAGTATACCTGCCGGATCGAGGTTGGGAATGAATAGACGTGGTTATAAATATCCTCTCTTTCCTGCAAGGACCTAACTCGGCTAGCTTCAGATGCTTGGAACTTAAGCAAGGCAAAAGAGGAAATACTGTATTAGGAAGAAAACGCGATTTCTTCCCCTGCTGCTTTTCGCAAAGCTCCGGGTCGCAGCACCAGCTCGGAGGTGTGGACATATACCTTGCGGCTTACGTAACTAGATCTCTGATGATTTGATTCGACACGATGTTTGCTTGAAGAGGATGACTTACCTTCTCAAGGACCATCCGTAGTTCTTGATTTCAAAGTGGATCATGATGGGATGTTATGAGTTTCAAGTCGTTACAAGGGAATGTCTCCGTTGTTGAGTTTTTCGCTTCTGAGCTGGACATTTCACTCCGAGTGTGCTTGGATTTTGACTCGTAACGGGGATCAGTTTTCAAAAGTGGCGCTGGGCAGGCTTTTTGTATGCTATTTGGGAGATTGTGGAACACAGCGTTGGAAATTAGATTGGAGTTGAGTTGAGAAATAACTACTTTTCAGTTCAATGCAACGCTTCTTACCACGAGTCGACTCATTTGAGTAGTGAAGAGAAACCCACTCGAGTAGAAACAGCGTTGCGCTGGGTAGTAACTCAACAAACTTATGAGGTTTCTTTTTTAGATCAATTAAGAGAAACCCGGGATATTTAGTATTGACGTGTCTTATTTTTGAAATAGATTGTAGATTATTTATCAAGTCATTTATATGTAATGAGAATACTGGTAAGCAGATTGAAAATGTTAGAATATACAAGGATTGGCTTATGTATCTTACCTTGTATATATACTCCTGCAGCTCTATAGAACTCAGAATCTACACCTTTAGATTCTGTCAGAAAACATTGGCTTACGCCTGGTATTTCTGTTACAGTATCACGTGATATAGAACTCTTGGCAAATATAAATCGTTCGTATTTCCATATATCTATAGTTTCAGTAAAGTAATAAGTAAAGTTGATAATAAAGCAAGTATCTTGTTGATTTAGATATCACTGATTAATAGTCAAAACCTCATTTACAGGTTAATAACAATAACGTGGTCTAAATGCTCGAGTCTTTACATGGCTCAGCTCAACTCAATCCACGTTTTTTTTGCTCAAATTGACCCGAGTATTACTCGAGTCGAGTACTAATCAAGTATTTGCAGCCTCTTATTGGAACGCTGTTAAAACAGAAACATAACGAGGAATCTCGAAATCTGTTTTATGGGTTGGATAGTGAATGCAGAACCGCAGCTACGTAAGAGGATATTCGTTTTCGAGCTGGCGGCCCCTGAGGCGGCACTATAACGTCCGATTATCTCGTTGAGAGAGATTCTTTGGCTGGTATTCATTCGTGTATCCAGTCTAGAGGAAATGACGAATTGATACTTGCAAAGTGTTCTGTATATAAACAAGGTGTAGTTACAGCCAAGTTGATAAAATTCTATGTACTCGTGGTTTACTCATTTTGTTTTAAGGCAAAGGCTTGAAAGCGTTAGAGTAGGGGAAAAAATGGTAAAGATGAGACTCGGGGGAGAATGAAAAGGATTATTCAAACAAATAAGCTTGAATGTAGGGCAGCAGACATAACCACATACGAACATGATCTAGTTGAACTCCTTACATTTAGTTTTCGGGTCTTGGACATATTTAAGCAAGGCGAGCCAACAAACGGGCCCGCTCTAAGCGAGATCCGTTTCAGGAGTAGCCTGGCGCTCGCTAAGCTCCCTCAGCAGTCAACAACGGATGAGGTCCATGAATCCAAACTTTTCAAGGCGATCATCGCTTCATTGGTTATTGCCAAGTAGATGTGAGTGCTTCGGAATCTCGAGCTCGGCTCAGATCTAAGCCGCTTACGTCAACGGCCTATTGAACACTTCGTATTGGGAATTATCATCATGTCCGTGTAAACAAAGTCGAGAAGCCTTCAGATACTGGCTACCAGGAGAGGCCAAGACTTTCTTGTGGGACTCAGCACTCCCGCATTATTTTTGGAGCCAGAGACTTTCAGAATATCGCAAGCAAACACCTCGGACCTCGCCCTTGCCGAGATTCTTGTCTAGAAATATTGAATTTTATGAGTCTATAACATCTTGAAAGCACAAGTGTGGCCGAGATTAGAATTGTCCCTGCGAAGTTGGTTTGAGAACTTGGATCTGTTCTACGCCGTACATATAAAGTTAGCCCTCGTTTGTGGCGCGAAGTGTGGCACAGCAGCCAAGCTCCTCCTACGCAACCTTAAGCCAACCGCATCCTCCTACGACTAGTATATCCTTATGTTACTACCACGTCTAATAGTGACATAAACCCGGGAAGTGTCCTGTGCACTATGTGCCTTTTCCTCCTCACATCTCCGGCCGTTTTGCCCGTAAGCCGTCAGCAATTAAAGCTCGAACCGTACACGCTCGTCGCTATGCCGAATTTGATAGAAGTCAATGGCCACCTTGAAATAGCTGTCTACCAGCCGAAATTCCATACAGCAAACGCATGTCGGGCCATAAGAAGCGCCAGAAAAAATCCAAGTAGCAGCTTGGGCCGGCCTCGGAGACTTGCACTTGGGCCTGCTACAGGTCAAGTAGGCGTTTGTGATTGAGAGCATGTTTGACGTGTACGAGTACTTCTTATGCTTTATCTGTGTTGCTATATCACGTAAACACAAGAGCCGCTCTTTTTGATCTGTCTTGGTCCCTGAATCTACCGTCTATATGCTGTGATTGCAAGCTTCGACAGTCTTGCTCCTGCCGTTTGTTTAGGTGGTCCTTGGCGGCCCAGTTAATATGGCTGGCTTCAAGAGAAATTCTGCCTCGAACATCAACACCCACATTCGCCGCGCTTGTTCTTCGGCACAACATCAATCCTGCTTTTCTTGCTGTGTTTCTTAGCCATTCTTCTCAATCTTCGTAATCAAGACGCGCTTGATTCCCGTTCCGTTTGCATTTCTGCCAACGTCTTGAGACTCTCACCACACAAACAGAATCAGAGCCGTCGCGTGCTTTACCTCAATTCGAGATCTCTAAGGTCGAGTCTGTCAATCTCACCTACAACCTCGATAATAATCAATAGAACCTCAGCATGTTTACGCATCTACTCGTAAGTGCTTTGCTGGCATGCCTTGCTCTGCAGGCCTCTGCGCTCGCCACCATCTCCGTTAAGGGCTCGAAGTTCTTCGCAGGCGGCAATCAGTTCTTCCTCAAAGGTAAGAGTACCCTACTTTTTTTTTTTCAAATAGAATTGAGCTGACAGTCTAGGTGTTGCGTACCAAGGAACCCCCGATGATCCCCTCGTCGATACAAATCAGTGTCGGCTCGACGCTCATGCCATGCAGTCCATTGGTACAAATTCCATCCGAGTCTACCACGTCGACCCTGCGGCGCACCATGACGGCTGTATGGCTGTCTTCCGCAACGCGGGAATCTATGTCTGGGTTGATGTTGATACCTTCACCTCTTACATCGTGCAAACCGACCCTGCCTGGACCAAGGAGCAATTCGAGGCATATGCCAAGGTCGTGGACGCCTTTCATCATTACGATAACTTGGGAGGATTCTGGATTGGTAATGAGGTTATTAACAGTCTAGGGGGATCCCCTTCTGCTCCGTACATCAAAGCTGCCGTCGCTGATATGAAGTCCTACATCAACGCGAAATCTTATCGAAAGGTGCCCATCGGCTACTCAGCGGCCGACATCGCTGAGCTCCGTCCTATGCTACAGGACTACCTTGCTTGCGGCGAGGCAGATGAGGCTATTGATTTCTTCGGTCTCAATTCCTACGAGTGGTGTGGTGATGCTACTTATCAGACATCAGGATATAGTGCCCTTCAAAATATGGCTCTGGGTTACAATCTCCCAATATTCTTCTCCGAGACCGGCTGCAACGTCGGTGGTGAACGAACATTCAACGACCAAAAGGCTATCTTTGGCCCCGAAATGATCCATACTTGGTCGGGAAGTATCTTATACGAATGGGTCGAGGAAACTAACGCTTACGGTCTTGTGACATACCCGAACGGCCAAATCTACAGCGGCGCTCCTATCCCCATACAACCTGATTTTGACAATCTTTCCAATGTCTGGAAAGGAACCAGTCCAACTGGTGTTTCGGAAGGAAGATACACAGCCAAGTATAGCGCACCAGCTTGTCCTGCAGCTACCGGTGGATGGTCTGTCGATGGCGATGTCCCTCTACCAAGATTGGACTCCAGCATCATCAAGGCTATCGCAGCTGGAAAGGAGGCACCTGCAAGTCCTAACTCGACTAGTAAGCCCTCGGCGTCTTTGGATTCCCCGACAGGTACGCCCAATACTCCCTCTACGTCAAGCAGCCCAACTATGGCTACATTATGGACCTTAGTCTCGAGCCAAGTGTCTTCGAAGCAGGTCACTTCCAGTCAATGTCCATCTGCGAGCGGAGTTTTGTCCAGCAGAGTCCCTGCAGCGCGGTCTTCTTTTACATCAGCTAGCTTTACTTTGGTTTCCCAGTCTGCGAGCAGCCAGCCAACATCTATAACTATAGAAACATACTCTCAAAATTTCAACCCAACATCTCATTCGCCCCTCACCACCAGCACACCCACACTCTCTACCACTTCTCCTGCACAAGGTATGTCCCATTGCCCATCACTATTTCCCTCTTCTTCCCTAGTATATAGTACCCCTCCTGACCCTGTCTTGAGAGAATTGACTCACCTTTCGCTCTGTAGCTGGTTCTTCGTCGGATAGCGGCCATTCGATCAGACGTGGCAGCAATCCGCGGAGACAGGCAAACGCGACTTCCAGTGCCCCGCCTCCCACTTCTCATTCTACGACTGGTACTATTGTTTTAGGCATCACTCTCACGATCGAAGATTATAATAATAAACACACCACGACTCTCCCCCTCATTTTACTTCCTGAAGTCCCAAATACGCTAACATGTAAAGACCAAGCAAGCTCTACCACAGCCAAGAACCGAAAACCTACTACCACCGCTTCATCCCCAGCTTCCACCTCGAAATCAGCCGCCAATGCAGTCACCCCACCGCCTTTCATAGCCTACGTTGATAATCTCGGCGGCCATGGCGGAGAGATTGGCTTCCTTGTTCTAAGCACTATCTTCGTGCTAGGCGCCGGCGCTTTTTTATAGTCTTCTGCCGTATCGTTGCCACACGCATGCGGGGGTGCGAGGAAGGGATCTTAGGGTGGGGGTTCGCGGAATGTACAAGTACCAACTATAATGCTAATCAACACACTGTGAGGGTTGGCGATGTGGATTTGGGCTCACATGCCAATGATGGAAGATTCGACGAGTGGATTGGCATGACAGAAGTGGATCGTGTTTTTCGCAAGGCACATCTGAGAAAGGAAAGAATAAGAGATTTAAGCGGGGGTGGCAGGAGTCGTGTAGGGGAGAGTCTGGGCAGAGCGTGGAGGGGTACTATTCAAGGGCTGAAAAACAAGGGGAAGGGGAAGGGCGAGGGGAGAAGGGATGTGGAGTCTGGGAATGCCTGCAATTAGCTTTTTGTTGAATGGCGTCGCATTGCATTGGGTGTTGTGGTGGCATGGGCTAGGTTGGGTATCAAAGGTCTGGAATAGATGAAGGATGGTGAATGGCGAAAATAGATTCTGATGAGTGCTTTGTTGACGTTCGAGTGTTCAAAAGTATTGCCTCTTCCAGAACGCTGGTTCTTTTTTGCACACTGGAGACTATGGTATGATTTATGATATCAGTCTAAAGTTGATCTCTCTTGGCGGCAGTCCTGTTTGAATGCCGACGACTTGGCCTTGTTATAATATTTGAAATGGACTTCACCAATATTGGTCGAACCTACCAGGCCAGCTCCGGCTATTAAATATTGTTGCAAATATAGCCACCCCCTGACTGACACTAACTAAACGTCTGTTCTAAGATCAAAATATAGCCTTTCACTTAAGCGTTGCATAAGATTAAAAAAATCAATGGTAAAAAAATTATTAATTGTTTTGGCAATACTAATACCCAGAACACAGCATGCTTTAAGGTAGGTTAAAATACTAGATTGTTGATAGAAAAGTAGGTAAAGTGACGCCGAGTTGTTAAACACAGCTTCTACCATACAGATAAAGGATTTCTGGCTATATATATTGCAGCAATATTTAGAGATTATTATTTGGTGTAAATGTACAAATCGCTGCATAGTTGTTGATAGAAATGAAAAAGTTTTCAAGAACCACGTAATTTTATAAAGTGGTTAGTCTACAGGCAAGAGAAAGTGCAAAAGGCATGTTTCAGAGCGAAAAGGGCAGTTGGTTAACGTGATTTGGCACTGTGCTTCTGGAGGGTTTGCCACAATTTGTTCTGTTGCGTTAGGTGACAAGACGCATTTGAAGACAAGGTGGCTATGGATAGAAAATCAACAAAGCATCGTCACAAAGCAAAGCTTTATTTGTACCCAAAGAAAGAGCCTACTGACATGAAATAATTCTCTTTCTAGATAAACAAGACAGAGCACGCCAGTATATTAATACCCCCATCCTGTCCCAAGCACTCTCAAATCCTTCAACATCCTACCCACCCCCTTTCCCCTGGACTCCCAAACCCTAAACTTAAAAGCACCCAAACAAGATGTGGTGGCAAGAGACCCAGCACCACCTCTGCGACTGCATGTTCTCTAGCACCTTCTGGAGAAGCGCCATTGTGAACTGCATCTGCGCTCGACAGGTCGCGCTCCCTCAGCTCGGCCTGTGTCGCGGGGCGGGATGCGGAGTCTGCTTTGGTAAGGAGGAACCCGGAGAGCGTGAAAGAGAGATCAAGCGAGAACGTATGGGCGAAGCGTGAGCAGAGACGAGACAGACGTTTCGATTCGGGAGGAATGTGAGCCCGTGAATGGGTGAGATGACGAGAGGGGGGAGAAGAGGTTAGCGAGTGAGTACTGTGGCCTGTGATGCATGTCGTTCTCTCTTTAGATTTCTTCTCGACAGATATCAATTTTCCACCAAATACATAAGAAGTTTTTGAGCTCGTGAATACTGAAGCTGTATGGTATTTTATATCTAAATTTCCGAAAGACAGTTGCAAAGAAACGTATGTATAGACAAACGCAACTGCAACTTGAGAAATTCTGTGCACGCCTGTGCTGCTGTTTCTTAGCAAGGCGAGCCAGGTTTAAGCTCTTCCCTTGGGCTTTCTACCGAAATTCGTAAGAATTTACGTTAAACGAAGCTGGCCAGAAACGTGACACGAAAAGAAGGCAGTTTACTGTAAAGCGCTACTTCATACCTACCTTAGTATCTGCATACAACCCCCCTTAAGTGAATGCTGTCAACCGCAGGCAACCTATATCATAAAACCCCAAAACCAGCTGTTGTTGCGAGCTTGCAAAATGATACGTCAGTCTTGATGTGTGAACGAAGTGCATGATTTAATCGTCGCGCTTCATAGATTATATCTCCTTTCCAGAAAAATTACAGCCGGCACCAACTGATCTTAGTCAGATGGCTGTTTTACACCAAAAAAAGCATTTACACTAAGGCGCTATGTGATATTAATGAAAAGTTCTGTATTATACGAAAGAAAATCGCTCTTATAGATAAAATAACCAAATATAAATATGTTTTAAGATCACTTTGAATTTTTGATCAGTGATAAACAAGGATATAGAACAATGATATGCCTGGAAATGGGGCTTATAACGGAGGTGAGATCCAGAGCTCATCCCCTTTCTGTGATCGGAGAGGCGAGCTCAACACAGTCTATCTATCTTATAACGTCACCAACCCATTCTGTCCATACTCATGGAGCCATCCTCCCACTGGACTAAACGCAAATCCGCAACTATTTGGATATCCGAAACAGAACCGGGAAATCCTCCCTCGAAAACGCCATCGCGATGGTACGTTGCCATAAAACAGGGGGTTATAAGCTCTCCTCCGCTTCTGAGTCCCCCTCGCCCTGACCGTCACGTGTTTCTTCCACGATCTCGTCCTCCGGGGCTTCTACATCACCATCATCTTCCTCTTCTTCGTCCTCCGCATCACTCCCGTCAGCGCCAGCACCCATCAACCCTGGAAAAAGCGAAGACCCATCAACATCATCCACGTCAGGGGGATCGCTGAGATCACTCTCGTCATCGGCCGAATCATGTACGCTGCCTCTTACGCTCTCGTTGTCTTGCGCTTGCTTAGCTGCTTCGGCTTCGGCTTCCTCACGCTCCTCCATCTGCGCAGGCGTCTCCACCCGCCCAGCCTCAGGCACAGCAGGTGTCCGCACTCTTGGCGTCGAACCCCCGCTTCTCCTCCCTTTGACTGGGCCATCATTCGAGCTAAGTACGAGCAATGGATCAGGCTGCGCCCGTACATTCGAGCCGAGGACAGCTCGCGGCATGTCTGGAAGCTTGGAAAGTGTTTGCTCAGCTCGGCGCAGGACTTCGCGGCGGCTGATGCCGGGTTTACGAGGTCGCACGGGTTCGGAGGCGGCGAGGGTAGCGGGAACGGGGATCTGTGCGCTGTCCATGTCCATGACGAGATTGTTGAGGTGCATTGGGCCCGTTGCGCGCATGGTGGCGACGGTCGAGGATTCAGATACAGCGCCATCGATTTGGGAGGTGCCGAGAGGGCCTGGTGTTGAGTCTGGAAAGAGCTTGGCGACTTGGGTGAAGAGGGTTGCGTAGGCGTCGTTAATCAAGTCGTCGATGGGAGTGGCTTTCAAGAGGCCGCTGTTGAGTTTCTTAAGGTCGCCAGCTTCTTTAAGTGCGTCAAGGGCTGGATGGTTCATGCGTGGATCTGCACTCCATTCATCGAGGCGGTTGGAAAAGGCATCGAACTCTTCGTGTGTGCTACTCTTGAACACGTCATCCATGCTGGCAGTGATGTTGGCCGTGCGACGGATGAGGCGAAGATATGTAGTGCAGCAGTCATTCCAGACTTTGTCGAACTTGTGAAAGTCGTGATTCTTTTTGCGGACTCGCTTGACCAGTGCTTCCATGCTTGTTTTGTCGTTGGTCAACCAGAGGAGTTTGACCATCAGAAGAACATATCGCTCCATGTAAACACAATGCCGTCCAGCACGCTCAGCATCGGACTTCCAAACTTGAATATGCATCGTCTTGGTGAATATCGATTCGCGCAACTCGTTTCGCGCAGCCACAGCATGTTCGAAATTGGGGTTGGTGTCATCGAACAGGATATGAGCTACCCTAGCGACCATACGATGGTTCCAATGCTGCTTGTCTATGGTCCGGAGGTGGCGGAGATTGCTCAAGATATATGAATCCCAGGATTCCGGAGTGTCAATAACGACAGCTTCACCCTTCAGAGGAGCAAATGGTTGCTTCTGCAAGAGGTCTGCAGCATCTTGGGCAGGCATCGCTTGCATCAAGACAAGCTTGTGGACCACGGAAACCAGCTTGTAATGCGGCTCCAGTACAGGCTCGGAACGACTGTTGCCATTGTGCTTTGGAGCTTTCTTGATGGCGTTCGAGAAAGAACTCAAGACGGATTCCATTGCAGGCTTGGTGGCCTTCACTTTCGGATCCCATTCTTCGCATGCCCGGCAGAACATTTTCCATTGGCATTTTCCAATCATAAAGTGAGACCTGCTTTCGTTAGCGGCGTAGAAACTATTAGAAATGAAGAGAACTTGCATCCAGTTATTGGGTCGGTCTCTCAGAGACTCCTTGAATAGCCGAGAAGCATAGTTCCATGCTCTGTAACGGGTCAATTCTTCATGTAGCGGCTTCTTGTACATGCCTTCCGGGCCGCTCATGTGTTTCTCAAACTCATCAACCCAAAAGGCCTCCATTGTGAAGGGCTCTCGCGAGGCAGAGTAGATCCTCATACCAAAATCATAGTACATCTCCGAAAGCTTTTCAGCAGTCTCGAAGCTTCCATCAGCAGTACGGAATGCTGTCGACAATGCCATAATATAACAATGTATAGAGCTGCGTTGCAGTCGAACCAAGTCGCCACGATGGTTGTTAATCTTGTCTGCGCTCCACAGCACCTCTTCCTCAATCTCATGATCAAAACACTGTGCCAAACGATACCATGTTTCCCAAAAGTCCCCACTGAACTGAAGTTGCAGTCTCAAGAATGTTGCGGCGACTCGCAGATCATCGGTCTGTGTACCAGGGCCGAGACGCTTTTGCGAACGAAATCTAGTCAAATTGATCATACCCAGCAGGAAGTACCAATTCTTATCCGCCAAGGGGCTTTCCGAAGTAGTGACAGGTAGCGAATCAACCATTACTTGTCCTTTCCAAGCCTTGTACATATTGATGGGTCGAATCGACGTTTTTAGGTACTCGGTGTAATTGCGAAGATTATGTTGCATCTGCTCGTTGATCTTTGCCGGGCCAACCGCAGTCTGCATTCTCTCCAGTGTGCCACGTAGCTCATTCTTGAGCAAATCTTTCATTGGCATACGATTGGAAATGCGAATGACTTGATCTGCAATCTGCATGACTGTACGACGTTCGAGCTGCTCTGTTGGACATCCGTGATCATCCAAAAGATAGGTACCAACACCCAGGCACACCCCGTAAAGATCGTAAAGAACTTGGCCAATGTAGTCTTCCCAGTTCTCAAGGTTTCTCATCCGGATTATCTCCATTTTCATCATCTTGAGAAATATCTTGTTGGAAGCCTTACAGCATTTACGAAGCCCCAGTGAGTAGTGAACCCGTGCTAGATAATCCGCAAGATCATTGTCGGGAGTAGGGAAAAGCTCTCTATTTTGGCTTATAGCCTCCTTGACCATCGTGTATTGCAAAGCCCACGTTCTGACCTGCATCTCCCGGAGCTTGTTAATGAAGCTGTTGAAGGATCCGTGGGGAGCATAGTCTGGATTTTGAGGAAGCTGTGTTATGCCGCAACGGACTTCATCGTCAAAGAGAGCTGCGGTGTGGAGAACACGTGAAAGCTGAGCAACGGCTGCACAGGTAGACTTGATATGTCTTTCATCGATGATCTCGAAGCAGGTCGACGCATCGTTGAGAGCAATAGTGAGAGCTTTGACCAGCAAATCATCCAATGCTTTCAGCCACTGTAGCAGCTTATTTCTGCGAGGTCCATCAGCGCTGTCGACGTAGTCTCCTGTGCGCAGGTCATGTACGATAATTTCAATGCATTTCAAGTGACATGAAAAGACCTTGGTGTTGTAGCCAATGCTAAAATATGCCTCCCGAAGTCTTTGCCAAAGAAAGAGGCGCAGAGAGGTGCTGCCACTCTGTAGAAACTTCCACATATCACGCAACACGGCCGGAGTTCCAGATGGGGCATCTCCTAAAGCAACACCATCTGCAGAACCCGGCTCGAGGGGCTCTCGTGCAGACTCTGGATCTAGTACGGGTTCAAGTGTCTCGATGATTGCTGCAGGATCTGAACAATCTGTTTGAAACAGCTTGGAGAAAAATTCCATAGTGTTAAGTCGAGATACTTCCCGCTCTGCCGCTTCTACGGAGATCTCAGGCATGACCGCATTATTCTGTAGATCAATCGTCGGCTGCTCGGATTCCCGGAGCAAAGTTTGGAGGTCAGTCCAGCAAATCACCTTGTGTTCACGAGAAACATCATCTGCCAGGGTAGCGTAGAACACAGAAGCCCACAGATATCTCGACAAGAATTCACTGTCTTGATCCTGTTGACGAGTTTGAACTACACCAGCCGCAAGGTCTGCCCACCTGTTCAAACGGTCCTTAGTCAGGAGGCGAGTTTCTGAGGGGACTGCACTCGTGGGGTTTGTAATTCTGGAATATATGTCGACGTGCAGCTCAAAGATCGTTTGGACGAAATCTTGCCATCTTGCAAGTAATTTCGAGTCCATTCTGGCGTGCTTCATTTCCAAACGTATTCGGTCGAAAATATCTGGGTCTGCATAGGTAAGGAGGCGTACTACCATGATTTTCACCGTCTCGGACCATAGGGACGATCGGTACGTGGGTAAGACAATGCACAGCCATTCCCAACTAATATCGTTAAGGGTCATCCATGCTTCGGATACTTTAGCAGCAAAATCGGATAAACCATCGGCTTCTCCAAGCAATGAAATGTTAGGAAGTTTCCGAGGTCCAGCCTTGGACTGATCCAGGAAGGCAGCCAGTCCAGCATTGGCAACATTGACAGAGGCGCCGAGGATATCTGCTGCGTTACCATTGACGAAAGTAGATGCTTTAGAGTCGTCCCATGTCTTGAGAATGTCACGAAGATCTCGCAGAGCGGTATTTTGCACAATCTCGTCACGGTCGTCTCTAGTTGAGACGACGAGAGCTTCCTGTAGATCGGGGAGTGAACCAAGATCATTTACACCTAACTTTGTGAGCAGAGATGAAATGAATGTGAAAAGGCCTTCATCCGCAGCTTCAAATGGCTTTAGCTGCTCTGCAAGCAGGGTTGCAGGGTCAACTGCTGCACCCTCTATGGTGTCACGATTTCGAATTCGCTTGCTTCTCTTCTGAGTGCCGTTTTCGTCTTCTGGGGTCTCACGAATACCAGCCGTCGACTGCGAACGCTTTCTGGTGGGCAAGGTAGCATTAGAAGATCGTCGAGCCTCTGAGGCTGGGAGGTGGGTCGCCGTGGCGGTCTCGGCATGAGCCTCATCTGACTTTGAAGTCGCAGGCGTATTTACCGCAACTTCAGTACTCTCAGCGGCTGGTGACTGAGTGGTGCCAACATCCTTCATTATCTGATCTTCAGCCGAGACAGATGCATCTTCTTGTTGCGGAAATTTGGCACCCTCCGTTGGTAAACTTTGAAGAGGCGCCGGAGGTAAATTGAGTAGGATCCGGGTTGCGGCCGGGCCTTCGGGGCTCAGGTACATATCGCAGAGCTTTTGGCCAAGCGCCTCCCAGCTGCGGGTTTCCGGGTTGATGATATATGGAGGGCGTATTTGATCCGCTTCGTCACCATCAGCCCTAGATCTGACGACTTGCAATGACCTTGTTGCATCTGGTAGAAAAGGATACGGATCCATGGCTCTCGCCAAAAACAGAGGCAGTCTCTTCTTGAGGTAAGGTGTCATGACCGGATGTGAAAGTGAGGTTTTATCACCAAGAACAACTAGCTGCTGCTTCAGCTCCTCACCAGCAAAGCCCTCTTCGAGTGACATAGGGTCGACTTCGGCGACTGTAGGATCATCATCGACCTCAACGGCTGCCTCGAGACAGTATCTCGCGATTCGCCGGCTTCCCAGCATGGACCCGATCCTGGCAGCTCGTCTCCATAGTTCTGTGTCAGACTCATCGCTAGCCAAGGCCAGCGCGAAATTGTCTATCGCGGCCTTTGCTTGGTAGTCTAGGGCGTGATCAGGTAAAGGTTCGTGGCGAAGGCTACCTCTCACGCAATCCAAGATGAATTGGCCATGGTTCTTGTGTGAAAGGAATAGAATTTGGGGCAGGGTGCTGGGGGCTGCTTCCGCGGCAGCAGCCGCAATATCGAGGCCCAGCGAGTACGAGGCTTCCGTGAACTCGACATCTGTTTGCTTATCAAGACGCAGGAACTCTGTCTCTGATTCAGGGTAGTTGAAGATCTCAGATTTAAATAAGTTCGTGTAAGCCTGGGCGGCTTCGGAGTAGTGATCAGGTCCTTGGGCATGTAATTTGAGGGCGATTTGGTAGAGCTTAAGAGCTTCTTCGATCTGTGACCAGTTAGCAATCAACCATAAAATTTGAGGGACCTACTTGTAATTCTTTCGTGTTATCGATTTCATCTTCTGGATTTTCGTCCGGAATGATGTTGAGTGCTGTGAAGGCGGACTGCAAAAGCTGTTAGCTAACTCATCAGCGCGCGCTGGAGCTTCCCTACCATCTTGCATGTGTACGATGGGAAATTTCTGAAAACACGATGGTACAACGTCTTTCTTGAAGCGCTGCTGTTGAAGCGTTCTCTACCTTTTGGTGTAAAAAACCAAGAGCGCGAAAGGAGTCCTACTTGTTCGGAAAGAGCGCAGGATCTAAAGGAACACTGCTAACGCTTGAGTGACGAGAGATCCCACTGGTAGGCGTAGGTCCACGCGACGAAAAGGGTGTTGCGCCAGGGGTTAGCGAGTGGAGGGAATAGTCAGAGGCTTTCCGGGGTTTGTTATGTTGCAGATCGGTCGAGGTTCCAAGCGACTGTGGCCGGTACGGGCCTAGTGAGGTATTATTGTCAAATTGGTCTCTATGCTGGCTAAGATGTATTTGTGGCTGGCTTGTAGTGGCTTGGGGGGCGAACTTGCTGTTGGTCTTGTTTCTCTGAAGCTGCGGTAAGGCTGGTGCAAGGTCGCAACTGAATTGGTTATTGAATAGATCTTCGCGGGCACGTGGCACTGACGCGCATGGACTCGGCGAAGGATGTACGACCGTGATGTGAGATCCTGATGCTTCCAAAGCGTCCTTAGCCTCGTCTATGCGCTTTCTCTTATGTGGATTTGGTGCTGACAGAGCCTCTTCTGCAATCCTCTTCCAGATCTTCTCCTTTGTATCTTCCTCACTCTCCTCCGACCCCTTGTGCTCAGCTCTATCCTCTGCTGCAGAGCTCGAATCTGCAATTTTCTTTTCCTGTTCCTGCTTCAATACCTCCCAGTCTCTTCCATTGATATTGTATCTTCCAATGGGAAGATCCGGGGCAAACTCAATGACCCCAAAGGCAGACGGAACTTTGTTTGAATGCCAGGTAATGACAGCTGCTTCCAATGGCTGTGGGCACCCGAACACCCCGTGGAGGAGAGAAGCGCAATTGAGACACCGTTGCAGGGTGTGGTTGTAGGGGTCGCACAGAGGGTAATTTTTTAGTTCGCAGGAAGAGAAGTCGATGTGCTGTCCTGCCGCACATTTACAGCTCTTCAGGTCAAGAAAGTAATATTGGTATTTGGACTGTGGGTTGCCAGCCTGTGAGGTGAGGTGATAGGAAGGAGGAACGCGTCGAGTTGGGGAGGAGTTCAAGGAAGTAGACCATAGGCAGTCGCCTGTGAAGTTGTTGAAGCTGTCAGCTGGATCGTAGTCGGCCGGTGGGTTGTTTTCTTCGTCGCGACCACTGCTTACCGTCTTGTCAGCTGGATCAGCCAGAGATCTGACGGGTGGTGAGGTTGGAGCTGAGATGCTGGTGGCCATTGTGAGTATAAGGCGGGTTTGGGGCGGTTGACGTGCAGAAAGCCGGAGTTAGGGCGAAGTTAATGCGGCTCGCTAAAAGAGCCACTGAGAGAACTTGCCTGTGCTTGGTTCTTGGGTAAGGAGGCTCCCAGGTGATCTGGACCGCGATTTATGCGCAATGTTCAGCCTCATGCTTATATGTAGGTCAGGAAGTTCGCATGCACTTGTTTTGATATTGTGTCACCCATGTCCTGAGCCATCGACCTCAGCTTTTGAACCTCATATGTAATTTGTGCTCTATGAATATCTCTTCTCACATACTAGTTCTGGGAATAGTATGCTGCCATAGCATTGCAAAAGTTTCATTCCCCTATCATATACAGCAAATCTAGTGCTATATTGAATGCTGAGCCCAGATGGCAAGTGTTACTAGGCCCATTCTATTTGTAGCTATTCGCAATTCTTCTTGACCCGTGGATCAGCATGAAGAGCCTCATTCCCCAAAACGGCATGTTGTGTACTTTTTGTCTGCTTTGAAGCTCTTGGTCACTTGCCAAGGACGAGACAAAACACTTGGATGTAACTACAGATATGTAGATCGATGGCACCCTGTCTATATCATCAGATAGTAGCATAAGACAAAGCCTCCTTTTTTCACTGTTGAACAATCCCTTCCCACCTCTCCTGTGAGAAAACTTACAGCTAGCCAGCACTGTGCCCACGCTTTATTCAACCATATTTGACAGGAGCTTAGAATTGTTGACCTGTTACTGCATCGAAACGCATACTCTACGTGAAAGGAATGTGAACTTACCTTAGGAGCTTCACATGCCTTGGGTAATCTTTGTGAAATAGCTAGGGTAGCAGTAGAAAAATCTAAAGTTAGACAAAAATATGGACGAGGCTGACGCCGATGTAGCCAGGGGGTCCGAGCGCAGGCTCTTGACAGCTGCGCTGCGGGCCACAATTTTGGAAGCTGGACTGGACATCTTTAAAGCACCTCCCGACACCCGCGACAACCACCGTCGACTTCCTGTTATCCGGCTGCTGTGATCAGTTTTCGCATACTGCAGCCGTGTGCGGGCATCTTCTCCTCAACCAATACTAAGTTCTGCAGAGTGAGCCAATATGGTTGCGCCAGCTGTTCCAGAGTACGAATTCTGCTACAATTGAATCGCCTCGATTGGCCCCTGCTGACAGTACCCCTCCAGACTCACCGAGGAGATTCTGTACGAATCTACCGATGCGCGAACAGAAGTACTGGCTGCATTGAGGGAGCTGGGACCTCCAGACCTGGTGCAATTGATCAAGCAAGCCCCTAGGAATCCAGGGAGACAGGTGTGACCGATTTTGATGCTGTCCTGACTGTCCTGTGCTAACTGTCCCTCAGACTGGAGTTTATCATCATGTCACAGGTGTTGACGCCTCTTCTTCCGCAAGCTTGGCAGCTTACATCAACACCCTCACGTACAAGGAGACTAATCAATCTACCACAAAGATTGTAGAGGGCATCTACTGGTAACCTGCGTGACCAATCAGCTACAAAAATACAGCTAATAGCTTCCAGCTGCTACAATGCTTTCTCGAGGCTCGATATGCGCGTTCATGTTACGATACCCGGGTCTGTTGATAGCTACTGCATAGACGAGAGGGGAGAGAAGAGAGTAGCCTCGGATGAGTTATGGCTCGAGACATATCTCTGCAGCGTATTACGTGCATATTCTTATGCGGATGATGGGAGTGGAGAGACGATCAGAAAGATTATGGGCGTTCGAAGATTCAATCCTGTCACCAATACCGAGACAGAGCACCGATTCCTGCAAGCAGCAGAGCACTTGTTCTTTAGGGGTAAGCAGAGCTTAGCATATCTTTGGGCTGCACTAATTTCCGCAGGTTGGCAATTGGGATCTGACTCCGTTGTCCAAGTACCGAACAACGTTTCTAACCACCTCACAACGGGTCTCCTGAAATACTTCCATACCACTGGTCGATTTGCTTCTGGCATAAACCTTTTTGAGAAGCTTCGAACACGGAACGTTGAGGTTTCGTCACTACTGGCCAAGGTTCTGTTCATGGGTAATGAAGAAGTACAAGCCGTCAGAGTCCTCCACGACTCGGTCAAGCAATCGCCAATGGACTACGTGATGCTTGATACTCAAGCAAAATTTCTGATGGGCAAGGCAGTGAATCCCAAATCATCTGATCTCAAGAAGGACCGATTAAGAATGGCTCTTGGTTGTGCAGACAGAAGTACCGTTGCTGCGCCAAGTGAGTTCGGTACATGGGCTAGACTGGCAGAGGTCTATGTCGCCATGGAGGACTGGGAGAATGCCTTGACCACCCTCAACTCCTGCCCAATGTTCACATACCAGGACAAGGATGCACCAATCATGCCAGAGCCCAAGGAGATCCATCTGCCAACTCTCCCCGAAACCCGATTAGACGAGATTGATAGCGAACCAGAATCTAAGTACCAGGAGCAGGTACATCCAAGTCTGCTGAACCTGCGTGCTGCGCAGTACAAAGGCACGTTCAAGCAAGCTTACAGCATCCTGACGGAGATGACGGCGAAGATTGGATGGGACCAGCTGCTGAAGATTAGGAGTAATGTATTCGTGATGGAGGAAGAGTATCGCAGTGAAAAACAGCCACCCCAAGGTGAACCTTCCCAGCGTAATGCTAGCACTGACGTACTGAGAGGAAGTCCAGGTCCTCCCACAAACGGCAGCGAGCACGCCGATGACGAGAAGAGCGTTAATGGAGAGTCCACTGCGCCAACTTTGGTAGCAGAGAATGGCGTGATCGGTTCATCGGCAGAAAAATCAGTCGAGAAGCCATCTCATACCGTCACTCCCGAAGAAGCCAAAGGTGGCATCGAAGACGTCGGTGTATTCACCCGTTCGCTGACTTTTCACTAATATCCTGCTAGGCTGAAGCAACAGAAGAGCAACTCTCCCGCTTCAATAACAAGCGCCTCTGCGAACGATGGCTCGACAGCTTGTTCATGGTCCTCTACGAAGATCTACGCATCTACACCATCTGGCGCACGGAAATGGCGCAATACCGTGCCCAACAAATGCAGTACAAGAAATCCGCTGAAGAGTGGGAAATTCTCGGCTCGCTCGCCGACCGCCTGCACCACCAAACCGAAGCAGTAGAAGCCTATCGCGCTTGTCTCTCCATTCGTTTCTCGCCTAAAGCACTGAGCGGAATTCTGGGTGACTTCGAGAAGGAAAAGAATACGCGTGAGACAGTTGCGGCGGTCATCAGGCTCGTGACGTGGCAGTATCGGTGGTACTCTGAGTTCAGTCCCGAGCTGCTTTTGACGATCCGTACTCTTATTGAAGACGAGGGCGCGGTGAAGGTGAGGAGCATCATTCAGGCGACTAGTTTGCCACAGAATGTGCTGGATCTTACGCACCATTATGCGGCGCTGTGTGCTGCTTTCAGAAGTTCTGGAACAGAAGGCTAGTTATAGAACGGGGGCGGGCGGTCGAATCAGGGAGGAGATGAGCTTGAGAGGGCGTAGGCGAAGGGGTGGATAGGTATATAGCCAGACGGTGGAATGGAGACGATACCATGTTGCGCTCTTGGGGGTAATTTGAGCTATGTCAGCAATTCAGACCGACTGTAACAGGAAGAAAAGTAATTAGCAGAGATGTATCTGTACTGTAAAATAACCTTGCCAAACGAACTGCAACCGTCCTAATTTGGTCTATCGTTCCGATACTGAGATACTACGTCCCTCAGTGCCTGTTTCGGCAGTATTCCTTTCGTCAAGGGCGCCACCATGCCATGCACTTCTGTAAAAGTGGGGATATCGAACTACCCTTGAAGATTTTCAAATGGCTTACAGTTTTTAGCAAATCTTATTTGACTCTTACTACAGCCAGACTTCTCTCAAATTCCTGTAACCATGCTTACATAACGCCTTTACCCCTCTATCAGCCTCATCCCAGCTCACCCCACCTCCAAGTGCCTTTACCTCTTTGCCAAAATACCAAGCCAGCGACAAATTTACAATGCTCGAAATAAAATCTCTCTCGCAATTCAACGCCCTCAAACCCACGCCTCTGCTTATCATCGATTTCTATGCGACCTGGTGCGGCCCCTGCAAACAGATCAGCCCGGTGTTCACTCGCCTCTCCACACAGCACTCCTCCTCGGCAAGCGTGATATTCGCGCAGATAGACGTGGACAAGGCGAAAGATGTCGCGCAATTGTGTGGTATCAGCGCAATGCCGACCTTTCAATTCTTTAGGGGCGGGAAGAAAGTTGATGAAGTGAAGGGAGCGGATGTGCAACAGTGTAAGGGATCTTATTTTCTCCATTTCACGCCCAATGTCTGGGTTTCGGGTATCGCTAGATGGACCTTTTGCAAAATATAGCAAGGGGGCGAATCTTATTACGAACTGACTCCTTTTTCACTCAGTGACGACCAAGATCGGCTATTATACTGGGCTGGTGGCTAAGGAGGGTCCTGTACCCACGAGTACGACTGGGACGAAAGCTGGAGGTGGTAAACCCGAGGATAGAAAGGGACCGGAGAGCCTAAGGGGTGCGATCGATATCGAGAGCGGTCGATTATTGGGGACTACGCTGTTGAGTTCAATCCGGAATATTGCATCCCCACCTCCAGCAGGCTACGCCCTATCCTCTCTCTCCGGACCGAAAATACTAGCCTACATCCCCTTTACCACGACAGTGATCCCATCATACATCTCCTTCAAAATCGATACGAAAACCCTCTCCTCGGCGCCTTCACGGATCACAGTCGGCAGCAACGTGCCTGTGATCGTGAAGAAGGTGAAAAACAAAGATGGCAGTGAGACGGAGACGAATGACCTGGATATGGAAAGCAGTATTTTTAAGGCGGAGAACACGCAGGTCTTCAATGTGTTCTCGGACGACTATGTGGAGGGCAGGGTAGAGCTCAAGTTGAAAGCCAGTAAATTCGGGGCTGGGCAGGGGGTAAGTAATCTGGTGGTGAGAATCGAGAAGAATTTGAGCGGGGAGGAAGGGACAGCTACGAAGGTTGGCGAGGTGGATATTATTGGCTTGAAGGTTTGAATGTAAGAGGAAAGATTATGCCGATTAAGTTTTACAATGATACCACTGATTTTTACTTTTCATTCTGCACTCTTCTTCTTTCCCGGTATGCGAAATCGCTTTCACTCAGGAGCACAGCTTAGGGGTTTGCTCCAGTCTTCCGCAAGGTCGTTTCCGTTTCCCACCATAAAACTCGGACCAAGACAGCTCATTTTCGACGGTCATCAGCGACCTCAAAATTTGGACTTTTTAATCGTTCCCTTGAGAGAGTTTTTTCTCCTGTCCGTCACACGTCGTCTAGCGAGCTTTGCTTCTCACTACGAAAATAGAATAAGGGATCGGTGTCTCGGTTAATGTAGTTGGAGAAGGAGATAGAACACCATGATCGTTCCCACATAGCGTATTCCATTATATGCCGAGGTTTTGGACTCTAAAATCGTGGTACTTGGTTGACGAAGCGTATTAAAAGGGACGGAGTTTTTGCTTTTCTTCAGGAAATCTAGCACGTCAGATAATGCGAAACGACGCCAGATCGGTAGGCCGACTTAAAAGCCTACAATGCACTTTTTCATCCTCCGCTATGCAAGCGAGGAGACTTCACTATTTATGCCGAAGTTTAGCAGGGTGCAAAGTAGGATTTGGAAATCCGAGGACGGCGAACGTTTGGCAGTGGCCGGCTATTGATAACGCGATACCAACTAGCCCAAAAGAAAATCTGATGCTCTGCATGTTTCGGCTCTCCGCTTTTGAGAGATGAAACGCCGATTCGTTCTCTCTGAATGCTGCCAGCTCTAATCTATCAATACGAGAGCGGGCCCAGGAGGAGAAACTTTCCTGGCGTTAGATGAAGGCGGTAAAGAGAGTTGCGAAGCCTTCTGGGGGTGGTTGTATGCTCTCAGGCTCTCGAGTTTGCCGGAGTTGGAGGGATGTGCAAGATGGGCTTGGCGTGTTCTGGCAGCTTGGTCCAAGAAAATATTGCTTTCGTTCCTTTTAGTAATTTCAATTTGTTTTCTGGATAAATAAGTTTGCATGACTATTTCGAAAATCTGCATCCCCACAACAAGTAGCCTTCTTTCCTGAGCTTATCCCCCAGTGTTCTGCAATTCCCGAGTTGTCGAGGGCTCGACTGGCATGCCCTCTCGCACTCTGAGTCTGGTTACCATCCTGCTTTGTTTACAGCACAATCTTAAGCGAGCAAATCATTGGTTACTCTGGACAAAGAGCAAAAGTCGCACAGCGCGTCGCGATTTTTACAACAATTTTTTTAAAAGCTTTCAATGATCTTCTCAAACCCCAACAGTTTCCAATTCAAGGTTCCACTCTTCTCGTTGGCGTGCTGGCAGGTAATCTAAAGGATGTGGTTAATCATGCGTGATCCATCTCTCTTGAACCTTCTCGACAATCGCCACGAGTTATTATGCGAGGAATACTAACAAGCTCCACGGGATTGCCTTTAACTTAGCCTATTTTAATACTGCAGTTTGATTGCTTCGGCTCCGTAGCGTTTTGGGGGTGTATTTGTGTCGAGGGGACTTCGTACGATGTTCAACGTGTCTCCCTGCTCGCCTTTATAGGATTAAAGAACGACTCATCTTAAAACATCAAGAAGATCTTCTGCTCCTTGCATGATTTCTTTCTTGAGGAAGGTTTTTTTCAGGTGTAAGTGACGCGGTATGTATTTTATGAAACCTTGCGATTGCAATTAATAGCGGATTGACTTTGGGCTTGCTGGTGACGCGAAGCGATGTTATATTTTTCTACTATGAGTCTATCACTCCATCTGATACTAGAAGTAAGAGCCGGCCACGTTTGGAGGGAAGTACGAGTTCGTATAGCCCCCGAGCCAGCCAACCGTGTCCAGGCCCAGGACCGTGGCGGGATTTGTGCCATTGACATTCACAATGTCGAGACGGGTCTGCTTCGTGGCCATGACTTTGGACCAGTAGAAGTACGGATAGAGGTACCGGGACGGCTTGGAAACTTCGATACTGCCGTTCACGCTGCCCTCTCCAGAAAAAGGCGTCGTACCGAGGGAGAAGAATGGCTCCCATATGTTGAGCCCCTTACCAAGCACAGGGAAGTCATTCATATTGGCGGAAACACCAGCCTACAGGATACTGACTGTTTCTGCGGTGCCCGAGGTGACCTTGATGAAGCCGCTGTAGACAGGTATGTGCGTCCTGTTCAGGCTGGCATCCGGGGTGACGCTAATGCCAACCCTCTCCTTTTGCCCCGGGGCAACGGTGAGGATTACTGGGGCTACGATGACTCCGGAATATTTCTGGTCTGTATCAGGTACTGCGCTGATCGCCCAGTTGAAGTCGACCCCGTAGGTTGAGTTGAAGCCATAGACATTGGTGGCGGGCTCGTGGGTCAACTGATAGGTTGCTACCGTAGTCCCAACATTCTCCACGTAGAACGAGGGGTTTCGCACGAAATTCGCGGTATCATTCAGCGCGATGTTTACTTCGCTGAGAGCATTCTGAGCATGGATCATGTGGTATGCATCCACGAGGCCGGCTATGGGGTGTCAGTAACGCGTCGAACAATCTTCGAGTCGCTTTCAGATTACCTCCTTGCTGGGTCACCGAAGCCAGGAATGGAAAGCTTGCTGTCTCGTCGTTGTAGTTCAGGGGCTTAGCTGTTGCTGATAGCACGCTGTTGATGATCTTAGGACTGACCTTCTTTCCCTTCGCTTGTAGATTTAAGACCACAACTCCAGCCACGAACGGGCAAGCCATAGATGTCCCAGATAGAACTGCATATCCACCATACGAGGCGAGATAACTTGAAAGAATCAGGCCTCCTGGTGCCGAGACGACTGGGGCAATGGTGTTCTTGGCAGTCAAGCCGTAGGATGAGAATAGCTCATGCTTCCCACCAGTGACAAGATTCACGGAACCCGGGGATTGAACAACAACTACTGGGGAGCTTACGAAAGACACTTTGACCGTACTTCCAGCTGCCAGATCTATGATCCACTGCTCACCCAAGTCAGTAGGGACAAGACCCGCCCCAACGACAGCAGTGTTTGTGATACTTGGGGTTTGTAACCCAGCCACATCATTGTATACAAGAACATAACGTGCTCCTGCTGCGACCGCATTGGTGATTTTGACATGGAAGTTGCAGCCTCCACAACGAATCAGAGCCACCTTTCCGGTAAAGTCCTAGGCCAGGGCATTGCAGGCATCTTCCACCGTCGTGGTGTTGAGGCTGGTAGCAGCCAACGCGAGGTCGACGTCGAAGAAGTTTCCGATTCCTAGAGCATAGATGAAGTCTGAGCTCGTACCATTGTTCGTCGAGAACGATCCAGAAAGACCAAACGTTGGTGTGTTGGTATTATCAACCTAGCCAACGGAAGTTACACCAGTACCAGATGCTGCCGAAGGCGCGAAAAAAAGACCAGCTGTGCCGGAAATTCCAGCAGCGAGCATGCATGGAGTACCAAGAACCACAATAGCCGCAGTTGCAGCAGACCACGGACTAAAACTCAACTTAGCGAGGACTACGACCACAGGCGAACGAAGACTTACTCCTCAGGACATCCATTGTTAGAACCGATACTTGATGTGATAATATCAGCGCCCTTATTACGAGCCATGATGAAATCCTGGATCAGGATATCCGAGGGTACAGAATCCAAGCTACTTACCTGCGCAGGCTCAAAGGTCACGATGTATGCACCTGAGACGATCTCCTCATTCAGCACCTATTCCTTGAAGCCATGAGGGGGAGTAGGACTCTGAGCAAAGACTAGAGATCCTGCCTGTAGAAGCACCACAAGGTGATGAGAGAGGACAAACATATTGCTCGTACTGAAGTGCGCTGACACTGACGGCTGCCGGGGATACACATGGACTCCTCATGATTCTGATACGTCTTCGAGATGTGGAGCATCTCCAGGTATATCAGCTCAGCAGGCTGAAATTTCCCGTCGCGACATATCAAAAATACGACACATTTCCGCCGCCATTCGTGAGCAAAGCACGTTGCTGCCCATATTCAGAATAATACTCTCAACTCGATCTCAAACTCGAAATTAAGACGAGCGGCTGTAAGCTGTTCAAATCGTGCCAAACCGTCGGTGAAACTGGGATACATTGTTGAACTTCCTCTTGAAGATACGTCTCAGTCTCCCCTCCCCGAAAAGCAGCCTATCTAAGGATATCTGACGCGAGACTTGCGCATAGACGCACTCGTATCTGCGGAGGTGGGTGTGCTAGGTAGTTTCTCCGAAGTAAACTAGGGTTTAGAGTTAATTGGAGTCGTGCAGGTAATTGAGAAAGAATCCTCGCTTCGCCCAGAACCAGGGGCCAATTCGCGGGCTAATCTTCGCTAAATTCACAACAAAACGATGTCTGCATATACAGTACCAACATATAGTGCGCATATCATGATTATTTCTGCTGCAAAAGAACCAGGCTTGGATTTTTCGTCACTATAGCTGATGCGAGACAGTGCATTGCCGTACACCCTTGGCGCGACGGTTTGTGACTTCCTGAGCCCAGTCAGTATGTCAAAAAGCTTCTCGGGCTAGTATCGTGTTAGACCCGGCGATAAGAAATATGAGACTGTAATACATACTACTTTTAGCGGTGAGGGGACGGGATTGTTACTCATTGTCTCTTCGTCATGTTCAACATCGTCTCAGGGCGTAAACCCAGACTTCATAGTCTCCAAGATTGGGCAGGGCGTAAAGATCACTTGGAAGTTTGCTGCAGAATTGCTGGTGAGAGAATTTACCTTGATAAGTTCGAATACTTGGATACCGGAGCCCGCGGGTCATAGTTGTAAGTATGATGTTTATCATGAGCATATACCAGAGGCTGGCCTCGACCTTTTATGTTTGAAGGGTTGGTAGCACAATCATTTTCGAGTCTCCTCAAACTGGTTGGCGCATCGCCGTTTCCAGCAATCCTTAAAACATTTGATTCTATGACATCCCTGTCGAAGCTTGTTGGAGGAAGGAGAAGTCTCGAGTTAAGAAGAGATGATGGTCCCAGGAGCGAATGGACGTTTAACAACTAGGATTTGGTAAAAGAACTTGATACTCGTTCTATCGTCGTATGTAGAAACTGTCCCAGAGTCCTTTTCAGGTCCAATAATGTAGGTCATTTTGAACCTGGATCCGCGGATCACCAGTGTCCAGCACGAATCGAGAAAAACTCACGTATTGGCCAGAAAGGCGGCAATGCTTTTGACAATTATTGAGGAGGGATGTACTATAGTTTGATCAGTTGCATTAGTAGCTGTCGATATCGCAACCATCTGCGAAGATTAGACAGCCGGTATTTTGTCTCCGAGAAAGGATATTCAATGGCTTCACGCCACATGCTCCAAGTTTGTGCAACCTTTTCAGCAGTTCAGAGTTGAAGCAAGGTAAGCCCTCGTCGTGGTCTGTATGACAAAGACTTAAAGAAGTTGAATCCTTGAGTTAAATTTCCTCAAGATGGCCCTACTATTTAAAACTATCTATACTATCTTTTAAAGTAGACCCTGAGAATGGCTCTTGAAACGGCCGTTAGAATAGCCCTGCTAATAAATTGCTTAAATGTAATCGAGGTTTCATATATGACGCATTCTTTAAACCTTTAACTAAGTAGCCCTTTGCAATAGCCTTGAAGATAGCCTCAAGAATAGCTTTTGGAACAGTCCTACTGGTGAATCACTCCATTATCTTTAAATTTTATATGCAAAATACCCTTTTTATTCCTTATAGCAGACCTTGGCAATAGAGGTCTCAAAAATTTATCCCGTAGCTTACGAAGGGCTACAATTTCTAGAGCTAGCGATGGGACACAAATAAAATAAAACTATATAATAAAGTACTTTTTACTATTTAATTAAGAGTTCGCAGATTCAGTATGAGCTACTCTCTTACTACCAATTTGCCCGTGGAGAAGCGAGGTCCCTGGCCCCGGAGCTTTCGAAGGGCCGCCGGGGCGAAGACCTCGAATCATAAGCTGCCTTTTTCCCCGTTATATCCTTTCGTTGGTACCTGCATATGACAATCACGACTAAGGCGCAAATTTTATATAAAGTTTAAAAAAGAAGACTCTCATATTATTAAGATTATACCATGGAGATATGTATGCAAACGTTATCACAATATGGTAGTTAGGTTTTAGGATTATTATTGCATTAGAAAAGAGCTGTTCTGTTACTAGCTGGCTTCAATTTGTAATCCTAGATGATATAACAGCCTTGATATATATCATTAGCAGGTTTAAAGTATATGTTTAAGAGTAAATAAAAGTATCAGCATTTAATCGGTCTTTATTCTCCTTACTTTATTCTACGCAAGTAAATGTAAGAATACCTTAGGAAATGATTATTTAAGAATCTCTTTAACGTTACTATTGATAGATTTAGTTTGTAGTATATCGAATAAAGGCTAAACATCGTATTATGAGTTACTAGACAGAAAATTGCAGGGAAAATAATGAGCTTTATATATTTTTTGAATGTAGTATTAGTATGCGTATTTTAAAAAGAAAAGCTTGCGAATAGATTGATATTTTGTTTATTCAATTGCCATTGATAGTACTGATGCAATCTGAATAGTAGGCAAAGAGGTATATACATGATACTGCTTTTAATATTCTCGCTTAAACAGCGAATATAAGTCCACTAGTGCTGAAAGGTAGCAAAGATCTCTTTGCATGTTTTTCGCTCAATTTATTTTTTCCATGATACACAATCGGCCTCACCACGCGGAACTATCTTTTGTTAAACCTGCCGCTCGTTTACAAATCGAGGAATTGTCCCCAATTTAATTTGTGTGTAGATGCCTCAGCTCCAAAACCTCAAGTCAACATTTCGGCTTACCTGATTCCAGGGGCACGATTAAAATTTTCTAAGATATCAGCGTAATAGGTTGGAATCATCTCGAATATGATCGGCTTATATGGAGAAAGTGCTAATTGCCATGACGATACGCAGTCAGTCAGTAGAGCATTGGTTTGTTTGCGTGCTATTGAGTGTCAGGATTTACGGCGCAATGCCTCCAAAACCATATACCTGTGTCTCCAGAGCAGTTTTGTAAATTTGCATGCAGTAAAGTCGTGTACAGCGAGCCCCTTGCTATCACGGCTCATGGATTGAGAAGCTACTGGTCCTGGTAATGAACCCATGCCCAGGCGTGGAGACAAGAAATTCATATGGCCTATTTTCAAAGAAAATGGCGCTGATTACCCTGTTGGATGGTCGCAGAATCGCTGTGTAGTCACATAGTCTGCTTGGTAGTTACGTAAATAATGAAACAAAGTTGAACGCCAAATATCCTAAACGCTGCTTTAGGGGGTTTTATTGGTATCACAAGGTATGTATACGAAAGAATTTGTTCTACAGTTCTAGCTGTGGTATTGTTAATGTTGTTCTATAAACAAAAAAGGGGAGAGAACTCGAGTAGGTATGTTTGCCTATGCCAAGGCTCGCATGTGACCTGGCTCGTACGCCTGATCTGTGCAACTCCATCCTAACCCGTAGTAACCCCCTGTCATAAGATTCCCATAGTTTTACTACATAGTAATACCAACCTATCCGGCTTCCGTCATCTGATTTACCGCTGATCATAGTTTGAGGCAGCAAAGCTTGACTCGACTGTAGTTGTTTGGCAAGTAGTAATTAACAGCTTAGAATTGGTGGTTGCTGTATCGCTGCGCTAACTCAAAAAAAAACATGCCGTTAGATATAGATAGCTAAAGCAATTTCTGTAGACTATACTGCGAAGCATAGTTATGACATAACTTATTATGCATTTGGTGATGCCGGGAGCAAAGTGTTGGAGGTTTTCGCACGTGCTCCAAAATCTCTAAGATAATAATGATTAATGATTTCAGATGCTGGCTTTCGATTTGACTAGATAGAGTCTTGAAACTGCACTCAAAAATGAGTTTACTTCAAGGAAAGTAGGCTTGAGAGCAATATGCCTACATGAAGAGTCTCATAAGTGTCGCCACGTGATCATTCACGTGAACTAAATTGATTGAAACGAGTAGGATGTGACCAGCGGTAAATATACACTAAGCTACATCATGAGCAGCGGTATATAGTTCAGGCTTGACTAGAAGTTCCGGAATACAGTTCTCTTCTTTGTAGATGGCGCGAGAGAGTGACCTGGTTTTATTGTAATCTACCGCTAGTGCACAAGTACAAATACCATTCGGACATCGAGTCCTATCATGCCTTTTAGATCGCTTAGAACTCCCCCAACCCAAAATGTTCTCGAGTGGAATAGAATTGATTCCATGGCCGGGCTTGATATCGGAATCGTCCTGTGTAAATCGCTGGTGAAAACGTTAGACCTGAATCACGTACCCCAACCACTTGCAAAAGTATGACCTGCATCTGAGCGGCTTCACTTCATGATTATACGGTCCCGGTAAAATCCAGTTGTAAAACGCTCCTTCAGTGTAGTCTGAGTCTCACCGCGGGATCATGTAGCAGCATGTTATGTGTTGTGGAAGCAAGTTGGTGTTGGGTCAGTCGAGCGAGCCTGTTCTACTGAACATACTGCTGTGTATATTCTTCTTTCAGTGCCCCCTGATTGGTAAAGAAAAGCAAAAGAAAACCAGAAACCTGCCAGGTCTTGCGCCTAGATAAAACCCCCTGGCACCCTTGCAATGCTCCACCTCGATGTCCATCACCGAGGTATTCCCCCGAAAACTCCGCGGGGGCTTCAAAATAAGCCCAGCAACTCCGGTGGCTCCATAGCCACATCCCACTCTTACAAGCGAAGACTCCGTGAGTCGTTTCGTGAAAGCACGAGGATTACAGCGACTGACAGCTGTCCAGCGCCCCCGGTGGTTTCGATACTGCTTCAGGCGCACAGTGCCTCGCCCCATGTCCGAAGGGGGCCCAGTTCGAAGATCATACTGTTTCTGGACTGCCCGCTGTCTCCATCAATTGTGATATACCTCCTGTCAACATAGAGAGTCTCTCTTCAAGTTTCTGGTTCTGTATCTTCAAAGCCGCCACTTCTGTTCGGCTGGCCTCAAGCTCGGTCCTTAGGTCCTGGATGCATTTTTGCTGCCGGTCCCTATACAATCTCTGGGCTGCCCTGTTTTGGGCGCGGCGTCTCTGCATGGTTGTTAGGAAGCGGTCTCTTGAGGACGAAGGGGTGGTTCACGCTGGTCTTGGATTCGGTACTTGACTCAGTCCCAATCTCGATCGATATCGGCGACAAGCATTGGCCGAGACTGTTGTAATTCTCCACGGTGTCTGCCGGACGGGTTCCAACGAATTGTGGCTGGGGAAAACTCTGAGCTTGATCAGCAACTCACAATGTGACAGAGGGGAAGCTGGGCCTCTGACCTGTCTGGTGTAATGGCTGTGAATCGGCCCACATGCGTGCGGGACCTCGTCGTATGAGCCGCCGATATTCTCCTGCAGGGCAAAGCTGTTACAAGGATGGACATTCATCGTCTCTTCCAGCTTTATGTCGAATTCCCCGAACGAAGACCATGACCCCATCGTCCGAGAATCCTGCGGTATGTATGCAACGTTTTCGTCCGAGTCTTCCTGCCGCTGTTCAGAGCCGATCTCTGAGAATGTCAACACAGATGGTATCTGATCAGGGTATGTGAGTTGTAGCGCGGGAAACAGGAATGTTTGGATGCACAAACATTATCGTTGCTCTGGAAGCCGATCATGGCTGCAACGTTGTCGGCTTGCTCGTGAGTAGGCTCCTTGTCTTTCATCATACTCAAAAACTTGCTTCTGTACTTCGCTACAGCTGGCTTTGCGGCACTGTTGTTTCGAATCACGTTCATGGCTGGGTCGGATATCCTCGAGGAAC
Organism: Diplocarpon mali; assembly: GCA_024741835.1. Classification (NCBI taxonomy): domain Eukaryota; kingdom Fungi; phylum Ascomycota; class Leotiomycetes; order Helotiales; family Drepanopezizaceae; genus Diplocarpon; species Diplocarpon mali. The sequence goes on from JAENRP010000013.1 coordinate 233,966, forward strand.
GATTTGAAGTCTTGCGACTTGCGATGCCGGGATGAGCGCGATCTTCGTGTTATACGTGGCTGAGAAGATGGAGTTCTAAGATAACAATCACTTGAACTCGAATTGAGACCTCGCTAATATGGAGATTCCCCGTCCTTTAAACAACGGCACCCTGCCATCGTACGCCGAGATGCCATCCACCCATGTACGGGTAATGGAGTCTACATCCCCTGTAAACTCTATTTTCAGACAAGTGATTTCCAACAAAACCTGTTTGATAAAGTGAAAGTTTTCCAAGCCAGTATATCTAGCTCGATATACGCCACTTAAGCCGATACGCACTAGTCACTTCTGGAATAACGGCGTGGGAGGCACCGGGAAAAGCGGCAGCTCACAGCCTAGCATGCATTGACCATCCATTTTACGGTGGGGGTTGCGTATATCACCGGTAGCTCTAGTTGGAAGATACACATAAAAGCATTTCCAAAATATATATCGTATCAAGAAATGGAAGCATGAGGACTACAGACTCAAATGCAATCATGTATTGATGAGAGAGCGAGTCTGAAACGGATCATAGGGAAGCCGGCAAAAGCTGCATTATCCCTTACCAGAAAGTCGTGTTTGTCGCGTCCCAGGTATGTAGATATAATTAAAACATCACCACTCAATATGCTCTTCAGCGAAGGTGAATTAGTACCGAGCATGGTATAGTATCTTTCAAACCCAGGTATCTACGAGTCGTCTCATGAGTCTTTGCTATTTCTCTTGCGTTTTTTGCCTGTGTTCACGGACGCTTGGGAGGACGCCTCCCTCGGCATAGTCGGCACTCGGAAGGGGGCGTAGGCTTTACAGAAGCGACTAGCGTGTGTCAACTTGATTAGATAGGTGTGTTGGCTTAGAAGCCTCTGAAAAGAGGTGTGTCTAGGTGATGTTCAGTGATGCCAGCCTTCTGCTAGTTCTTTTCTACAATAATCCTTTTTTCCATTGGATATGAATACGTTGAGCGGCGGAGGACGATCATGTTTTATGTAGGTGCACAACAGAAGGCTCTGCCATAGGATGTCGCTAATGGCTTTGTGTTTGGGCCACACGAGCAAATCCGCTGAAAGGATGGCATGGGGTCGCTCTAACGCCGTACGAAGCATTAGACGACGAAACCTCTGAGCCTATATTAGAGCTACCGCTGCCTACGAGTCCTGGCAATCCCGGTGTCAATACTTATACTTCCTTGCTAGCGTGGGGGTGTTTTTGTTTTACAGAGTACCCGGTACTGTGTACAGTCCGTACCCCAGTAAACTTCACCGGAATTGACAATCCGGCACAAGTCACGATTGAGTTCTTGCAGGAGCCACTACTGAGCTCTACTTGGTGTAATGTTGCTTCGTACGAGGTACGTCGAGGTACGTCGAGGTACTTTACCCCGTACGCAGAAATGCCAAAGCTAGGATATGCAGCCCTATGCTCACCTACTTCGTGCGAAATACCAGTCTCGGAGCCCAATCTCCGCTGTATCCTAGTCGATAATGCTTGGACCGGATCGGACGTCAATACAGCGCCCGCTCCCCCCCTCACTTGGCTTAGCTGTCAAATCCTTGACAGTGGTAGAGGCCATAAGTTCAATATTTTGACCAGGGATAGGATCGTATTTTCTTGGAGAGAGAACCCCGTCATAGGCTTTACTACGAACTAAAAACCATTCTGAAGTATATATATAAAATCTTGCAAAACGGCGGTAAATGCCCCTCCCGCTCCACCTCCCCTACCAAGTCGACACTAATGTGGTGTTTATTTGGCCTACGACGAAGTAAGCTTTGTACCTCAACTCCCGTCTAGCCTTGCCGAATCTCGATCCGGCACTTAGCCCCACTTCTAATTTTCATCGCCTCTTCCTTCAAGTGAACGTATCAGCTCCTACATACGAAATATTCAATCTCCAAAAAAAATTCAACCCATACCAACGCTGCTGTCTTGCACGCCCAAGCTGTCATTGTGAGCCAGGAAATAAGCACTAACTATGTCGGGGCAATTCCTGGTAGTGGCAACTCGATTCGACTTGTGGAGGAGGCTGGATTGGAGGGCGAGCTCGTAAACTTGCTACCAAGAACGCACTGGGTACTGTCGAATTTCATGATGTCAAGGAATAAGCTTTGGCAATCCTTCTCGTAAGATGATCTTGACCCCTGCGCCAGCCGCCCACGCCCAAAGCCCCAATGATGACAGCAAGGATTAGAACTAAAGCTGAATTGAACCGGATAAGTGACCCCATGCGGTAATACACATGGTGGACCTGCGCACGTTTCATCCGGTTGCAGCCATTATCTTATCTCCAATGGAGTAATTCTTGACGCATTCTAACAGGATCACAGCACACTATTTCACTGACGATTCGCAGAACAGTGATCATGTTGATGATCGTTCGCCGTAGAACATGGGATTCGTCCCTCAACAGGGAACCGGGAGAGTCCGCCAATCCGCAGACAGCGCGGAACATTGTCGCTTAGGTTGTCAATAGACCAAATTAAGCGAGCAAGGCACTGCCGTTGATTTTACTACCTGCCCCAAATTTGGAAACGACAGCAGAACTTGAGACTCATTTCGACTAGATTGACAAGTGATGGTACGCAGATTACTTTAACGAACGCTCTGTCCCCTTGTTCCTAGGGTCATCTTGGAAATATATCTCACATGGAGTCGGGTACGTTTCGTGGGGACCTCAGACTGGTCTCTGGCCGAGGGCCTCGGCGGCTATAGCATTCACAGGCTTGCAGAATAGAGTAGGGGAGGCGATTCGGGGGTATGGAGGTACGATACCGGCCCTCTATAGAAGGGCAGGCTATACAATATAACCATCATTTGACTGTGTCATCCTACTCTATTTCACCGTGAAATATAGGTACCGGTAAGGTCCCTATAGCAAGTTCTTGAGGTTTGTAACAAGCTGTAGGGAAACACTGCCTCGTAGCAAATAGCTCGCGGAGTCATATCTATTGTCCAATTAACTGCAGCTACGTGCGGCTGTTCGATAGATATATAAAGTCGAGAAGTTTGACCGGCCAATAGAACCTCACCTGCCCCTAGGGATCAAGGGTCCACATATGAAGCCCACTGGGAAACATTAGGTACCACGATGCTGCAACTACAGATGCATGATGACGGCAGACGTTCTATAGCGCATATTAACCGTACCCCTGTCGTGATGATACTATTGTTGCGCCATGAGGAGCCTCAGGCACTGAGGCATCTGAGGACTGGCTTATGTAATGTACCCCTGAAGTGGCCACGGAGCACTTCTATAAAGGGAGCTTAGGTATATAGTTAGAGTAGAATTTTACAAGCTTCTGCTACTACTGAGAATCCACCTTTAAATATAGTACGACAGTTATTAGCACTATTTGCAACTCCTAAGGAGCAAACGATCAAAAATCTACTGTGTTTAAAGACTTCTTAAAGAGGTTTTACTACTATTTTTCATCTATTCTCCCTTGCCTATACGCATTATACGACCTGACTCAATGTTCCAACGCTCCTAGCCAACTAATACTATACTCCCTACTATCCTAGTCAATATAAGCGAATATTAGTAAAAAGAAGCTTAAGAGCTTAGCTCTAATAGAGTTATACTCTAGGATAGGAAGTCATAGCGCATTTGGTATGCTAAGCTAGAGTTTCAGGCCGAATTTCTACGCCTCTAGAAGCATATAAAGAAGCTAAGATAGGTTAATAACCCTAAACTGTATACTATAGAGATGGGAAACCAAGCTCTGCTCTATAAGAATGAAGCTTTATATCTGCTAGATCTAGAAATAGAACCGCTATAGCTTGAAAAAATTGTAAAAGGACGGGACTAAAGAGTATTGTAAAGCTACTATAAGTTATACTAATAGTAGGAAGCTACCGATTAATAAACGCTAGCTCTACTACTACCCGCGAAGACAATAGCTAAAGACGTAGAGCTGGAGTACAAAATGGCGGTAATGTAATATAATCTCTTAGTAGAAATGTAGAAAAGGAATAGGAGCTCCTATACTCAGTTATACTATTGGATTACTAAGATAGTATACCCTACGTTGCTTTAAGCAGTATAATATGACTGCAAGGAAGCGGGGAAACTGTCAATTCAATAGATCGTGGAGCACTTGCGCAGGGAACTAGCCCCCTCTGAGGTTAGTATAACAGAGTCAATTCGGGAAGACTATAATACTAAGCTCTGTTGAGATGGGTGATACAGCTATTACTCCGATGTATTATTATATGACCCTACTGCTTAGTTAATAGGATATTGATACGTATATAGCTATAGGTAAGAAAGGGGTAACCTTCCTTCCCTAACTCTTACTAATATATCGACTATCGACCTTTAGAAGTTTCCTATACCTATTGCGCCAACTCACTTAAGCTTAATAGGTTATAAGCCTTAGATAGACTAATAATAGATTATTAACTTCCCTTAGAAAGCACTTGCGCTATAACTATTAGTAGGAAGTTGAACGAGACTTATAGTAAGAGGCAAGCAATCGGCGAATAAGAGGTATAATTCCTTATTTAGCCAACCTATATTGCAAGAGGTATGATTCCTTACTTTATAACCCCTTTGGTACTACAAGAGGTATGATTCCTTGCTTTACTATATTTCGTAAGAGGTATAATTCCCTGCGTTATAGTCTAAAAACCCTTTTCGATAAGAGGACTTCCTCCCTATTTAATACTTCTATAATACCTGCTATTTAATCATTTTAACTTTTCGATAGGAGGAGTGCCCTTAACTATTTAATTTATTTGATTTTAAACGCAATTCTATTTGAAATAGCAATAGCTTCCGATTCCGATTGAAACACTAGGCTTAAAGACCTCTAACTCTCTTAAAAGAACTAGTAATAATAGTTCGACGATTTAAAGCTTTACTTTAAGAGTAAAGGTATTAAAATAGCAATTTAAAAGACACTTATTAAATACGCGAGAATAGCCTCTTATACTCCTTTTACTAATTTATCCACTTCTACTTTAATAGCTAATACAACTGCTAAAGATTTGCCAAATATACTAAATAAGCTTAGCCTAAGAGCCTTAGTAGATAATAACTAAGATTCTTAAAGGCAGATTTTAAATATAGAAAAGGAGAAGGAGTATAGGCTAGCCTTAACTAAATGCAAGCTTAAGATCAATAGAGGTTTAAGTAATAAAGATAGAGATTTTATTTAAGTTTATAATAACGCAAAGATAAGATAGGATACTTTAAAAGCAAAATACTCTTAGATAACTGCCCTTAATACCTAGTATCTATTATAATAGATTACTTTATTTTAATATAGAAAAGATAAAGATAGTAAGGATATAGATATAAATATAGACTCTATTTAGTCTATACTATATAAAGCAAGGAGGAGAGTAAGAGCTACAGATCCTAAGATAGCTATGACTTTTAAGGAAACTTAGCTTTTTAATTTCTTACTTAATAGCCTCCCTCTTAAGTTCACTATTATAAAACAATCTCTTCTTATCTAACCTAACCTTAAGATCTATAAGAAGATCGACCTCCTTTGAACTATTAAGCAAGACTTTAAAAGACGCTCTAAATCGGCAAATGCTGCGTTATAGGGTAATAATAAGCCTAAGAAGAGGAAGGAGTATAGGATAAGCCCTTAAGCTTATCGGGGATGCTACTTTTATAATAGTACTTATAATATTACTAATTGTAAAGTTAAAAGGCAATTAATTGATATAGTTACTAGCTTTAATATTAAGAAGCAATTGAAGCAGAAGTTAAGAAGCAAACTGCCCTTATCTTGCCAAAGGCTATAACTATTAAGGAAAGGCAAAGGAAAAGGCTATTTAGCCAAAACTTTAGCAAATACCTTTAATAATAATAGTAGGTTATTTGAACCTAAATCCACTTTTGATAATTCAAATGATAATTATAATAAAGATGCTTATATCTTAAAAGCCGATCTCTATAAGATCCTTAAATCCAATTAGTATAATAATACTAGTTGTATAGTATATATAACTAATAAACCCTACCTATTTAAAGGCCTACTTACTAAAATAAAAAGGCGCTCTATTAAGGTTAGTAGTAAAAGGTTATATATAGACTTAATAGGTATAGTAAAGATAAATATTACTAGCATTTCTTTCCTTTTATAAAATGTTCTCCTTATACTTAACTTAGGTATTAATCTTTTATTTAGCTGCAAGATCTATATAGAGTTAAATTGTATAAGAGTTTTTAATAATCAATTTATATAATTTATAAATAATAACTATAAAGTGATCTTTAAAGCTAAAATCAAAGATAGACTTTATATTATCTTAAAGGTAATATTATAGAAATTAACTCTTAGGCTAGACTTATAAGTGGATTCCTTTAAGGAAAGTACACTCTTTACCCTAATATAATTAAGTGAGGATAAGAAGAATAGATAGACTCCTAAGCTAGGATCGCAAGTAAAATTTGCGAAAATAACTCTTAAGCCAGGACTATAGGTAAAGTGTAAAGTATTCTTAAAGATGACTCTTAAGCTAGGATTATAAGTGAATTTAGTAGAAATAACTCCTAGGCTAAGACTGCAAGTAGATTCTACAAATTCACTAATAATAACTCTTAAGCTAGGATCGTAAGTGAAATTCGTAAAAATGACTCTTAGGCTAGGACTGCAAGTGAAATTTGCAAATTTGTTAAAGATAACTCTTAAGCTAAGACTGTAAGTAGATCTTGCAGTTTTATTAAAAACGACTCTTAAGCCAGGCTTGCAACTAGAAAATAGCAAAACCTTAAACTACTATTACTAATCCTTTTCAGCTGCTAATAATAAAGTATCGACTAATAATAAGCTATTAAAGCTATTAAAAGCCGAAAGCCTATTAAGGTATTAGCTAATATATAGAAGATTCGCATATCTAAAGCTAGAGAAATTAAAGGGCCTATATAAGGTCTTAACCCTAAAATAGAAGATCTAAGTATTAAAGGATTACTTAATATACCGAATTTGCAAGCTAATAAAACTTTAAAATCAGACGCAAACTAAGCTTAATCTATAGAAAGATTTAATACTAGCACTAATATTTATTAATACTACTAGACTATTTATAACCTTAATTAAAGGAAATAATTAGTTTTCTTAAATAGTAGATAACTCCACTTAATAGATATAGACCATTTGCGCTAAGACCAAATCTAAGCTTATAGAAAAGCTAGAAACTTAAAAAGTGATAAAGGAATACTAGACTTAATTAAAGCTAATAGCTATTAGGTCTGATAATGCATTAGAGATTAAGGTAAAGCTTAATAAATAGGTAAAATAAGGAGTTTACTATAAATTAACTATAATATACAAAGGTTCCTATTAGAATAGCATCGCTAAGCAAAGCATTTAGCAAATAGAGACTAATTATCGCACTTTACTATAAGATACTAACCTATTACTGGAATTCTAGGACCTTATAGTTAAGGTAGATATATACCTGCGAAATAGAATAGGTAGTAGACTAATAGTTAATAATACTTAAATATTACTATATAAGGCATATTTCAAATAGAAATTAAGCTTAGACTATATTTGCATCTTTAAAAGTGTCTACTACTCTTATATTAACTTAAAGTCCTAGCCTATAAGTATAAAGAGCAAAAAGCTAATAGACTAAGGTAGAGAGTATATATTTATTAAGTATATTAAATAGATAATAAAGTAATAGATAGTATATACGCTAGACCTAAGGCAAGTAATTATATCCTTAGTAGTTGAGTTCGATAAATCTTAAAATAGGAAGGAGCTATCCTTAAAGCTTTATATACCTAAAGATTCGCAAGGTATACTACTTAATAGTAATACTATTAAGCCGAACTAATAACCCCTTTCTCTAAGCTTAGGTATATTAAGCGCACCTGCTAATCGACGACCTACTAGTCGCCTAAAGGCCGAATAGACTATTCCTATCATTTGCAAACTACTTAAAGTATAGAATAACTTTAATATTATTATCCTTTTAATTAAAGTACCTATAGTAAAGGATATTCTTAAAATAGGTATAAGTAATAATAAGCCTTTACTACTAGAAAGCGGTTCCTTAGATAATAAGCCTATAGAACCTATAGCTAAACCTACGCCTTTAAAGAGGAATAAAGACCTAGAACTAGAAGACACCTTAGACAAACGCAAGTTTAAGTATATCTAGGCTATAATAGCGTATAGGATTTATAAGCTTAAACTCTAATAGAGCTTTAAGGAAGATAATGCGTTCCTAGCCGCTAAGGGGATAATAAAAATCTCTCTTTTAAAGATATATAATAAAGCTATTAACGACTTAAAGAATAGAGTAGTATAGAATAAGGCAATCTAAAAGGAGATAAGCTCTTTTATTACAAATAGCATATAAATAGAGGAACCGATACTAAAGGATATAAACCTAATATTAATAAAGTGGGTCTTTATAATTAAGATATATGCAAATAAGACCTTAGAATATTATAAGGCAAGGCTATTAGCTAAGGGCTTCTCCTAATAATATAAAGAAGACTACTTTAATACGTTTGCGCTAATAGTTCGTATAGATACCCTTTGCATATTTATAGCAATAGTAGCCGCTAAGGACCTTAAATGCAGATAGTATAATATTAAAAATGCATTTACCAAAGCGACTATAAAGGAACGGATTTTTCTCTCTTAACTTAATAGTATTCTTATATATGCTAGCCACTCCCTTTATATACTCTGCAGTATTTATAAGCTTAAATAATCAGCCTATAATTAGAACCTCTTATACAGCTCTACTCTAGTAGAAATAGGATTTATTCAAAGCCTAGCTAACCCTTATCTATTTACCTATACTAAGCGTGGAATTAAGTTGCTACTATATATCGATAATATTACTATAGCTATAAAAACAACTACTTAATTAGATTGGTTCTTTATAATAATTCGGAAATATTTTAATACTAAGGATCTAAGAGGAATTTATAAGATCCTTAGCATCTATATTATAAAGAACCACTTTACTTAAGAACTCTAATTGGATTAAGAGCAGTATATTAAAAAGATCCTAGACCGAATAGGACTCTCTACTTATACTTTTAACTTTAAGCCAAAGCGTACTCCAATCGAAGGAAAGTATAATAAGTTAGAGCCTGCTAATGAAAATAAGTAGAGAGGAGATTTAAAAAAGTACTAATAGGATATTAAAGCAATTATATATACTATAGTATATATAAGACCAGATATTGCCTTTATTATTAAGCAACTTAGTTAGAACCTAAAGGATCTGACAATTTAATATAAGAATGTAATCAAGCGATTTAGAAAGTACCTTCGATCGACAATTATATAAAAGGTAAGATATAGACTAATAAAATATATAAGCGTAAAGCTTAAGGTATATACCGATTTTAATTAGGCAAATATAAAAGGTTGGAAAAGTATATCTAAAAGTATAGTAATACTATATAGTAGACCTATATTATAAGGAAGTAGGAAGTAGAGATCAGTAGCTATTGCAAGCACTAAGGCTGAATATATATCAATATTATTAAATTGCAAGTAAGGATTATAGATCACTTAAGTTTTAAAAGATATAGGTTTTATTAAGTATATTAGATAAGATAGGAACTATATTAATCTTTAAGCAAATAATATAAGGGCGATTGCACTTATAAAGAATTTATACTTATATAAGCAATCGAAATATATTAATATTACCTACTACTTTATCTATAACCTTATTATAAAGAATAAGTTATCAATCACCTATATCCTAACCGATCGAATAGTAGTAGATGGATTTATAAAGCTATTAAAGACAGTTACAAAGTTCGAAGCATTTAAAGATATACTAGGGTTATAGAAGATAGTAGGGGCTTAGTAGGCTTAAGGACGACTCCTAGGCCTGCCCTATAAGTTAGGTCATATAGTCTTATAAAGTAAAGTTTTTTTTAGATCGACTCCTAGGCTTAAACCGCAAGTCAAGTCATATAATCTTATAAAGGAACGCTTTTAGAAATTTGACTCCTAGTCCTACCTTACAAGTAGGATTAGTGATTTTAATAGAGGTTGCTATTAATTAATTGTTTTTAATTTAAAGAGATACCTAAGAGTTAGATTAATATAAAAGGATAGTTATTATTTTCCTAACTATAGGTCAATTGGAATAAGGTCTAAGTAGAGGTATTAAGATAGGTAATACAGCTATTACTCTAATATATTATCATATGACCCTATTGCTTAGTTAATAGGATATTGATACGTATATAGCTATAGGTAAGAAAGGGGTAACCTTCCTTCCTTAACTCTTACTAATATATCGACCATCGACCTCTAGAAGTTTCCTATACCTCCTGCGCCGACTCACTTAAGCTCAATAGAGAGCTTCATTAAGCTTTTGAACCTCTAAGACGCAAGAGGTTTAGTTAAGAAGCTAGCATTTTAAATGCTTTATAATCCTTTTACATCTCCTTTATAATAGCAAGTAGGAAGAAAGCGCAAGACAAGGTTCAATTTTCCTTATACTAATATATAAGGAGGCCTAAAACCAACTCCCTTAGATAATCAGAACCTCTAATAGCTCTGCGAATAATATAAGGGCGCGTCCCTATCGAAAAGCAACCGATTCCTCTAGTGGCATAGCCCTAGGAGCCGCCTGGGGAGCAACGCTAAGAGCAATAATAGGAGCAGCCGTAGGAGCTTCAAAAGCCTTTGCGAAGCGGGCGGTAAGGCCAAGAGGTACTATAATCAGCAGTAGCAAAAGCTCTTAACCAACTGGTTCTAAGAAGCTATTAGCTATAGTATAAGAAAGCTTATAATTAATATACCCTTTGATAATACTACCTCCTCTATCTCTCTCTAGTGTGCCTTCTAAAGCTCCTCTTTTACCTTCCTCTTAATAGTAGCAAGGCCCTAAACTACTTATTAGTAGCAAACCACTTAAAGGAAGCTTGAGAATATACCGCAGAGTCACTATCATTCTCCTTTAATAAGAATATATAATCTTCCTACGCCTTTAAGGCGCTAATAGGAAGCTCCTAATACGTATGGCCTCCCTTTGCATAACGAAAGCAACGTACTCCTATTATACTATTAAAGCATACGCTAGCCGACTTCTTAGCTAAAAAGCTTTAAATGCACCCCTTATATAGTATATTCCTTATTAGCCCCTGCTCCAGCTTGCGATAGGAGGAGGAAGCTATAGAAGGGACCGCCGGTATTCTAAGAACTATAGCCTAAAGGGTAGCAGGGAGGGGAGGAGGCGCGCTCCCTCTTAGGGGTATTACTATATTAAATGTCTTAAGCGCATTATTATCCTCCTACTATCTGCCGCGCTAAGAAGCTTTAAGCTATATTTAAGTATAACGACTTTGCTATAAGTCTTTAGCAAAAGTAAGAGAGCATAATTAAGAAGCTTATAGTAATAGCCCTAGTAGGGCGCTCCTTAGAGTTATTATTACTATTTTCTATTTTAAAGTGATTATTTAAAGAAGTATAAGGAAGGAAAGCTTTATAGGGAAAAAACGCGTACTTTTATAGGCGCGCTGCCTTTATTAACTTTCCTTTATTACCTGATTTAGCTTCTATTCTATAAAGGAAGCATTTAGAACGCGCTCTCTCTTTCATTTATTATAGCTTTATCAAGTAATTTTCATTATTTTAAAAGCTAGGGAGTATAATAAAGGAGTCTTATATACTAAATCTAGCGCTAGTTATAGCTAAGCCTAGCTTAAGAGCTGCTTCTTACCTAAAGGGTGTATTGCGCTATAAGGAGCCTTAGGCACTAAGGCATCTAAGGACTAGCTTATATAATATACCCCTAAAGTGGCTATAAAGCACTTCTATAAAGGGAGCTTAGGTATACAGTTAGAGTAGAATTTTATAAGCTTCTGCCACTACTAAGAATCCACCTCTAAATACAGCACGACAACTATGTTAGTTGCTCATCTCGCAGACTTCGCAGAAGTACTATGGAAAAGCAGTGCAGTATTGTCCCTGGTTGAAAAATGGCTTCCTGGACTGTTGTTTTCACCATATAGCTCTTTTACTTGAGAGAATTAATAACAGGAAAGATCAAGATGCTCCCAAACAGACTTTGATCTAGCAACAACTAGCTTCTCACTTTTTTCATATTGATATGGCTAATTTGTAAGAAAAAATTTTGATGATAGGAAGGCAGGGAAAAAACCTCCAAAAATGAAGCGCAGTATTCGTAGGTAGAAGCACCGCAAAGCCTCTATCTAGCACTGCGTCTGGAATACGATTAGTGTAGAATCGATCGTAATAGTTTCCCTGGATTACGATACGTTCTCCGACTTTCGAGGAATATTCATGCTGATCTACTTCGTAAACCGAAGGTTTATGCTGATCTAAGTCGTCAAAAAAACTCGTAATGACAGAAAGGAGTATTACTTGTCTGGATGTGGAAAGAAGAGAAGCTCCCGTTCGACACGTTTAGCTTTATCCCTGCAGTAAACAGTCGGAGGTAATAGCCGCATCGAGAATCCAGGTGTCGCTGGCGGGATGTTCCCGCATGAAAGTATATTTAACCTCGAAACCCACTTTCAGCCCCCCTGTATTGACTTTGACGCCCGGTTAACACGGCTTTCGGGTCAACGCTGATCTCCAAGGTCTGCAGACTTGCGACGAATCCCTGCACTATATCCCTGTTGTCATGGAATTCTCCGTTGATATGGCACTCTGCCAAGTGGCCCCCGAGGATCAGAGCCGCTATCCGCCGTGGCATTTCCCCCACAAATCACACGGACGTCCGTGACACGCGTCCTGCTTAATTTCAAGATACTTGTAGACGCACAAATCACCATGTGCAACGAGCTAGTCTCGAGCTTAGCACCAGCAAGATGCATGGCTGGCACGCCTGTATTTACACTGTGTCTGTTTACTTATCTACGACTCGGCTAGCCGAGTATTCGTATTTTCCGATTGTGAGTACTAAGTAGTCTTGTTTCAAAACCTCCAAAGGCCTGCCCCATGGGCCGACATCTTCGGTCTTTGTTTGATCGGCCTGCAAATGTGACCCTTGCTTCCTGGGGGCAGGTAGATTTTGATTGGTTAAGCTCCTTTTTATTAGTGCATACAAAAAATTATTCTAGTTATCAAATACATGTTTCATATGACGTTACCTCGTGTTTTAGGGGGCTTAATACGAGTTTGGGAATAATTATCACGTGGCAGATACTTACAAGCTGTAATTATACTAAGCCTAATTGATCTCGAAGATAAAGAACCTGTTTTCGATTTCTGGGTCGCGAAGTTGATACTTTCTCAGCTATTTTCTACTTCGATACTCATAACTCAATAGCTACATGATACCTCGGTTTCGGAGTAAACTCTTTACTTGCTACGTCGTTGATTCTGGTTCACACGAGTGTATTTGTAGGTTTCGTACCGGTATCGATATTCACGTGAAACGAAGTCGAGTAAAATGGTCAAAATGCATGTAGTGTAAAGTCTGTAGAGTGTGTCTTCTATACTAGGCCGAGATAACACCTTTATACCTCTGAATGACCCCCCCTCCTATATTCCTCCAAGCCTATTACGAGCGTTCCACCGGGGCCCTCGGATTATAAGACCCTCCGAGGTCCCTCTGAGACCCCTCCGATTGCATATCATATGTCACTACAGGATGATCCTAGGAATGAGGGGAACGAGCGCTTCGACAGGAATCTGCGTACCAATAGTATTTCTTTAGAAGATCTTGTAATTCAGGGACATTTAGCTCCTTTCGTGAACAAACAAGACAAATGTAGTAGGAGTTGTAACAAGATAATCACAATTGTAATCATTTCAGATTTACAATGGAGTGTTGAAAAATTTATAGCGATATACGCTGAATACTCTTTCCCCTATGAGGGTGGAACTTTTATACCTTATTTCGTATTTCATATTACGTATTTAGTATTTACGATTTCGAATTTCAGCTTCATCGAATATGGATGCAATACATTTTGAAACCATTTAAGAAAAACCCGTTTGAAACGCTATCCTAGCCCTCCTTGTTATGAACATGCCTGCAGCTCTGCAGTTTGTTGGCTATTCATACTCGAGTGTAGCGAGTACAGTAGCAGAGAAGAGTTCGGGTACAATTGCAGAGACAAGGTTGAGTTCCAGTAGCGAGTTCGCCGTTTTGCCTTCAACCGACATGGCCAAGGCATAGCCAGATCCGCGTCCTCTCCCCTCGGATACCGCTAGTACCTTGCTCTCCATCCCTTCGCGAAAGCACTCATTAACATCCTAATAGGGACTAGCGGTTCCATTCTACACGGCCGTGACTGGTGCCAGCTCGACAGTCGCCGAGCTGACCCCCACGCCGGAGTTTCCACAAGGAATGGCAGTATTGGCAAGATCACCGAGGTTCCCGACTCAAATCCCGGACACGAAAGCTTGAATCCCGATTTTCACAGCACTGTTATTGCGCAGCTACGGGTGCAGCCGTTGCAAGCATGTTCCCTCTCCATGAACCCCCCGCCTACTCTAAATGTTGAATCGTGAGCCTTTGCCTCCGCGAAAGAAAGAAAGGAGATGGAAAGGGGATTTAAGCCGGGGTCTGCAAGATGTGATGAAAGTCGACAGAATGATGTTCAAACCCCGACCAGCGACCTTGTTACTCGTAGACCGTCTCCAGGTATGCTAACGCCGCCCCAGGGCCTGCCCGTCCCCACACCACAGCCGCGGATTCCTCTCCGGCGGCGGTCTACAATTCTTGAACTTTGATATCTTCTTGAGCTGTTTTCGAGGCTCACCATACACGCCTACCATATTGACCACGCATCCAAGCCTGAGCAGAGTGTGGGCAAAGCAGAGCACGGCAGGCTAGATCCTCTAAGCTGCAAGCGGGATTCCATTATGTAGACGCTAATTAGGGGAAGCAGAAAGATTTGAACAAGCTAAGGAGTTTGGATGAGGTCAAATCCAGTCTTGTCGGGGTTGCAGAGGTATCTTGACCTTGGGTTGTGGTGTAGGTTTTGGCCACCGGCCCTTCTGGCCAGCTGCCAGCAGATTGGGTGTATACTACATTACCTACAGTCAGTTTGAGATCAAGTCCTTTCATTCATTCTTGGGTTCAGTCAAGAAGCCTCAGAATACTTGATCACAGACTCACGGACGCACGAGTGACAAAATCCACTTGATGGTCAGGTCTGGGGGCGGGACTGTTTCAAGGGCGCCTGAAAGGCTGAATTGACTTTCATGCAGGTTTTTATTGCGCCTCAATTTAAATACTACAATAGTGTCAATTCCAGGGGATATTTACAAAGTGGGCTTGCTAGCTAAAGATTACCTTCATGTGGCGTTTACTCATTACACCTGCCACGAAGTAGCTTTCTTACGTGGGAAATGTCCGCGATACTCCTCTCCCCCACAACTAAGTTCCTGGTAGGTTTTCAGCTAAGAAAGCATTATTATTAGGGGATACGAGCCCGTCCGGCTTCTGCACTACTATCAATGATGTGGCTTGTGGCTTGTTTTTGGGCAGTCGCTAGCAGGACCGCCAATATTTCTCTTGTCTTTGATGTCCAGTTATAGCGAAATCTTTCTCGGCGCTGGACCAAACTTCTGATCAAGTCGCTAGACGCTACAGTTCTACTCAGTACAGAGTACTTCATGCTGTACACTACTCCTGATATTTTTTGGCTATGAGTACGGTGCATCCAGAAACCTAAAAATCGCATTTGTTGACCAAATAGACTTGAAGATAGCAATTTAGAGAGCGAAAGCCAAATGCTAAATGGCTAGAATAACGTCCGATGCGTGATGCACTGTACTCAAAATAAAAAACGTGGGTACAATGCTTGGACTCCGAACCCATCAGTCGGCGATGTACATAGTAAAGCCGTGGCTAACCGAGCGTCCCGGAGCGTGTAGATACAAAAAGTCACTGGATCGGAGACGCCGACGAGTAAGCACGTGCGATTTCAGGGTAGCATACTATGAGAAGGTACGCATGAGATCGAATAAGAGGCCAAAGGGTTTGAACCTCCCTCGGCCGAGTGCATGCCTCATCTACCAAAGCGCGTCCGCTGCCTAGAATCATGGTCTGCTTTCAACCTCTTTAAGCTTGGCGTATAATTGATCGAAAAAGCAATTGCACTCCAATAATCGTTACGACTCATCTTAGATAAATCTTTTATTTCAAGGTTCATATATTGTCTAGTTAGGCGGTGACAGAAAATGCTCGCTTCGACCTTGAAGATTCCAAAAGCTTCAAAAAGGTAATAATAATGATAATAAGGATAGCGATGAAGATGCTAGTAAAGGGGTAATACTTGGGTCCTGCGTGCGTTATGGGTGAATGGATCATAATAAACAATATGAAAAGCTTCAGCGTATAGCGCCGGGTGAGGGAGTAATCACTATATCTTTGATTCATCTTCGAATTGCACAAACCTTTTCACGCTTGTTCAATACGCAATCATTCAAATAGCTTTACAATAGCTGTACCATGCTCAAGGACCAATATTGGGCACGATTCAGAGGTCATGAGACCTCAAGGCACTCCAATGAATTTCCTGGAGGTCGGTAAAAGCTGCAGATGGCCTTTACATTTGTTATCTTATCGGTATATACAGGACTACGAATATACAAAGGTAGACCCCGTCAAGTATTGCTACCGGTCAACAGGGGCCCCTGGACACCTGTACTTCAATACCTTGTAATGTATACGTATCCGCATAAAAAGTAACGAAAAGAAGACTAGAACAGTTTTTAACAGAACCCTCCTTCAGAAGTCATGGGTTTTCCAGTGTTTTATTATCGATTTTATTTATTTGCAAGGAAAATGGGATAATAACAAAAAAACAGGGATCGACATACAACCGCTATTCCTTCGCGAATGCTGCAGTAGGTATGCTAGGTATAGCGGTTAGGTTTTATCTCTAGTCGATCGGCGAGCATCGACTCTAACCCAATCGAGCAATGTCTTCAAACTGCCTTTAAAACGGTGTTTTATTATATGCATGATTAAAAAGACATCCAAGCGTTCAAAAGTGATCTCATAGTACCATTGGGATAATGCCGAAGATATCCGGAACTAAGAGTTCAAATACAAATAGACCCACTAAATAAGGATGTTCAAAAACTCTTATACATGTATATCTCAGCGTAGACTTGTGTGCTAAGACTGTTACTATCACCACTCTTAGTTAGTACTAGGTACCTGCCAAAGACTAGGTACAACACTCAATCGCTATACCATGCTTTGAGGTACACACTGCAGGAAACCCTAAATGCCGTCATAGCCGACGCCGGCGAAGGAAGCCTTCGGCCTACCTACCTATTGTAGGAAGGTCTTGAAAGTCTCTTCAGTAAACCTGCTCTATTGTTTTCATGCCGGGGTCTGTCTTTCTGCAGTATCTACTTCTTACATCGTGCGATGATGGGTTTTGGAGGCTGAGGTAGAGCAAGATTATCAACGCCAGGGGTGGAATGTTGAGCAGTTTTCAGAATATGGATATCCTTGGCCCTAGATTTATGTGATGCAGCTACGTTACTCTAGAATACTGGCACTATTAATAGGTAAATACGACAAGAGAATACGATAGACGAATACGAGGCTAAAGTTGAGAACCATCCACCAATCATAGCGCACTGCTCACCATAGAAATTATAGAGTGGCATCCTTCTAAAGTATACTTTGTCGCGGGCCAAACATACATTATACTTAGTACATAGGGAAATAATCTGAGGTTTTCTGTCTATGCATACTATATTTTTGGCAATGCTGCTTTTGTTGAATTCCTTAGTATTTTATATAGCCACCTTTTGCGTTAATTACTGCTTTATATCTATTTGGCATTTCCCTAATCAAATCTCTAATTATCTCAACTATTATTGATTTCTAAGCTTTAAGTACCTCCTATCGAAACCCTTATATAAAAGAAAGTTTTAGTATAGCGCATAGATAGAAAACCTTAGACTATTTCCCTTTGTACTAAGTATTAGCATAGGGTGCAAGTTTGATATTCGGTAGGTTTTCAAGGTTTAGTATACTTTCATATGGAGCTTGTCTGACCGATAATACAGTTGCAATAAAGTACTTAGTACATAGGGAAATAATCTAAGGTTTTCTATTTGTGCGCTATACTAGAACTTTCTTTTGTATAAGGGTTTCGATAGGGGGTACTTGAAGCTTAAGAATCAATAACAGTTAAGATAATTAGAGATTTGATTAAGGAAATGCCAAATAGATATAAAGCAGTAATTGATGCAAAAGGTGGCTATATAAAATACTAAGGAATTTAATAAAAGCAGCATTGCCAAGAATCTAGTGTGCATAGATAGAAAACCTCAGATTATTTCCCTATGAACTAAGTACTACTCCCTTCTTCTAGCTCAGTGGGGTAAAGGCTGGGCAGAAATCTATAGAATGGTCAGACTTCTGACTATTTACCACGTGGGAAGCAAGACGGACGCTTTAAACCTTATATTATCATAGACCAAATAAACATAATTACCAAGTAGAATTCAAACTTGTAAATCTTCTGCAAAAGCTATTTGCAAAATTATTAATATGTTGTTAGTTTGGCCTACAAAAAAGTAATAATAGTCGGAAGATCAATGCCTGGCAGACTTGTAACCTGTAGATTAATATTAGGCTGTGTTGTTTCACGGTCCTTAACTTCTTCGTCAAAGACACCGAGGTCAGTATCCTCTTATGTGTATAAGGGGGCTCGGAGGACAGGCGGAGAAGTTCAACGCCCTCTTTAAATTCGTACAACACTACCCCTCTTATACTACACAGAGAAAACTAATTGACTTATCAGATGAGTTTTCCCTCTGATTTACCTCTGATATTTTGAATACCACAACTTTAGAGCCCGTATAGTTGCAGCCATATTACCAGTTTTAGAACTACCATCATCATTGTATAAGCTAGCTTTTGCCAAGTTAGTAGTTGCGGCAATACCCAAAAGGCAGACTCGTAGCTGTTTCTATCTATCACACCTCTACCGCGCACAACTGCCGGAGCTATGTGTACTTTCTCCTGACTCCTAAAACATAATACACATACACAGATATATACGTATATATTTTCACCTCCCTATCTTCCATGCTATTCATAGCGCTCTAGCGCGACATCATATTATAAGAGTAAAAGATGTGTCGTAAGTGACTCGTAAATTAAGGTGGCATTCACGATAACGTTTCTTATGAACCTCACATGGAGGCTAATCAAGCATAATGGGCCCCTGATAATCGGGTACATTTGCATGAAATACATTGGCGTTCTCCAATTAGATTTGAGGATTTGGATATATTCTAGCGCTTAGTAGTTAAATTACCTTTTCTTATTTCGAGCATGGTGGATTGGTCTTTTAGCTATTTAGCTTTGAGCACTCGATTTCCCCCAAAAGTGTATCCTTCTTTCCCTTGCCGTAAAACGCTATTCGGTGGGTTTTGGGTCCACTGTACTGAAAATAAAAAAACAGGGAGTATGATCTCCTTACAGATGTACTAAGTACAGCGGCTAAGTGTTGTCCCCTGTTGACAAGCGGTCCCTCAAGGCTTGTTTCCAATATTTTATAATTCTCTTGGTTCTTACTAGGAACTAGCAACAGAGATCAGGATACACCTAGACCAGGACATCATCTAGTAGAGAGCAATTTCTCACTTGCCCCCGCCCCCATTTCGGTCCCCCCCTCACTCCGATGTTGTGGTTTATATGCGCAGGAAAAGCTTCAGCACCAAATAGACAAGGGAGGCCGCTGTACCTCTGAAAACACAGACCGAACACTCGCAAAGACTTCGGCAAGGGGTTCAGCCAGTGAAACTAGCGTCGGAAGTTACCGATTTGATTTTGAAACTGCGAGTTATCTTTTCGCTATAGCTTTTTAAACCACTCAACTTCAGGATTCGAGCCAGCGGCGGCCCCGAGACCTTTATATTGAGTATTCGGGCTGCGCGTAAATCATTGCGTGGGGGCCATTCCGTTGGCTCTTGCGATACTTACACTACTTCTATTACGACTGAAAATACGTCCAGCGGAAATGTGCGAATATAGGTGAAAATCCCGGGAATCACAAGAGCGTGGCCATTTGAAGTATGTTACATTCTTTATTGTATCAAGCTGTAGCGGCTTCACGCGTCGATTTTCTCCGACCTACTCAGTGGACAGAAAGGTTTTTCCACGATATGAGCTAAGGGTCAACGAGCGGTCAACACTAGCATAGCCAAGAGGGGAATATAGAGGAATTGATTACGAGTTAAAACAGCTTGAGGCTATGAGACGCACCTACGCCCAACCTTTTCTCTGTCTTTAGGCATCTACCACCTTAACATCCGGAACTCATTTTTTTAAGCTACTTAGATACTACAAAATAAGCTTCAGTACTTCCACAGCAGCCCAAATAAAGTCGGCATGAAAGCAAATCTAACCTGGTAAACCCATCATCGTGGACCTCCACCTTGAATTGACACTGGCGTAGGGTTTATTTGGCCTGTTAGCAATGTAGGCCAAAGTGTCGGAGGTGAATGTGTATGTGATGTTTGTGGGTACCTTGCAGTATCATGCCATATTAATCGATCCCAGTGCAGGCCTCGACTGTGCTTATCATGCAGGATCAATACATGTATGCTTAAACTCCAAGTTTGACTTATTAAATACTTAGCATATAGTCACATGGCGCCGAGGAAGCGAGGCTAGAGAGATGGAGTACCAGCCAGGATAGCACTCTCTCACGTGCAAGATATAGTTATGCCTACAAGAAGCTACGCGATACACAGTATCTATCGGGCCTGGTACGTATTTGACAGAGTTTATTGTTAAGCATTCCGCTCTCGGGCGTAACCATATTCCTGTTTTGTTGTATTTCGAGTACCGCAGGTTAAAACCCATGGAAAAATCATTTTGATACCAAGGATGGAATGATACACTTCGAAAATCTGAGGCTAGGGTTGGGCGTTGGGTAGGTTGTGCCCAAATAAGCCGAGTAGTGGAAAGCTAGGGAGCCCTACCCAGAAAAGTCTTGATAACCCGGATGAAGACCCCCTAAGTTCTGGTACCTGGTATACCTCTTGTGTAAAGTCCTTAATTTACTACGAACGCATACTTTCTTACGCTTGCGCGTACAAAGACTCTCCATACGATTTGCACTTTATGAAAGAAGAGCTGTGTAGCCAATCGTCCGGGTTACCCGGTCATACTACGAACGATCGGTAGAGAGGGTTATTGTAAGCGCTTGACTTTATTTGCTAAACCCGAGCCTTTTAACGAATCTTTAAAATATGCAGTATTTGTGGAACGCATCGAGCTGTGGAAAGATACAGGATAGTATGCTGCAATGAAAAAGGCATGAAGAGGTCTTTGCATAAAGCTTTTGTCAGTTTAATAGTTCGGCATACATTAAGTCAAAGGCCTAGAATCTAGAGATGTTTCTAGGCATTTAAATCTCTAGAATCCTATATTTTAATCAGTGCGTAAGGTCATGACAATAATGAAAGAGAGATCGGAAATATGGATGCAAAGCCAGCGATTACAGAGTACAAGGGCAATAAGAGAACACGAAGAAAATACACACTACTAACTTGATATACAAACTGTATGTACTGACCTCGAACAGAAATGAGGCAGGGCTGATTTCAGCACATGGGTCGGTCTACACTAGCTGCACATGCTTTCGCTAGAAATGGAAAACATCTTGAGGTGGCCAAATATCTCATTATTCGCCCCAACGAGGGCCTCATCTGTCATCCACTAGGGACAACCAATCACGTCATCAAGACACGACGACTCGGCTACAGCATCGCCATGAATCTCAATAGAAAGGAGAAGAGAGTAGCGCGAGGTAGTCGCCCATCTGTGGTATCCAAATCCAGCATAAATCCCACCTAAAGAGCAGAACAGGGCCAGGGTCCCGGACAAACGCAACTGTATTCCTTCCATTTCCATTCCGAAAACAGCAAAGCAAGGGGTATTAAGGAGTAGAGAACGATAGTACGTGTTCATCGGAAAGAGGCCAACCTCATTGAAGAATGGAAGATTATGACAGGCGCAGTATTCCATATGGTTCAATCTGATGGAGACAGTGTCGATCATCCTCACTATGGCCAAGCGGCCAGATTCAAAAAATACTCCGAGCTGAGTATCTTCGCGCACTGCACATCTTTAGATGTTCTTGGGAGACTTGGAATTCCTGGCTGCAGGTCAGTACATGCAGCCGTGGGACTTCGTAGTTAAGAAAAGAGAAGAGGATGTACCCAAGCTCCACAATATCATCGACATGGTTGCACAGGGCGACGAAAAGGTCAAAGAAGATTTTACCACCACTCTCCATTTCTATCTGCATGGTTCCGCTCCTCTTGAATATCTTGCGACACCGAATGATCAGGGCGAGATAATGAGCGCGGAGCCGCGAGTCCGAATCCGGCGTGTTGTCATACGCATACCGCGCGCTGCGAAGGATCGTAGCAACTTCGATTCCACTCTGCAAACCTTGCTTCTTGAGGGCAAGGCGCTTGAGCTCCTCGAGCCCATACTTCTCCGCTACGCAGTATATGACAGTGTCCTTGAGGAGGTGTTCGCCCACGCTGGATATGTAGGTTGTGGCCTCGACGGAACCGCGGCCACCAGTGTTTTCGGGGTTGGGTGTTGAGATTGCGTCCTCGAGTTCCCAAGAGTTTCTGCGCTTGTTGTGGATCAAACGGGGGTAGTAGTCGCCCTTCTGATGAAGGTTCAGCCGATGCGCAGACAGATAGCAAATGGCCATAGGGCCATAATACATAGATATAGAAGTATTATGAAGTATAAATTGAGAAAGAGACGCACGTATAAGTACTCGAGAACGCATGAGAGTATCTCGGGTTCCTCGTCTGGTAGATCGATTCTCTTGCTGCCCGCGCCGAGGAACTGGGCCCTGCAAGCCGCCGCAAAGAACGGCGACAAAGCCAGGACATCCTCGTGCGCTGCAAATAGACGCCCTTCCCTGCCAACATTAAAGGTCACAATTGGCGAGGTCAGAGTGCTACGATCGGGTCAGCACGCATCTTCCGCGTTTGCGCCAACAAGCAAAGCAGCCTACCTCCCGGCTTGCGGGCTCTGATCGAACGACTTCTGCAATTTCGCCAGCTTCGAGGGATCCCGGTGCGACTTCTTCAACTTGACAGTCTTCTCAACGCGATCGTTTGTTCGGAACGAGCGCTTGAACATGACTGCGGTGGTGGGGGTTGGATATTGGCTGTCGGTCGTTGAAGGATGTCTTAGGGATGGTGGGGTGATTGAACGAGCGGCGGAAAGAGTATCGAGCTTGAGGATTTAAGAGAATATTGACACACTAGTGATTGACGGGGTCCTGGCAAGAGATCTCAAGAATTTCAATGAAAGTCTGGAGATTCCTGGGTAATTTGCGACCCGTATGGAGTGGTGAAGAAGGAAATGTGAGCAGAGCGCGAGCGAAGTCCTTATACTCACGATAGCGTTGCCTAAACGCCTTGGCTTTTGTTCACGTGATGCTGTGGTGACAAGCTTGCGGGAGGGGGCGCCACTGGTCTCGCTTCATATTTCCGGGGGTGTATGAAGGGTCTTTGGTGTAACCCAGCGTATGTTGCTTGTTGCACGTGACGTATGCTTTGATGCCTAAGTAAACAAGAAAACACGGGTATTGGTTGAGACTGATAAGGATGTCACATTGAGCTTTGTAATATGTTAATAGTCAGAGTTGACTCCACAAGTTCCCGACTGTTACAAGATACAAGAATCTTGCATCAGAAGAATTGCCTCGACTGATCAGGCCATCTTCAGGGCCTCGCCCACTTTAATGCCCAGATCATACAACTTTCTCGGCTTCAGGAGTCATTACCCAACATCATTCAAGCAAAGTATCAATTTTAAAGCCGTAGCACAGGCATGAACGTTTACGCGACGCATCCAGGATATTATGACAACTGCAACTCTCAAGAAGCGGCCAGGTCCGCATCACCACTAAACAGTAAATCCGTATATACTAAGAGGAAACTCCCTGTCCCGACAGCAGTTGTTGCACAACCACTACACATCGCATGTCCACACAAAGCGTTAAGGTGGAAACCCCGGTCTTCGAACCGCTCACATGTATTGTTGGTACGCAGATTCCTGTATAGGAGGCAAGTTACCCTCGTTCCTAGGGTCATCCTGCAAAGAAGTACCATATGCGATCAGAGAGGTTTCATATGTATTTTGAATGGCTATACAGCTGGAGGACTTCGGAAGGATATCCGTAATCGGCTATGAGGACTATAGGAAGGATGGGATTCAGAGGTATAAAGGTACTACCTCAGTCCTATATAGATAAGAAAGATATTACAATAGATACATTTTTTAATTCAAGTACTCGACTTCATTCACGTGAATATCGATACCGGTACGGAACCTATATGTATGTTCGCCAGTCACATGCCATGGTCCCTTGATCGATTCCCAAATCGTTGGGTATTTGAATCGTTTCTTTGATCCTGGGCAGAGCTTCTGACAGAATCGAAAGGTGTAGATTCTAGTTCTAGAGAGCTGAAGTAGTATATATACAAGGTAGGCTTACCAAGCCTTAGCCTCCGCTCCGTGCGGTAATCTCCGTACCTTATATATTTCTAACATGCCCCCTACTATAAAGCTCTATAGAACTCAGAGTAAAGAGCCCCACATTTTTTTTTTTTTTATATAGTCTAGGCCTTATTAACTCCTACAATATACTCTCTAGTATATGGCGCCTACGTCTCCCTTATATAGAGTTCAGCCGCCCTATAGTATAAAAAACGTACGTTATAGTATAAGAGTACCTTTGACTTAGCTATATCATAGCTTTTCACCCTTTATATAGTCGTATTGTAGATTTCCTCCCTATATATAGCTTTTCCTATGGGTTTCCTCCCTTTATATAGCCTTCTTTTGTCGATTTTCGCTCTAGTAGGCCTATATAACCCTTGTATTTCTCGAAGGCCGGTCCTGGCAGAGCTTTTATAAGGGAATCTGCCATATTATCGTTTCCAAGTATATAAGCTACTATCATCTTGCCTTTAGCTACCATATCGTCCCTTATATAGAAGTATCGGACGTTGATATACTTTGATTTTGCTGAAAATTTTCGTTCCTTTATAAGAGATCTTGCTCCTTTATTATCGAGCTATAAATAAGGTAATTGTTGGTACGCAGATTCCTATGCAAGAGGCAAGCCATCCTCGTTCCTAGGGTCATCTTATACAGCTGTACCATATGCGATATAAGGGGTTTCGTATGTATTTCGGACGGCTGTTTAGCCGGAGGACCTTAGAAGGATATCTATATGCGGCTAAGAGGGACTATAGGAGGGAGGACATTTAAAGGTATAAAGGTACTATCTTAGTTATATAGAAATAGATATATATTATAATAGATTCTTTTTAATAATAAGTACTTAACTATATTTATATAAATATCGATTATTAGTATAGAACTTATACTAATTAGTAGTAGCACCTTTACTATAGATAGTAAGGTTATTAAACTAAAGAATTCTTTCTTAATTTAAAGAGTACTTGATTGTATTTCTAGCTTACTTTAAATACTAACTTAAACGTATAAAGTAATATTAGTTACTATTAAAGGGGAAAAGGCAAAAGGTATGCGAATCTAGTTAAAGTTGTTACTTTAAAGGTAGATACTATCCTCTTCTACCTGCGTTCTATTATATATTATAATTAAGGCAAAACCGGAGTGCAATCGGTATCCTAATTATAATTAGATAATAGTATAATAATATATAAAATACGACTATATTAGACTTCTTTCGGACCTTATTAAAGCGTAAAGTAATATCCGGATAATATTAGGAAATGACTAAAGGAGGACTATTAATACTGCTGAATCTAGGGCAACCCTAGATACTAAGGGACCTTAAAAGGGATATAATACCTTAGGAGGATTAACTTAGCGAAAAGGCCCTTAGACTAAAAGATTAATATATAAAGAACTTCCGAAAGATATTATAAGATAGTAAAAGGAGAGGGTTATACCTTACTAAGGACTTTTAAAAGGAGTTCTAAGATTAGATAGTTAGTAACTTTAAATCGCTAGATAAGGATATTCGATAACGCCTAAGGGACGACCTTCGGTACTATAGAGTATACGTTTAGCATAAAAAGGGCGTTTCAATCGGCTAAGCACTTTTTAATATAGTATATTAAGAAGGAAACGAGTAGCTAAAAGACCAGCTAGAGTCATAGACCTAAGAAGTACTAAACTCGGTTATAGCATAATCTCCGAGATATAGAATAAGGTCTGCTTTAGAATTTGCCGAATCTATGCAAATAAGCGAGCCACTTACTTAAAGGGTTACTATAGCTAAATAGGAGATACTACGCTAAGACTCGCTTTAGTAAGGATACCTTAGATATAATAATACTTTATAAGATAACTTATATAAAGCGGACACTCTAAGATAAACAATTGAATAGTATAACCTTAAAAGAATACCTTATTAACCCTAATTAAGACGAACCTTAGTTATATAATACTTAAAGATCCTAAATCTAATACTAATACTGCCAATCTAATTAAAAGACGGATTATTACTACCCTTTACTATAGGAAAGGGTTTAAGAGCGCTTTTAGACCTTAATTAGAGCGACGCTTAACTATCTTAATATATTATAGAACCTTTGACTTTAAATTAGGCTAAAACCCTTATAAATTTGAGTAAGATATATACTAAAGAGACTTAGTACTTAAGCGGGAAAGATCACCTTAATAAGAAGCTTTATATATTTGCCGATTTATGCCAAAGAGCCTTAATAGACTAGAGCATATAATATAGAGCCTTTCTATCTATATTATAAGACTCGGCCTTAATATACTACTATTAGTACTTATAAAATAAGAACTTTAAGTTTGCTAAGCTAATAGAGGCTATTCGGGCTAATTATAAGACTAAAGAGAGAAGTAGCAGATTCTTAAGAAAGTAGTTTCAGCTGATATTTGACCTATTCTAATAAGAAGACTATTAAAGAAGGAAACCGATCTTAACCTAATTCGAAAACTATACTAGAGAGCTATAAAACTTGCAATTAGGCCTATATGCTAGTATAAGGAACGATCGATTGATTAGAGATAGGCTTATATAAGGAGTTTCTAAGAATCGGCTATTCTAAATAGCACTTTTTAAGCTACTAGCTACGTTCCTAGCTCTATTAAATAGCTTATAAGCTTGCGTAGGAGTAATTGCCTAAGACGGACTATCCAGACCCTAGCACCCTAGTTTAATTACTAATAGACCCCGATATTATTTAGCTAAAGAGTAAGGGCAATCTATAGCGCACTTTTCAAATAAAAAGATAAAGTTTACTTAGGGTAATAAAAGAGGAATAACCTTCTAACTAAAACCAGGCTATATAAGGTATATTATATACTAGAAAAAGGACTGCTATAGTAGCAAGCATTTAAAAGAAGAAAAAGCCGCCTAGAAGTCTTACTATATAGTAAGCCGATAAGCTAAAGGGTATAAGCCAATAGATAAAATATATAAGGCATACTTAGCTTAAGAGGATAAAGGAGCATATTTAAAAGGCAATAGGACTAATAAGGATAAATAGGAAACGTCTTTAAAAGAGGAGGACTAAGTAATTAGCGACCCTAAGGATAGTGATATTAACTTTACTATAGTATTCCTAGCTTCTAAGAAGGAGTATAACTTAAGAACTATGCTTAACTAGCTTAAAAAGCAAAAGGCTAAATACCTCTTAATAATAAAGGTTTGTCGTGCAGAATGGGCGGAGTCTCCACTTATTCTGGAGACCCTTTACGTAACTCCTGCTAAGTCATAGACTCTCCCTTTTCTTTCCGAAGTCTCCTTACTATATATACATTAGAAAATAATATAATAAATTATCTTTATCTATATTAGTAAGCCTCTTAAGCGACCTAATAAAGGCCTTCCAGCCGACCGCACTATAGTTATAAGTTTTATAAGCACTTTAATATGCTTTCTCTTTATATACAACCGGCTAAAGGGCCCTTCGAGCTCCTAACCGACTTTTCGAGTATTTATAATAACTCGAAGGACCTTTATTTTCAATTAACAAATCTCTATTTTCCGATCGAACCTTATTTACAAATTTTATTTATATACCTAACCTTTTTTATTAGACTCTATTTAATATATCTAACTCTTCGAGTATCTTTAAGCCTTGCTTTAATACCTCTGCCTCTTAGGTAAAGTGGTTTAGTAAATATATATTCTTCGCTAAGCTTTATAATATTACCATTTTTACCGATCTGAGACTCCTATTCAAGTTAATTATAAAGACTAAGCCTTAAGCTCCCTTTATATAAGAGCTTAAGGAATTGGAAACGGCTAACCTTTGCATAGTATACGCAAGGTTATATAAAGAGTATACAGCGACTCTATCCGAATAGATTTACGCCTGCTTTCCCTTAGGAGATCTATTAAAGGCTCCTCCTCTATAGGCTTTATATAAAGATATTAAAGATGAATATAAAATCCTAATAAAGGAGCACTATATGCGCAAGGAAACTTGGAAGACCTAACGCAAATACTATAAGCTACTCTTAGAATAGGTCTCTAAGACCGTCAATAGAACGCTCTTAGCTTTTGCAATAGCTTAAGTATAAATCCAAGCTAAGAAGCTCTCCTCCTTAATACCTGATAGAAACACTCCTAGAACTAGAACTACTACTAATAACCTGCATTCCATTTTAGTAAATTAGCAACTCTTACTCTAAGGCCTAGTATCTATTTTAAAGTATGATATTGCGCCTTCCAATAAGGCTATTCAGTCTTAGACAAGGCTCTAGTATCGCAATGTACTACGCTAAGGCAAGATTAGGAGAACTAATACTTAGCAGTAGATTCGGGAGTAGTAGGAGGCGTACCGCTTAGTAGAATAATACAGTCTTCCTAAGATTAAAGGGAGACTAGGAGTTATTAACTTTTTAAACTTAGTTATAGTAAAGATTAATCTAAGTTAAGCGACTCGCTTAAAGGAGGAAATCATTACTAATAAGCAAATAGGAACCCTATATAAGCATAACCTAATGCAGCTAAGCTATATATAGGTTCTATACCAGTAATTGATATTCATATGAATATAGTTGAGTACTTATTATTAAAAAGAATCTATTATAATATCTGTCTATCTCTATATGACTGAGATAGTACCTTTATACCTATGAATGTCCTCCCTCCTATAGTCCCTCCTAGCTGTATATAGATATCCTTCTAAGGTCCTCCGGCTAAATAGCTGTCTGAAATATATATAAAATCCCTTATATCGCATATGGTATAGCTATATAGGATGACCCTAGGAATAAGGGCAGCTTGCCTCTTGCATAGGAATCTGCATACTAATACTAGTAGTACTCTCTTTTTGAAAAGACCTTTTCAACTCGCATAAGGAAGTATATAGAATAGGTGTATAAAGGAGGCAGATCGGTAGCAAATAATCAAATAGTAATAAAGAATAAAATAGCAAAGACAAATAGCTTAATAGCAAAGGCAGGTGTAATAGGTGGTAAGGATAGTATATAGGAAATAGAATAGTAAAGATAAAGGCAAATAGTAAAGAGGGAAAAGAAAGGTATCTAAGTGATAGAAGCAATCTAAAGTCTTTGTTTAAGCCTTGTAATAGTGCGATTGTAGTCCAGTTGCGTTCTGGTAGGTTTAAGACTCTTTATTAAAGAGTCATCTAGAGTTATAATCCACTATGGCTATAAATTATAATGATCTGTAGAAGGGAAAAGAGGGGCCTCTAATAAGGCATATATATTAAGCTTCCCTCTTCCTTTGATCTCTTAACTTTAACTCCTACTTCTTATAAGTAGGTCGATTCCCCCTTTTGCTTTTAAGTTGATTAACCTTATAGTAGATCTTATCTTATATTATCCTATTAATACTATTATTATTATTAGTAAGTGCTTCGATTGTTGGCCGACCCCCTCTAATATATATATCGCTGACTTAGATAGTGCTCGAATGCAATCCGAAAGACCTGCCTAAGGCGTTTCAGGTGCTTTGCGTATATTATACGCGAGTGATATTAAGAAAGGAGGCTGGTAAGAATAATACCGGCTATATATGCGCATTTAATACTCTTACTTCTAAGAAGTGTGACTATTGTATTGCGCAGTAGGCAAAGTGCATCCTAGTAAGTGCTATCCGATATCCTCTTGCTTTAATGACCTTTGATAAATGTCTGTTTTAGATACTTATCTAAGCTTAGGATAAGTATATTATCCTTTAGGATACTTAAGTTAGCGGCGATGTTAAAGCGATCTAGGAGGCGGCCTGAATCCTATTTAAAGAGACTTAGATACAAATCTCTATAGTCCTAAAGACTTGGGATACCCTTCAGCTAGCCTAGCTGAACGAAGCTTATGCCCTCTGCTGCAGTATCGACCTTGCGAGTACCTGGTAAGCTATATATGCCCTTAAATCTATTTGATATTAATAACTAACTATTTGTAGGATCTGTTGCGTGCTATCTAAAGCGGTAATGCTGCCCTTAGGCGTTTTAAGACTTAAGGCGCTAAGGTGCTCGGCGCCCTCTAATGTATAGAGGGGCTATCCAGCTCGGCTGGGGGCCGTTCTCGGGCTCCCTTTAATAATGTCCGCTGCTAAAAGGGCAAGGGCAGATAGGTCCCTTTTAAGGGCTCTCTAGAGGGCAGGGATCTAGATCTTAGTAATTTAGATAAACCGAATCTAAAGGAGATCGCGGCCGCTCTTGCTTAAGTGCGAGCTTAAGAGGAGCGGGCCAACTTAGCTGCTACTTCGGGTGGTAAGGCTTCTAGGCCTTAAGGGTTTAAGGATCTACGCCTTAGAAATCCTAGTGCTTAAGATAGGTGCTTATTAGGGGTGGAATTGTTAGTAGATTGTTGTCTTTAGCAATATAATAATTGCTGCTTTGCCATAACCTCCTTCTTAAGTACTGCTTGAGTGATAAAAAAATGCAAGTACGCGTAGGTAAGTAAGAAAAGATAAAAGAAGGTAGTAATAGCAAGTATAAATAAGAAAAGATAAAAAGAAGGTAGTAATAGCAAGTATAGGAATATATCTTATAGTAAAATAAAATAAAAAAAATTGCCAATAGCTTGCAATTAAAAATATCGGATATTATTAATCTAGGACCTTTTTAGGTCTAGTTATGCCCTGATAGGCCTTTGTACCTATCCCTCCTTTTTAATAGTTATCGAATTGGTGTCTACCAGTTGCTAAAGGGCCTGATTTGGATTGGCTTTTATTATAGCATTAGTGGGGTTGCTGGTGCTATTGATCCAATGTATCTTTATAAGCTCCCTATTCTTGTACGATTGTCGAATAGCTATTATATCAATTATCAATCGCTTCTCCTTTATAATGCCTAATTTGATAATACACTTATATAAGGAGAGGGAATCTATATATATAATAGTAGGGAGGCGGGGTAGACTTAGCTTAGCTGTTACTATATCGATTGTTGTAGCTATAGAAACCAGCATATTAATACCTGCTACTATAGCATATAGTTCGGAGGCTAGTATAGCTCTTATCACTCTCTTACACTTTGTTAAGCTATAGTATAGAATATTGCCTTTTAGAGTAAACTGCGATTCTCCTTCCTTTTTAGTAGCTAGTACAATAATATAGCCGATCTGCGAGCTTAAATCTTTATTATTGGCAAAAGATCTATTGACAAATGCAAATAGTTTGGCGTTTTACAAATTGACGGTAAGGTAGGTCAGGCCTCTTTTAGGGTTATTTCGGATCCATTTAAGTCGCTTATTTAGATTTTCTGTATCTTGAACTATCGGATCCTAGTGTTAGGCTACCGCTGATAAATCGAAGGAAGCTTCTGGCTAGCAGATTATAGCTAAATAAGCTCCTCTTGCTCTTTGCTCTAGGTATTATTGCTTATAGCCCTCTTGAGAAGTGTCGACTAGTTCCAGCCTTTGGCCTTGGCCCTTTTGTCGCATATATACTATATCCCCTTCCTAGGAAATAATACACCTATTGAAAGCTAGTGATTCAGTGCTTAATAGGTGCTGTATTAGCTTTATAAGGAATCCTACCCTTTTGATCTTATCCTCCTCCTTTTTTAAGAAGTCTGCTTCTCTAAGTATTAAAGTGTCGTCTGTTTGTATTCCTACTATACTGAAAAAGGGAGAAGTGCTTAAGGTTAATAATAGATAGGGGTTATAAGTTGAGTTGGCTATACTAAGATTGCTGCAATAGTGCTTGTAATAGGTGCTGAACTAGTGGTTTCCTAATTCGGGAATGCTATAGAGCGGCAGTACTACTTTAAAGACTGTACCTGCAGGGAATAGCTTAGCGATATCTTATAGGGGAAATACAAATATATCGCATAGTAGCTTTGAAGCTGCCTAGGTGTATGCTTATATGATATCCTATAGGCTGAGAATGCCCTCCTTGCCCTATTCTTTAAAGTGTTCCTAGATTGATGCCGAAAGTGATACTAAAAGGCGTTAGCTTGCTTATTAGATAGTTGGGGATTGAGTGATTATGCCTTCCTCCTTTTTGCTAGTATTGTTCTAGGCCTATATAACTAGGCGTGATTTCTCAAATAGGTGATCTGTCTCCTTCCCCTTTATCTTATCAACTATTCTCGATTTGAAGATCCTTTTGCCTTTTACAATAGGGTCATTTTTATTCATTAGTACAAATACCCTCTTGTTTATTAGCCCTTGGTATTCCTTTAGGTGAGATTGCTAGAAAGGGCGCCTAGGTATGATAATCTTGCCTTTTACCTATAGCTTCTGCGACAGTTCCTGGTCCCTATTCTCCTTCTCTATTAGGAATACCTCTGATTTGGCTATATATAGCTTGTCGTCTGCTTTAAAGGATATCTATATCTTAGCATTATAGTTATTATCAATTATAGGAAGACTGGAAATAGGCTTAATAAAGGGAACCTTTACTCTTAGCGATTGCTTATAGCTATTAAGTTACGGCTTAACTAAGCGAGAGGGCTCTACTTCTTTATCAATGTCGGTTGCGTTCTGCTCCCTTTCGGTAGTCGTTCGATCCTTAGGTTCAATTCCTTTAGTTTCCTCTAAGCAGTTTTCTTTATTATCGATTTTGAATAAACGTACGCTTATCGATCTAAAGTGCTTTATTCTACTACCGATATTGACTATATAGGTTTCGTTCTCTAAGCCTAGGAACTCGAATAGGCCTATCCATCCTCCCTTCTCCTAATATACTAACACCAGGTCTTTCAGCCTTAAATCATAGATATAAGTGGTTCTAGGGCCATTCCTTATACTTAAAGCATTATTGACCTTGCGAGTAGCATATATCTTCCTAACTTCCTTTATAGCCTTCTTGATTATCGCTGCCTTCTATTCTACCGACGGATTTGGTAGATCTAGTTTAGTTAGCCTCAGATATGCCCTAAAAACGAGCAGAGTGGGAATCATTCCATTAGGCCCTGCTATATCGTTAACTGCTTTAATAGCTATTTGCAGCCTCTTATCGTCGCTTAATCAGGGGTGTTTAGCTATTATTATCTTAAAGGCACGTCTTAAAGGGCGATAATACCATTCGACCTTGCCGATAGAGTAGTGCGCCTCTATAGGAACTAGTTTAAGGGTTATTCCTATAAATCTTAAAGAGCTTCTGAACTCTGCTAAGTTGAAGTTAGTGCTATAGTCGTATACTATAAAATCAAGAGGTCTAATATATATATCTAGCTAAGCCAATTTGAGGGCTTGAAACACTACGTCGGCCGAATGTGCTCCTATTCCCTTTTGTAAGAACCTTGCGGCTTCAAATCCCGTCGCTTTATTAACTATATAGAGGGCGTTCCTTCTATCGAACTGAGCAATATCGATATATATAGTATGATTAAAGTCAATATTATCTTATAGCTTGAATCGGAATCTATAAGGAGCATCGGCGTAGAGTTGATAATATCGGCATATTTCCCTTACTCTTGCCATAATGCTGGAGTCGACGTCATAACCGGCTTAGTTTAAGAGGTGTTTAAGGCGTTTTACCGACAGATGTCCGAATCTTTTATATAGCCTTCGGATCTCCATTTTTATCAAGTGGCATATATTAATTGTACCCTTTAAAGTTATTAGAAGTTGCTCTATTGTGTTAAGTAGGAGCTATAGGTGCCTGTGTTTTCTGATAATTAAGTGTTTCTCCTTGCCGATTATAAGCAAATTGCGCAGATTATTATATTTAGCTCCCATTTTATCGAGTTGTTATAAGCAGACTAAAAACGGTATATCTGCCTCTATAATTAAGAACTCTATAGGGCCTGCTGGTATTCGAACAGTTGTCTTGCCGATTGCATTTCGCGAACCTGCTCTAAAGGTAATTTTATGCTTTTTAGCGCTAAGTAGAGCTAGAACTGCATCTTATATATTTTGCAAGGCTTTGAATTAGTTAATTCCTCCTATATTTTTATTTAAAGCGCCTATATCGATTAGGAATCCTTAGAAGAATTGATCTGTCCATTAGGTTATAAACACCTTAAGGTCCGTTTGTATCAGTTTATTAACCCTTATTATTAAGAGGTATTTAGCCTTCTGCTTTTCAAGCTGGTTAAGCATAGTTCTCGAGTCATACTCCTTCTTAGAAGCTAAGAATACTATAGTGAAGTTGATATTACTATCCTTAGGGTCGCTAATTGCTTAGTCCTCCTCTTCCGAAGAGGTTTCCTATTTATCCTTATTAGTCCTATTGCCTTTTGAATATGCTCTATTATCTTCCTATAAGAGGTATGCCTTATATATTTTATCTATTGGCTTATACCCTTCGGCTCATCGGCTTGCCATATAGCGAGACTTCTAGGCGGCTTTTTCTTCTTCCGAGTGCTTGCTACTATAGCAGTCCTTTTTCTAGTATATAATACACCTTATATAGTCTGGTTTTAGTTAGAAGGTTGTTCCTCTCTTATTACCTTAGGCAAACTTCATCTTTCTATTTGAAAAGTGCGCTATAGATTGCCTTTGCTCCTTGGCCAAATGATATTAAGGTCTATTAGTAGCTGAACTAGGGTGCTAGGGTCTAGATGGTCTATCTTAGGCAACTACTCTTGCGTAAGCCTATAAGCTATCCAATAGGGCTAGGAACGTCGCTAGTGGCTTAAAAAGTGCCATTTGGAAGAGCCGATTCCTAAAGACACCTTATATAAGTCTGTCTCTAATTGATCGATCGTTCCTTATACTAGCATATAGGCCTAATTGCAGGTTTTGTAGCTCCTTAGTATAGTTCTTAAGTTAGGTTAGGATCGGTTTCCCCCTCTAATAGTCTTCTTATCGGAATAGGTCAAATGTTAGCTGAAACCACCTCCTTAGGAATCTGCTACTTCTCTCTTCGGTCTCGTAATTGGCCCGAATGGCCTCTACTAGCTTGGCAAACTTAAAGTTCTTATTTTGCAGGTACTGATAGTAGTATATTAAGGCCGAGTCTTATAGCATAGATGGAAAGGCTTTATGCTATATGCTTTAGTCTACTGAGGCTCTTTAGCACAAATTGGCAAATATATAAAGCTTCTTATTAAGGTGATCTTTCCTGCTTAAGTACTAAGTCTCCTTAATATATATCTTACTTAGATTTATAAGGGTTTTGGCCTAATTTAAAGTCAAAGGTTCTATAATATACTAGGATGGTTAAGCGTCGCTCTAGTTATAGTCTAGAAGCGCTCCTGAATCCCTCCTTATAGCAAAGGGTGGCAATAATCCATCTCTCAATTGGATCGGCGGCATCGGTATTAGATTCAGGATCTCTAGGTATTGCGAGACTAGGGTTTATCCTAATTAGGGTTGATAAGGTATTCTTTTAAAGTTGTACCGTTCGGTTATTTATCTTAGAGTGTCCGCTTTATATAAGTTATCTTGCAAAGTGTTATTATATCTAAGGTATCCTTACTAAAGCGAATCTTAGCGTAGTATCTTCTATTCAGCTATAGTAACCCTTTAAGCAGGTGGCTTGCTTATTTATATAGATTTGGCAAATTCTAAAGCAGACCTTATTCTATATCTCGGAGATTGTGCTATAACCGAGTTCGGTACTTCTCAGGTCTATGACTCTAGCTAGTCTTTTGGCTACTCGTTTCCTTCTTAGTATACTGTATTAAAAAGTGCCTAGCCGATTGAAACGCCTTTCCTACGCTAAACGTATACTCTATAGTACCAAAGGTCGTCCCTTAGGCGTTATTGAACGTCCTTGTCTAGCGATTTAAAGTCGCTAACTATCCAATCTTAGAACTCCTTTTAAAAGTCCTTAGCGAGGTATAACCCTCTCCTTTTGCTATCTTATAATATCTTCTAGAAGTTCTCTATATATTAATCTTTTAGTCTAAGGGCCTCTTCGCTAAGTTGATCCTCCTAGGGTCTTATATCCCTTTCAAGGTCTCTTAGTATCTAGGGTTGCCTTAGATTAAGTGGTATTAATAGTCCCCCTTTGATCATTTCCTAATATTATCCAGATATTGCTCTACGCCCTAATAGGGTCCGAAAGAAGTCTAATATAGTTATATTTTACATATTATTACGCTATTATCTAATTGTAGTTAGGATACCGATTGCACTTCGGTTTTGCCCTAATTGTAATGCGTAATAGAACGTAGGTAGAAGAGGATAGTATCTACCTTTAAAGTAATAACTCTGGCTAAATTCGCATACCTTTCGCCTTTTCCCCTCTAATAGTAACTGATATTACTTTATACGTTTAGGTTAGTATTTAAGGTAAGCTGGAAATATAATTAAGTACTTCTTAAATTAAGAAAGAATTCTTCAGTTTAATAACCTTACTATCTATAGTAAAGGTGCTACTACTAATTAGTATAGGTTCTATACTAGTAATTGATATTCATATGAATATAGTTAAGTACTTATTATTAAAAAGAATCTATTATAATATCTGTCTATCTTTATATAACTAAGATAGTACCTTTATACCTATAAATGTCCTCCCTCCTATAGTCCCTCTTAGCCGCATATAGATATCCTTCTAAGGTCCTCTGGCTGAATAGCCGTCTGAAATACATATGAAACCCCTTATATCGCATATGGTATAGCTATGTAGGATGACCCTAGGAACAAGGGCAGCTTGCCTCCTGCATAGGAATCTGCGTACCAATACTATACCTTAGCAGGCATTAAATCTAATAGAGCGATCGATAATAAAGGGCTAGCAGTTTTTACTACTCGAGAGTCTCTCCTAGATACCGAAACCCCTTTGCAAGCTTTAGTAAGCAGCTTCCAAAATCGCTCTATAAGCTCTAGAAGGGAGATTAGGCCTAAGTGCCCTTATAGAGGCTTTAAAAATCACTATTAGAAGCCCTAGGACTATCGGAAACTATTATATGCTATAAATAGGCATAAGGAAAATATAAAGGTTCTTCCCTTATAAGAGGAGGTCTTATGAATACAAAAGGTATTAAACGCAAGAGACCAGTTCAAGGGTCTTTAAGTATAGCTTAAAGAGAATAATATTATAGTAATAGCGATTGACAAATTCAAAGGAAAGGCTTTAGCCTCTAAGGAGGACGGTTTAAGCAATAAAAGGGAGAACTCATTAGTCTTTATAGTAATAGATCCTTCTGCCTTTAACGCTTTTAAAGAATCGTTTAATATCTACTACCTCTTTAAGTTAGAACGCCACCTGCTCTCCTTAAGTACGCTCCTTAATAATTGCGCAGCTACTCATATCGTTAATTCAAAGGATTTACTTATCGCAAGTACCTTTAAGCCTTTTGGCGACTTATAGTAATATATGGAAGCAGGTACCTCAAGACTCCTAATTATTAGGAGAGGTAATAGATATATAGCAGACTCTCTTTTATAGCATAATAGCTCTCTTATAAGGATAATGCTGCGCAATATTGCTATTATAAAGGAGTTTACTACTAATATTATCTTAAAGAGGCTCTTTGCAAATAAGGGTTTTTAATACTCTGGAGTAGACCTTACTTTGCGCTCTAAGAGTATTAGAGATTCTATAAAGTAAGCTTAATTAAAGCGTTACTATAATCTCATTTTCTTTAAATATAAGCTTATTAACTATTTGGATCTTCTAAATATACTTTAATATAACTTCTCTACTTTAATAGCATTTCCTATAGCTAAGATAACGCTCTATAATAAGTTCTAGTCTAGCTATATACCTATTAGGGTGCGGGATAATAATGCGTATACTTAGCACCTTTGCGCTAGCCACCTAGGTGCAAAGGCTCTTTAAGCGCTAGTCAAGTGCGCTAAGAGAGTGAAGATTAAAGGAATATAAAGGTTAGAGTGCCTTATATATATAGTAGCATTTGCTAAGTAAGTTATTTCTTGTACTACTTTTAAGAACCGATCTCCAAGGCCCTTCTTTAGGATCTCCTAGGATCTCTTTAACTTTCTAAACAACTTATATAATAGTTGCTTATAAGTTCTTTTAATTAAGGATAAGTATAGTAGTATGCTTTAGACATTCCTACTAAGATCGAAGGGCAGAGATATAGTTATAAAGGTCCTCTAGGCCTTTAAAGTATAAGTGAAACGCTAATATAGGCTTTCAATTTGCAAGATTAGGCAAGATAATAATACTTTAATGATCTCCTTAAGAGAAGACTCTCTTATAAAGTACTAGAGATAGGTAAAAGAGGAGGGAATTGATTTAGAGCTTACTCCTACCTATATATATCAACCTAATAAAGGCATAGAGCAAATAAGAAGGGAGTTGATTAAACGCTTTATTAAAATGAGAATCTACGCCAGGCTTTTAGCAAGCCTTTGGCCAAAGGTTATAAAGGCTACTATATACCTTTATAACATCTCCTTACTCGCTAGGAAGAAGATGATCTTATTAAGTAAGGCTTTCTACAATTAGTTTAAGCAGTATTTTTAATTCTATAAGCCGCTACTTATTAAGTAGATAACAGCGAGCTTAAAGCCTAATTAGAGTCATATTTATATATATAGCACTTGCGCATACCCTTTAATTAAGGAGAGGAAGGCAAGGAGGGACTGCTGAACTTTTAAAATTGAACTATAAGGGCACTTAGGTTACTTAATTAGATATATTACCTTTAATGTTTATAAAATCTGAGTTCCTATACTTTAGCAAGTAATAACAACTTATAATATTGAATTCGATAAGTCTCTTTTCTATAGTCTAGAAGCAGAGCGCGCAAACCCTATATTATACTAAGAACTTAAGATAACCCTCTAATTGATTAAAGAGGGAGAGGGAGCTTAGGACGCTAAGTTCGAAGGCATTTTTAAAGAATCGGAGCTTATCGCAAGGCCGAACGCAATTGCTATAGAAGAAGCCGCTATATAAGAAGAGCCTATATTATAGACTAACGCTGCTCTATAGCCTTTAACTAATAATATAAAAGGCCTTAACTTAAATCTAAATTCTTTAAGAGACCCGCTTAAAAACTTAAGGGTAGAAGTAAGCAAACTAAAAGCCACTTCGCTAGTCTTTAAGAAGGTAAATAGCAACTAGAGCTTAAGGGTGATAATTCTTTATAAAGGCCCTACTGAAGAAGGAACTATAGACGACTTTAAAGGAGTCTTTAAAGACGAGTTCTATAAGGCGATCAGCAGATCTTTAGCCGCTATTCTATATAGGAATGGAGATGGCTTAAGGGCTTTAAAATAGAGTCTTTAGTTATAAAGGCAAGCCTTAGTAAACTCTAGTAGAAGGCTAGAGGCACTACTGCCAAGATCTAGGAGGAGCTCTAATAGTCTTATAAGAAGTGACCTAGTAAGAGGAGTAGGCCTTAATAATACAATACCTCAAGTTGTAATACTAGCTTAAAGATTATAGGCTTAAGAGATAAAGCTACCTAGACTCTTAAAGGAACCTTTAGCAATAATAAAAATAGAAGAGGAGACCTATAGAGAAAAGTGCAAAGAGGAACTCCCTCTTCTTAAGTAAAAGAGGATAAGACGCTTAAGCATTAAGTAATAGGAGACTTTAAAAGTGTATACTATTGCTTTAGAGTATATGCTCTTTTAAAGTAATATTAATTTATCCTACTCTCTATATACGCAAGAGTTTGTATTAACCTTCTAAGTGAATAAATAAACAAAGGAGGATAGGAAGGACTATTTGACGGTTTATATAATTATTAAAGCTATAATTAATAGTTAGGCAAAGGATAGAGCGCAGTCTTCTAACCGCCTATAGTACTAAGGCTCTCTGCTAAAGCTTCCGAAAGGATGGTAGGACCTAGAGAAGCACCCTTTTAGCAAACGATTTAAGGAAGGAGGGCGCTAGGAGATTAGGAATTTAGAATTTCGAAGTTGCTAAAGAATTATGCAGAAGGACTACTCAAAGCCTTTGCTAATACTATTAAAATAGGTTTTTACCTATAAGGTTAATAGCTTAAGCGAGCTTTTAAAGTGCTAATCATAGCTAATTATACAAAGGGATCTTTAAGACAAAGCTTCAATTTTCTTAACCTATATAGCCACGCTTATAGTAAGGTCTTTTAAGGTACTAATAGCACTTACTATATACTTTAATATAAAAGTAAAGTAGTTCGATATTATTAATGCATTCGTTAATGCTTCTAAAGACCTAAGGAGTGCTCTAGTCATATGCTTCCTACCAAATGGCTTCAAGCGCCCTAGTATAGTAGTAGAACTGGACCGCGCGCTCTATAGGCTGAAAGACTCTCCGGTGCTATAGTATAGGAACTTTGCAAGAACGCTCAAGGGCCTTCAACTTAAGCCACTAGGCAAAGAGCCTTATATTTTCATAATAAAGGATCGCATAATCTTTATAGCATTTTATATTAATAATATTCAAGTGTTATATAAGGCGTCTAACTTAAATCAGGCGATTCGTCTGATTAAAGACCTAAAGAGGGCATACGAGCTTACTATTATAAGAGATATCTCCTAGTTCCTTAAAGTAAGGATTATTTAGGATAGGAAGGCAAAGAGGATCTCCTTAGTTTATAATACCTATATTAAGAAGATCGCTTAAAAGTTCGGAGCTAATATAAGGAGAGTGCCTAATATTCTACTACTAAAGAAGGAGTTTATTAAGAACTTAAGGCAAGCTTCCTTAAAAAAGGTAAAAGAGTACTAAGAGAAAATAGGCTCTATTCTCTATATAGTAATTATAATACGCTTAGACGTTATATTCGCAGCCTTCTAACTATCTTTCTTCTTAACTAATCTAAGCTTTAAGTACCTCTTAGCCGCAGACTAGATGCTTTAATACCTATATAGCACGCGCTTCTTAAGAATTACCTATAGCTTTAAGGCTAAGGAATACTAATTAGTCGCATCTTTAAATGCTTCTTTCGAAGATGATTAAGAGACTTGCAGATCCTCTTAAGGATACGTCTTCTTCCTATTTAAAAGACCGATTATTTAAAAAGCGAATCGCCAAGCGACTATTACGCTTTCCTCTACTAAAGCAGAACTCTATAGTATAGTTTCTATTGCAAAGGAGATAATAGCTATAAAACGCCTCTTTAAGGAGATTCGCATAGATTCCCTCTTTAAATAGAATATATATTATAATAACTAATAGACAATTCGGCTAATTATTATAAAGAATAAGAAGATTAAAACAAGCCTTTGATATATCGAAATTAGCAATATATAGATTTGCTAAAAGTACTAAAGAGGAAGCTTTTAAATAATCTACCTCCCTATTAAGGAGATATACGCAAATAGGCTTATTAAAAACCTAAACTGCTAGAAGTTTAAGAGCTTTATTTATTTATTAAACCTTTAGAGCTTTTAAATAATTGTTTAACAACTCGCACTTATTAGTAAATAGTCACTTATTACTAAGAGACTTATACTTATAAGCTCCTACTCTTTTATAGTCATATTTATTTATTTTCTCTTATAAAGCATACTATAGAAGCTTCTCCTTTTTTAAAAATATAAAATAGGTAACGTTCCTAAGCTGCTATTATAAGGCGCGACCCTCTCTTAGATTCTCCTAGCTAAGGCCAGGAGCTGAGACGCTATAGTTAAAAGCTCTGCATAGATCTCCTCTTAAGAGAGGCCTACTAGCACTCTCTCGGCCAAAGGCCTGCTGGCAAATACACTAGCGATAGTAGGGGCGAAGGCAAAGGGTATAGCAAGGGCAATAGGAGCAAGGGCAGCAAAGGCGGTAGCGAGGATAGGCGCGGCGATAGCAAGGACTAAGGAGATAAACAGGGAGACTATAGCAGCAGCTGCGATAGCAAAGGCAGAAGGGATAGGAGCAGCAGCGGCAATAGGGGCAAACGGGTCTAAGCTAAAAGGGCTAAGAGCAAATAGGAATAGTATACTAAGAGCAAAGGAGGTAGCGATACTACTACTCGCAAGAGTGGCAAGCCCTTTTAGCACTAGGGTCTAATCGCTCCTATCTTTTAAAATCAGCTTAAAACTTAATAAGACTTAATAAACGTACTATAGAAGCTCTAAAGCGCACCTTTTATTATATTAAGTAGTAGTGCTACCTCCTCCTTAAAGGCGCCGCAGGCGCAGGCCGATACAATAGCCTCTTAGGAGGCGAGGAGAGGTCCGCTAGCCTACTAGCAGCTATTACTTAGCATTATATAATAAATGTAATACGCACTAAAGGTGCTATTAAAGCACTAATAATCGAGATTGCTAGTACTCCTATATATAATATAATACACGCATGCGTTATCGCGCTTTATCGTAGGCTTAGGCATATAGCGCGCAGCAGGGGCAAGGCTCTTAAGTAGCGGCGGCGGCAGCAGAGGCGGCGGCAGCGATAGAGGCAATAGCAGCAGCAGCTTATTACCTAATAAGCATTAAGACGATCGCATTAAAGTTGTAGCTCTTAAAGAAGCGCTAGCGACCTAGCGCAAAGTCAGTATAACATAAGGTATAAGGACTCTAAGGGTCTTACTTTACAAAGGCGGCCAAGGCCATAATAAGCAGGAGTTCCTTTTATATTTAAAAATTATTAGTATAAAGACGATATTTTTAAATAATAAAAGAGGGTTATTTTTAAAAAAAGGGAAGAAGAACCTCTGCGATAAAAATACTTTATAAGAAGCCTAATAGAGTACTAGTATAGAATCGCAAAGATTCCTAAGCGCGCTTATTACCTATAGTAACCCTTCTTATTTTAAAAGGAATAACCTCTAAAAAGGCAATATATAAGATAGAGCCTCTTTTTCTTATAACTACTATTCTTTCTTTTATTTTATTTATATAGCTAAGCGATTCTAGGAGTATCGCCTAACTAAGAGGTATATTATATAAAATAGGCGGAGTCTCCACTTATTCTAAAGACCCTTTACGTGACTCCTACTAAGTTATAGACTCTCCCTTTTCTTTCCGAAGTCTCCTTACCATATATATACTAAAAAATAATATAATAAATCATCTTCATCTATATTAGCAAGCCTCTTAAACGACCTAATGAAGGCCCTCCAGCCGACCGCACCATAAGGTTAATAAACCGATATAAACGGACCCTAAGGTATTTATAACCTAATAGACGGATCAATTCTTCTAAAGATTCCTAATCAATATAAGCGCTTTAAATAAAAATATAAGAGGAATCAACTAATTCAAAGCCTTATAAAATATATAAGATGCAGTTCTAGCTCTACTTAGCACTAAAAAGTATAAAATTACCTTTAAGGCAAGTTCGCGAAATACAATTGGCAAGACAACTATTCGAATACCGGCAGGCCTTATAAAGTTCTTAATTATAAAGGCAGATATACTATTTTTAGTTTACTTATAATAACTTAATAAAATAGGAGCTAAATACAACAATCTGCGCAATTTACTTATTATCAGCAAGGAGAAACACTTAATTATTAGAAAACATAAGCACTTATAGCTCCTACTTAATATAATAGAGCAACTTCTAATAACTTTAAAGGGTACAATCAATATATACCACTTAATAGAAATAGAGATCTAAAGGCTATATAAAAGATTCGGACATCCTTTAATAAAGCACCTTAAATACCTTTTAAACTAGGCCGGTTATAATATAGACTTTAGTATTATAATAAGAGTAAGGGAAATATGCCAATACTGCCAACTCTATACTAACGCCTCTTATAGATTCTGATTTAAGCTATAAGATAATATCGACTTCAATTATACTATATATATCAATATTGCTTAGTTTAGTAAAAGGAACGCCTTTTATATAATTAATAAAGCGACAGGATTTAAAGCCGCAAGGTTCTTATAAAAGGGAATAGAAGCACATTCGGCCGATGCAGTATTTTAAGCCCTTAAATTAGCTTGGCTAAATACGTATATTAGACCTTCTGATTTTATAGTATATAACTATAGTATTAACTTCAACTCGGCAGAGTTTAAAAGCTCTTTAAGATCTATAGGAATAACCCTTAAGCTAGTTCCTATAAAGGCGCACTACTCTATCGGCAAGGTCGAATGGTATTATTACTATTTAAGATATGCCTTTAAGATAATAATAGCTAAATACCCTTGATTAAGCGATAATAAAAGGCTGCAGATAGCTATTAAAGCAGTTAATAATATAATAAGGCTTAATAGGATGATTCCCACTTTACTCAT
This sequence comes from Diplocarpon mali, assembly GCA_024741835.1. NCBI lineage: Eukaryota > Fungi > Ascomycota > Leotiomycetes > Helotiales > Drepanopezizaceae > Diplocarpon > Diplocarpon mali. Next base: position 278,387 of record JAENRP010000013.1, read on the forward strand.
TTTTAAGGCATATCTAAGGCTGATTAAACTAAATCTTCTAAATCTATTAGTAGAATAGAGGGTAGCAATAATTAAGAAGGCTATAAAGGAAGTTAGGAAAATCTATACTACTCGCAAGGTCAATAACACTTTAAGTATAAGGAATGGCCTTAGAACCACTTATATCTACAATTTAAGGCTGAAAGACCTAGTATTAATATATTAGGAGAAAGGAGGATAGATAGGCCTATTCGAGTTCCTAGGCTTAGAGAACAAAACCTATATAGTTAATATCAACAGTAGAATAAAGCACTTTAGGTTGATAAGCGTACGCTTATTTAAAATCGATAATAAAGAAAACTGCTTAAAGGAAACTAAAGGAATTGAACCTAAGGATCGAACGACTACTAAAAGGAAGTAGAATGCAACTAATATTAATAAAGAAATAGAGCCCTCTTACTTAATTAAGCCGCAATTTAATAGCTGTAAGCAATTGCCAAAAGTAGAGGTTCCTTTTATTAAGCCTATTTCTAGCCTTCCTATAATTGATAATAACTATAATGCTAAGATATAAATATCCTTTAAAGCAGATAATAAGCTATATATAGCCAAATCGGAGGTATTTCTGATAAAGAAGGAGAATAGGAATTAGAAACTATCGCAAAAGCTATAGGCAAAAGGTAAGATTACCACTCTTAAGCGCCCTTTTTAGCAATCTCGCCTAAAGGAGTACTAAGGGCTAATGAATAAGAGGATATTTGTACTAATAAATAAAAATGACCCTACTATAAAAGGCAAAAGGATCTTTAAATCGAGAATAGTTGATAAGATAAAGGGGAAGGAGATAGATCACCTATTTAAGAAATCACGCTTAGTTATATAGGCCTAGAACGATACTAGTAAGAAGGAGGAAGGTATAATTACCTAATCTCCAACTATTTAATAAGTAAGCCAATGCCTTTTAGTATTACTTTCAGTATCAATCTAGGAATACTTTAAAGAATAGGGTAAGGAGGGCATTCTCGGCCTATAGGATATTATATAAGCATATACCTAAGCAGCTTTAAAGCTATTATGTAATATATTTATATTTCCTCTATAAGATATTGCTAAGCTATTTCCTATAGGTACAGTCTTTAAAGTGGTACTACCGCTTTATAGCATTCCCAAATTAGGAAATTACTAATTTAGCACCTACTATAAGCACTATTGCAGCAATCTTAGTATAGCCAACTCAACTTATAACCCCTATCTATTATTAACCTTAAGCACTTCTCCCTTTTTTAATATAGTAGGAATACAAATAGATAATACTTTAATACTTAGAGAAGTAGACTTTTTAAAAAAGGAGGAGGATAAGATCAAAAGGGTAGAATTCCTTATAAAGCTAATATAATACCTATCGAGCACCGAATCACTAGCTTTCAATAGGTGTATTATTTCCTAAGAAGGGGATATAGTATATATACGATAAAAGGGCTAAGGCTAAAGGCTGGAACTAGTCGATACTTCTTAAGAGGGCTATAAGCAACAATACTTAGAGCAAAGAGCAAGAGAAGCTTATTTAGCTACAATCTGCCAGCTAGAAGCTTCCTTCGATTTGTCAGCTATAGCCTAACACTAGGATCCGATAGTTTAAGATATAGAGAATCTAAATAAGCGACTTAATTAGATCTGAAATAACCCTAAAAGAGGCTTAACCTACTTTGCTATTAATTTATAAAACGCTAAGCTATTCGCATTTATCGATAGATCTTTTACTAATAATAAGGATTTAAGCTTATAGATCGGCTATATTATTATATTAGCTACTAAAGAGGAAGGAGAATCGCAGTTTACTTTAAAAGGCAATATTCTATACTATAGCTCGACGAAGTATAAGAGAGTGACAAGAGCTATACTAGCCTCCGAACTATATACTATAGTAGCAGGTATTGATATGCTGGTTTCTATAGCTATAACGATCGATATAGTAACAGCTAAGCTAAGTCTACCCTACCTCCCTACTATTGTATATACAGATTCCCTCTCCTTATATAAGTGTATTATCAAATTAGGCACTATAAAGGAGAAGCGATTAATAATCGATATAATAGCTATTCGACAATCGTACGAGAATAGGAAGCTTATAGAGATACGTTGGATCAATAGAGCTAGCAATCCCGCTGACGCTATGATAAAAGCCAATCCAAATCAGGCCTTTTAGCAACTAGTAGACATTAATTCGATAACTGTTAAGAAGGAGGGATAGGTACAAAGGCCTATTAGGGCATAACTAGACCTGAAAAGGTGCTAAATTGATAATATCTGATTTTTTGATTGCGCGCTACTAGCAATTTTTTTTCTTTTATTTTACTGCGAGATATATTCCTATACTTATTATTACCGCCTTCTTTTTATCTTTTCCTTACTTACCTGCGAGTATTTGCATTTTTATCACTCAAGTAGTACTTGAAAAGGGGATTATAGTAAAGTAGCGATTATTATATTACTAAAGATAACGATCTATTAACGATTCTACCTCTGACAAGCACCTATTCTAAGTACTAGGATTTTTAAGGCGTAGATCCTTAAACCCCTAAGGCTTAGAAGCCTTACTACCTAAAGCAGCGGCCAAGTTGGCCCGCTCCTCTTAAGCTTATACTTAAGTAAAAGCGGCCGCGATCTTATCTAAATTCAATTCATTTAAATTACTAAGATCTAGATCCCTACCTTTTAAAGAGCCCTTAGAAGGGACCTGTCTACCTTTGCCCTTTTAGCGGCAGATATTATTAAAGGGAGCCCGAGAACGGCCTTTAGCTAAGCTAGATAGCCCCTTTATATATTAAAGGGAGCCGAGTACCTTAGCGCCTTAAGTCTTAAGACGCTTAAGGGCAGTATTACCGCTTTAGATAGTGTGTAATAGATCTTGCAAATAGTCAGTTATTAATATCAAATGGATTCAAGGGCATTTATAGCCTGCTAGGTATTTATAAGGTTGATACTATAGCAAAGGGTATAAGCTTTATTTAGCTAGGCCAGCTAAAGGGCATCCTAAGTCTTTAGGACTATAAAGATTTATATCTAAGTCTCCTTAGATAGGATTTAGGCTGCCTCTTAAATTGCTTTAATATTACTACTAACTTAAGCATCTTAAAGGATAATGTACTTATCTTAAGCTTAAATAGATATTTAAAACGGATATCTATTAAAGGTTATTAGGGTAAAAGGATATTAAAGGGCACTTACTAGGACACACTTTGCCTACTGCGTAATATAGTAGTTATACTTCTTAAAAGTGAGAGTATTAAATGCGCATATATGGCCGGTATTATTCTTACTAGCCTCCTTTCTTAATATTATACGCATATAACGTACGCATAGCATCCGAAAGGCCTTAGGCAGGTCCTTTGGATTATGTAACAGCTGCACCTCCACTTAGTGCAATTACCTGGGAGTACGGCGTTTTAAAGTTTCGCAATCTCGATTCGATATAAGGTTTTTTCAAATCGACCTTAAAGGTGCAAAAGGATATTCTTATATAATATTATATAAATGGACAAAGAGCCTTAAGCTACTTATATATATAAGGAAAAAGGGCTCTCCCTTAAGGAGGGCTCCTTAACTTCTTTATTTCCTTTATATTAGACCTATAGAATATACCTTTTGCATTACTTTTTACTCTTATACTTGATCTTGCACTTTAGGGTTCTATATTATTATATTAAATGAAGAAGTTCTTCTTTATTAAGGACAGCTTTTAATAATATCCTACCCCTTTTAAAATTCGATTCGCAGTTATTTTGACTTTTAATAGAGTTAGGATCTTAAAGATCTTTTAAACAAACTAGGAGCTTAAGTATAGCTTATTAACTAGTATAATTAAGGAACGCTTTTATTAGCCGGATTTTCTTAATTACTCCTTTTGTAGAAGTGCTATAAGCAGAAGTTAAGAGAGCACTATGCTATTAGAACCCTTTTTCTATAAAACCCCTTTTTAACTGAATTACTACTAAAACCAAAATCGGTAAAATGAATTCCCTATTAGCCGGAAGTCAGCAAATACAGAATATACCCGGTTTATTTAAGGAACCAGCTTCTATAAGGAGTACCCTTACCCTAGCCCTTAGGGCCGGACCTTCCTCTGCCGCTAAAGGTAAGAGACTATAATACTATAGCCGAGCCAATTAAAATAAATAAGACTTTTTAAACCTAAATGTCTTATAAGGAATAGTCTTAGGTTTAAAGGAATCCTTATAATACTAAGATTAATCTAATTGATAATTATAAAGTAAGATTAATAGGATTGCTTAAGCTATCTTTAGCCTAAAGACCCTAGCTTATTAAAGTTAAGAAACAGCTTAGCGTATATATTAGACTATTAAGTAAGAATCTACCTACCCTTAATAAAGTAAGACCTAGCCTCCTTTAGAAGTTGATATAGATATAAAATAGCTAAAAATTCAGCTAATTAAAAAAATCACCCCTTTTAATAATAGAACCTCTTTAATATATAAGCAGTAGTTAGCTTTAGTCTAAGACCGATTGCAAGTTAACGCTAACTTATATCCAAATAAGCAAGCTTGCTAAGCCCTAATTTAAGGATCTACTATAAGACAAGCCCGAATATACCTTAAACCCTAATACCTCTTAAAGACTAACCCCTTTTAAAATTATTAAGAAATAGTAGAACTACTAAGCAGTTACTTTTTAATTAGCTAAAAGGTAGACCTATTTTAATCTACTTTCTACTACCTTTATATAAGGGAAGCTGGTTATTTTAAAGAAACTTTTCCTTAGTTTTAAGCCTAATTCTAATCTACTATAATCTAAGGAGAGGTCTTAAGATTTAAGTAGTTCTTCTTTATATAAAATAAGATTACCCCTTAGCTTAAAGCTGCCTATACCTTAGCTAAGGCCTCTTAAGGAAAGGACTATACTATTATAGTTAATTAATTAAACGCCTTTAATATCAAATGCTAAAGTAATCAACTTCTTAACCCTTCGATTAGAAGCAAAGCGACCTTAGTATTATACTAAAAGATATCTAGTTTACTCCTTAATAAGACTGCTTGCGGTTTAAGCACTAGAAATACTACTTAAGTTTTTAAGCCACTAGCCCTAAAGCCTACTACCCCTTTTTACTAAGATATACCAGCTAAGGCTAATTCTCTTACTTTACCTCTTAAGCAAGCTACCTACTAGACCTATGGCAAAACTAATCACTATAAGACTAAGTGCCCTTTTATAAGTAAGATTAATACTTTAGAAGATATAAAGAAAGATAATCCGACTTTAGACTTAATTAAGAATAGGGTTAAAATAGAAGAAGATTAAAAAAACGAAAAGGCCTAGGAAAAGACTCTTACTTAGGCCTACGAAAGTGCAACTTATTAAAGCTAAATCTTAACTCTTTAATAGAAGGGAAGCAATTCCTAACCTTTTATACTATTAGTATAAATGGACTTAAAGTATTATTATTAGCTTTAGTAGATACTAAAGCCCTTAATTACCTATTTTTAAATCGTTCCCTTTTTATATATCTTTTGAGAGCAATTGGCTTTAAAATTCTTCCTCTTCTAGCCCTTATTCCTATCTATAGATTTTAAAATACTATTTGCGCATAAGCTATGCACTATATGCGCTTTCACTTAACAATTGATAAAAGTATTGAGCTTAAGTAAGTCGGCGCAGTAGGTAATAGAAACTTCTAAAGGTCGATGGTCGATATATTAGTAAGAGTTAAGGAAGGAAGGTTACCCCTTTCTTCCCTTTAGCTATATACGTATTAATATCCTATTAATTAAGCAGTAGGGTCATATGATAATATATTAGAGTAATAGTTGTATTACCTATCTTAATACCCTTACTCAAACCTTACTCTAATTGACCTATAGTCGGGAAAATAATAATTATCCTTTTGCGCTAATCTAACTCTTAAGTATCTCTTTAAATTAAAAATAATCAATTAATAGCAACCTCTATTAAAATCACCAATCCTACTTATAGGGTAGGACTAAAAGTTAAATTTCCTAAAAGATATTCCTTTATAAGACTATATGACTTAACTTGCAGTCTAAGCCTAGGAGTCGATTTAAAAACTTTCCTTTATAAGACTATATGACCTGACTCGCAAGGCGGGCCTAGGAGTCGTCCTTAAGCCTGCTAAGCCCCTACTATCCTTTGCAACCTTAGTATATCTTTAAACGCTTTAAACTTTACAATCGTCTTTAGTAGCTTTATAAATCCATCTATTACTATTCGATCGATTAGAATATAGGTAATTAATAACTTATTCTTTATAATAAGGTCGCAGATGAAGTAATAGGCAATATCGATATATTTCGATCGCTTATATAAGTATAGGTTCTTTATAAGTGCAATCGCCCTTATATTATCTGCTTAAAGATTAATATAGTTCTTATCTTATTTAATATACTTAATGAAACTTATATCTTTTAGAACTTAAGCGATCTATAATCCTTGCTTGCAATTTAATAATATCAATATATATTCGGCCTTAATACTTGCAATAGCTATTAATTTCTACTTCCTACTTCTTTATAATATAGGTCTGCTATATAGCACTGCTACGCTTTTAAATATACTTTTCCGACCTTTTATATTTGCTTAATTAGAATCGGTATATACCTTAAGCTTTGCGCTTATATATTTCATTAGTCTGTATCTTACCTTTTATATAATTATTAATCAAAGGTACCTTTTAAGTTGCTTAACTATATTCTTATATTAAATCGTCGGATCCTTTAAGTTTTGACTAAGTTGCCTAGTAATAAAGGCGATATCTAGTCTTATATATACTATAGTATATATAATTGCTTTAATATCCTATTAGTACTTCTTTAGATCTCCTCTTTACTTATTTTTATTAGTAGGCTCTAACTTATTATACTTTCCTTTAATTGAAGTACGCTTTAGCTTAAAGTTAAGAGTATAAGTAGAAAGTCCTATTCGGTCTAGGATCTTTTTAATATACTACTCTTAATCTAATTAGAGTTCTCAAGTAGAGCGGTTCCTTATAATATAAATGCTAAGGATCTTATGAATTCCCCTTAGATCCTTAGTATTAAAACGTTTCCGAATCATTATAAAGAACTAATCTAATTAAGTAATTGTTTTTATAGCTATAGTAATATCGTCGATATATAAGAGCAACTTGATTCTACGCTTAGTATAAGTAAAAAGACAAAGGTTAGCTAGGCTTTAAATAAATCCTATTTTTACTAGAGTAGAGCTATATAAAAGGTTTTAATCATAAGCTGATTGTTTAAGCCTATAGATACTATAGAGTATATAAAAAGAGTGGCTAGCATATATAAGAATACCGTTAGGTTAAGAGAGAAAAATCCGTTCCTTTATAATCGCTTTGGTAAATGCATTTTTAATATTATACTATCTGCATTTAAGGTCTTTAGCAGCTACTATTACTATAAATATGCAAAGGGTATTTATGCAAACTATTAGCGCGAATATGTCGAAGTAGTCTTCTTTATACTATTAGGAGAAGCCCTTAGCTATAAGCCTTACCTTATAATATTCTAAGGTCCTATCTGCATATATCTTAATTATAAAGACCCACTTTATTAAAACCAGGTTCACGTCCTTTAGTATCAGTTCTTCTATTTATATACTATTTATAATAAAAGAGCTTATCTCCTCTTAAATTGCCTTATTCTATACTACTCTATTCTCTAAGTTATTAATAGCTTTGTTATACGTCTTTAAAAGAGAGATTTTCATTATCCCTTTAGCGGCTAGGAATGCATTATCTTTATCGAAGCTCTATTAAAGTTCAAGCTTATAAATCTTATGCGCTATTATAGCTTAGATACGCTTAGATTCGCATTTATCTAAGGCGTCTTCTAGTTCTAAGTCTCTATTCCTCTTCAAAGGCGTAGGTTCAGCTATAGGTTCTATAGGCTTATCATTTAAGGAACCGCTTTCTAATAGTAAAGGCTTATTATTACTTATACCTATTTTAGGAATATCCTTTACTATAGGTACTTTAACTAAAGGGATGATAATATCAAAGTTATTCTATACTTTAGGTAGTTCGCAGATGATAGGAATAGTCTATTCGGCCTTTAGGCGACTAGCAGGTCGTTGATTAGCAAGTGCGCTTAATATACCTAAGCTAAGAGAAAGGGGTTATTAGTTCGGCTTAATAGTATTATTATTAAGTGGTATACCTTGCAAATCTCTAGTTATATAAAGCTTTAAGGATAGCTTCCTCTTATTTCGAGATTTATTAAACTCAATTACTAAAGATATAATTACTCGCCTTAGATCTAGCGCGTATACTATCTATTATTTTATTATCTATTTAATATACTTAATAAATATATACTCTTTACCTTAATCTATTAGCTTCTTACTCTTTATACCTGCGGGCTAGGACTTTAGGCTAATATAGGAGTAATAGACGCTTCTAAAGACGCAGATATAGTCCAAGCTTAGTTTCTATTTAAAATATGCCTTATATAGCAATATTCAGGTGCTATTAACTATTAGTCTACTACCTATTCTATTTTATAAGTATATATCTACCTTAACCGCAAGGTCCTAGAATTCCAATAGCAGGTTAGCATCTTACAATAGAGCGCGATAGTTAGTCTCTACTTATTAAATGCTTCGCTTAGCAATACCATTTTAATAAGAACCTTTATATATTATAGTTAGTTTGTAATAAACTCCTTATTTTACCTATTTATTAAGCTTTGCCTTAATCTTTAATATATTATTAGACCTAATAGCTATTAGCTTTAACTAAGTCTAGCGTTCCTCTATCACTTTCCAAGTTTCTAGCTTTTTTATAAGCTTAGATTTAGTCTTAGCGCAAATAGTCTATATCTGCTAAGTAGAGTTATTTACTATTTGAGAAAACTAATTATTTCCTTTAATTAAGGTTATAAATAATCTGACAGTATTAATAGATATTAGCGCTAGTATCAAATCTTTCTATAAACTAAGCTTAGTTTGCGTTTGATTTCGAAGTTTTATTAGCTTGCAAATTCGGTATACCAGGCGATCCTTTAGTACTTAGATCTTCTATTTTAAAGTCAAGACCTTATATAAGCCCTTTAATTTCTTTAGTCTTAAATGCGCGAATCTTTTATATATTAGTTAATACCTTAATAGGCTTTCGGCTTCTAATAGCTTTAATAGCCTATTATTAATCGATACTTTATTATCGGCGGCTAAAAAGGACTAGTAATAGCAGTTTAAGGTTTTACCATTTTCCAATTGCAAGCCTAGCTTAAGAGTCGTTTTTAATAAAACTGCAAGATCTACTTGCAGTCCTAGCTTAAGAGTCGATTTCCTAGAAATGGCAAGATCTACTCGCGGTCCTAGCTTAAAAGTCATCTCTAACGAATTCGCGAATTTCACTTGCAGTCTTAGCCCAGGAGTTATTTCTGCGAATTTCACTTGCAATCCTAGCTTAAGAGTTATTATTAGCGAATCTATAGGATTTACTTATAGTCCTAACTTAAAAGTCATTTTTACGAATTTTACTTGCGATCCTAGCTTAAGAGTCTATCTATTCTCCTTATCCTCGCTTAATTGTATTAAGGCAGAGAGTGCACTTTCCTTAAAGGAACCTACTTATAGGTCTAGCTTAAGAGTCAATTTTTATAATATTACCTTTAAGATAATATAAAATCTATCTTTAATTTTAGCTTTAAAAATCACTTTATAATTATTATTTATAAACTATATAAATTGATTATTAAAAACTCTTATATAATTTAACTTTATATAGATCTTGCAGCTAGATAAAAGATTAATACTTAAGCTAAGTATAAGGAGAACATTTTGCAAAAGGAAAGAAACGCTAGCAACATTCATCTCTACTATACCTATTAAGTCTATATATAACCTTCTACTACCAACTTTAATAGAGCGCCTTTTTATTTTAATAAGCGGGCCTTTAAATAGGTAGGGTTTATTAGTTATATATACTATATAACTAGTATTATTATATTAGTCGGATTTAAGGATCTTATAAAGATCGGCTTTTAAAATATAGGCATCTTTATTATAATTATCGTTTGAATTATTAAAAGTGGATTTAGATTTAAATAACCTACTATTATTATTAGAGGTATCTGCTAAAGTTCTGGCTAAATAGCCTTTTCCTTTGCCTTTCCTTAATAGTTATAGCCTTTAGTAAGATAAGGGCAGTTTGCTTATTAACTTCTGCTTTAATTACTTCTTAATATTAAAGCTAGCGACTATATTAATCAGTTGCCTTCTAACTTTACAATTAGTAATATTATAAGTACTATTATAGAAGTAGCATCCCTAATAAGCTTAAGGGCTTATCCTACGCTCCTTCCTTTTCTTAGGCTTATCGTTGCCTTATAATGCGGCATTTGCCGATTTAAAGCGTCCTTTAAGGTCTTACTTAATAGTTCAAAAGAGGTTGATCTTCTTATAGATCTTAAGGTTAGGTTAGATAAGAAGAGATTATTTTATAATAGCGAACTTAAAAGGGAGGCTATTAAGTAGGAAATTAAAAAGCTGAGTTTCTCTAAAAGTTATAGCTATCCTAGGATCTATAGCTCTTACTCTTCTCTTTACTTTATATAATATAGATTAAGTAGAGTTTATATTTATATCTATATCTTTACTATCTTTATCTTTTCTATACTAAAATAAAGTGATTTGCTATAGCAGATGCTAAGTATTAAAGGCAGTTGTCTAAGAGTATTTTACTTTTAAAGTATCCTATCTTATTTTCGCATTATTATAAACTTAAATAAAATCTCTATCTTTATTGCTTAAACCTCTATTAATCTTAAGCTTACATTTAGCTAAGGCTAGCCTATACTCCTTTTCCTTTTTTATATTTAAAATCTACCTTTAGAAATCTCGGTTATTATCTATTAAGGCTCTTAGGCTAAGCTTATTTAGTATATTTGGCAAATCTTTAGCAGTTATATTAGCTATTAAAGTAAAAGTGGACGAATCGGTAGAGGGAGTATAAGGGGCTATTCTTGCGTATTTAATAAGTGTCTTTTAAATCGCTATTTCGATGCCTTTGCTCTTAAAGTAAAGCTTTAAATCGTCGAACTATTATTGCTAGTTCTTTTAAAAGAATTAGAGGTCTCTAGGCCTAGTGTTTCAATCGGAATCGGAAGCTATTACTGTTTCGAATAGAATTGCGTTTAAAATCAAATAAATTAAATAGTTAAAGGCACTCCTTTTATCGAAAAGTTAAAATAATTAAATAGTAGGTATTATAAAAGTATTAAATAAGGAGGAAGTCCTCTTATTAAAAAGGGTTTTTTAGGCTATAATACAAGGAATCATACCTCTTATAAAATATAGTAAAGCAAGGAATCACACCTCTTGCAATACCAAAGGGGTTATAGAGCAAGGAATCATACCTCTTGCAATATAGGTTAGCTAAATAGGGAATTATACCTCCTATTCGCCGATTGCTCGCCTCTTACTATAAGTCTCGTTCAACTTCCTACTAATAGTTGCAGCGCAAGTGCTTTCTAAGGGAAGTTAATAATCTATTATCAGTCTATCTAGGGCTTATAACCTATTAAGCTTAAGTAAGTCGGCGCAGTAGGTAATAGAAACTTCTAAAGGTCAATAGTCAATATATTAATAAGAGTTAAAGAAGGAAGGTTACCCCTTTCTTCCCTTCAGCTATATATATGTCAATATCCTACTGACTAAGCAGTAGGGTCATATAACAATACATCAAAGTGATGGCTATATCACCTATCTCAATAAAAAGGCGTATTTATAACTGCCCTTAGGTTATTCTTGACTTAGGCTAGCGTAATACTATTATTAGAGTTAAATGGATACGTTGATTTTAACTTAAACTTGATCCGAAGGAAAACCGATTTGTATAGCCTTTATATTACCCCCTATCTCCCTAATTCGTAAAGGAAATCGTTATTCGTCTTCCCCCTTTTAAAGGACTTTAGATCCAATCCAATTATTAAGCTAACGTCAATTATAAAGAATAAGAAATAGCTATAGATAAAGCTTGATAGATTAATAGAAGATAGTCCTATATTAATTTAGTAGCTCTAATTAGGCGCAAGATCCTTATTGCTATTATTAAGCTAGCGCCCCTGCCTATAACTAAGCTAGATCTAGGAAAACAGTCTAATATAAATCAATTATAATCTGACCTTATTTATAAATGCCTTAAAGCTGCAGTTCCTATTTATAAAATTAGTACTAATACCTTTTATTATAATATAAAGTGTAAGGAGATAGAGTTCTTTTAAACTAGTATTTATAAAGTGGATAGGATTCTAAAGGAAAGATATAAGCTTAAAAATCCTAATATCGAAAAGCTAATTAATAATCGACTTTTAAAATAGTACTAATCTTTAAGATAAGCTTTTTTAAAAAGGGATATAGATACCCTCTCTTCCTATTAGTATTATAATTATAAGATATAGCTAAAAGGGCCTTTGCCTAATGCTTATTCGCCCCTTTACTATTAATCTACTAAGGAGCTTAAGGTTATAAAGGAGTACTTACTTAAGAATTTAGATAAAGGCTTTATTAAGACAAGTACTAGCCCCTTTACTTTGCTAATGCTATTTATAAAGAAGGCCGACGGTAGCCTCCGATTTTATATAAACTACCAGAAGCTAAATGCACTAACTCAGAAGGACGCTTACCTAATTCCAAGGATAGATAAGCTTTTAAAGTGAGTATCTAAAGCTAAGATTTTTATAAAACTAAATATTTAAGCCGCTTTCAATTAGATACAAATAGACCTTAAATTAAAGGAATATACCACTTTTCAAATAAGGTATAGATCCTATAAATGCAAGGTTCTCTTATTTAGCCTCTATAATAGACCTAGTACTTATTAGCAGTATATAAATAATATTCTCTTAAATTACTTAAATGATTTTTATATAATATATTTAAATAATATTTTAATTTACTTTAAGAATATTAAAGAGTATTAAGGTTATATTAAAAAGGTATTAAAACAACTCTTAAAGGCTGGCCTTTAAATAGATATTAAGAAATGCAAGTTTTATATTACTTAAATTTAATATCTTAAATATATTCTAATAATAACTAGGATTGAACTAGACCTTAAAAAGGTCGAACTACTATATAATTAGAAGTACTTAAAAACTATTACTAAAGTAAAGTCTTACTTAGGATTTTGCAAGTTTTACTAATAATTTATTTATAACTTTAAGCTAATCGCCAAACCCCTCTTTATTCTAACCTAACTAATAGTACCTTAGAATTAGATAGAAAAGTGCTAAATCGCTTTTAAAGAGCTTTGCAAATAGCTGCTTTCAATTTAGCGGATTTACTATTTTAACCTTAACTTACCTATAAAGCTAGAAACTAATGCTTCTAATAGCATTATTGCTAAAGTACTTTCTTAGTAATACTCTAATAAGCAATAGTACCTAATTGGCTTCTATTTGCATATACTCTTTAACTATAAACCTAATTAGGAAATATATAATAAGGAACTCTTTACTATTATAGAATCCTATTATAAATAAAGACCTAAGCTTATATTACTTAAAGAGCAAGTTAATATTTACTTAGATTACTACTCCCTTAAGTACTTTATAACTACTAAGGTTCTAATTGCAAAATAGTATTAATAAATAGAATTCCTATTTAACTTTAATTTTCAAATTGTATATACTTTAAGCAAAGATAATTAAAAGGCTAATATTCTTAACTGCTAAGAGTAGGATATGCCAGCTTATAAATAAGTAAAGCTAAATAGCTAATCCTAAGTTCTAATTTCCCTAGCCTAATTAGACCTCCGAATTAATACCGAATTAGCTAATAAATTTCTCGCCGAATCTGCTAAAGGCACCTTTGCCCTAATATTAACTAATGCTCTTAATTCGATCCTAAATCGACCTAAGGATTCCTTTAATTTAATTAAGAAGCTTTATTAAGATAATTATAAATCCTTTTAAAAGATTTATACCGACCTCTTTAAGAACTATTTCTTAAAAGACAGATTGCTTTGCTTTAAAAAGCGTCTTTATATATACTATAATACTCCCTTATATACTTATCTAATTTAAGAAGCTTATAACCAACCTTTAAGCGCGCACCTTAATAGCTTAAAGACCTATTAGCTACTCGCTCCTAAGTACTATTAGGTTAAGATGGATTTAAATTATAAAAGATTTATTATAAACTGCAGACCTTATTAATTCTCGCATTTAAAGATAATTAAATAATAAGACCTCTTATAGCCTCTCCCTATTCCTAATTATCCTATATAGCACTTATATATAGATTTTAAGGATTTCCCTCCTAATAAGCATAGTTTTAATTAAATCCTGGTTTTTATAAACCGACTTAGTAAGAGCGCTATTACAATCTCTTATTATAAAGATATTAACGCTTAAGGAACTGCCCGATTATTCGTTTAATAGATATATCGATTCGGCCATACTTTAAAGATAATTACCTTAGACCAAGGCCTCTAATTTATCTCCTTATTTTAGAAAGAGTTCTACTATATTATTAGTATTAAAATTAAACTCTCTATAGCATACTATAAAGAGACTAATAGCTAAATAAAGATCATAAATAAGTATATTAATTTAAAGCTATAGCCTTTTATAAATTACTATTAAAATAATTAGAGTAAACTGATTCTATTAATAGATTATACGCAATCGACTCTCCCTTACGCTTCAATTAGTATAACCCTATATTAGCTTAAGTATAGAATTGCGCCTTAGATAAGTTAGGACTAGATCTTTTTAAAACCGTCTAGCCTATAAGAGAGACTGAACTAAGTAAAGGCTAGGCTAATAGTAAAGAGAATGCATATAGCTTAAGAAGTAGTAAAAGGCAATATAGAATACGCTTAAGAGAAAATGCGTAAGTCTATAAATTAATACTAAAAGGAGATTAATTAAAAACCTAAAGATATAGTCTACCTTTTAATAAAGAATCTTAAGAACTACCGCCTTAATAGGAAACTGGCCAATCAATAGGATAGTCCTTTTAAAGTCCTTAAAAAGGTAGGCAATTTATATTAAATTAAGCTGCCTATAGGTTTTATAATATATAATATCTTTATACTAAAGCTACTATTTAAAGATCTGCAAAACCCTTTGCTAAGTTAAGAATAACCTTAGCCTACTATAAAGAAGATCGCTAGGCAAAAAGAGTATAAAGTATTTAAAATATTAAGTATACGCCTATCTTAAAGGAAACTAGAGTACTAGGTTAAATAGACTAGTTATAACTTTAATTTAAGTTAATATCGCACTTTAAATTTTATAAAATTACTATATAAGATTTGCGACTTTTATTAAGCTAACCCTATAAAGCTAAGACCACTTTAAAACCTATAAGCTTAGCTAAAAGCTTAGGAAAGCGGTATAGAAGATTATAATCACTTAGAAGATAATAGGCCAAATATGAAATAGGTTAATAAACAAATCTAAAAATACAAATAAAAAAAAAAGGAGAAAAATAATAAAAATATA
>JAENRP010000014.1:639-156522 GCA_024741835.1 Diplocarpon mali
CCTCTCTCTCTCTCTCGCTCTACTGCCCACTCATCGGCCAGCATGCCCCTCACAACCTCGCCCTGCACTGCCTGTTCTCCTCCAGCGCCGGCGCTCCCTCGCCCGGGCCAACCTGGTCATCGTCACGACTCTTCGCCGGACTCCTCGGCGTGCCCGCCTTCTTGGGAGCAGCGTGGTACCCGCCCTTCGCATGATCCGCATTCGTAACCTTGCCCGCCCCATCCCTCTGGATGCCCAGTTCCAACAGCTGCCCAAACGCCCGCGCGAAATCGTGGAAGAAGGCCTCTTTGTCCCGGGCATACAGCTCAACGTACTTGCGGAAAGCCTGGTCCTGGCGTAGGGCAATGTCGCTGGGCAGCATCATGAGCTCCGTCTCGGTATCGGCGTCGTAGTTGACGTATTGCTCCACCCCGTTCTTCATGGTTTTCTTCTTCCATTGCAGCGAGAGCAGAAGCAGGAAATACTGGTTCGAGAATCGCGTCGGGTTATTGACCCACGCTCCCGCGAACCCCGATCGATCCGCGTGGCATCGTCCCAGATTATGCGCTCCGGACAGAGCCACGATTTCTTGGTCGTTGAACCCCATCCGGTAGAAGATCCGTCGCAAGTGATCGGCTCCTTTCGCGCCATCGGGTAGCCGCCCTCGAGGTGGAAGCTTGCTGTCGTCGACGAAATCCGTCCGGCCACCCCTCCATGGTATCGTCGGTCCGCCCATCTCCTGTATTGCCACTGCGCCCCCCAGGGTCCACAGGTCGGCGTACGTGATCCAGGGGTGCTTCGCCTTCACAGGCTCGAGAAAGACGCGCGCGTGTTGTAGGCCTGCGTTAGCCGGGTCGCCGCCTTCGGCTTCGTATCTCATGCCCGCACCATTCGACCCCCCTGTGTCGGTCTCGGCGTCGTATGTTCCCGCGGAGTGCCTAGGTATGAGTTGTCAGTGGAAGAGTCAGAAGGGTAGAATTCTACTGCTGGATGTGCCCACCATGCAAGCCGCACAAGCACAGGTCCAGCACTTCCATCGTCGTACTCGGGCTGGTGCAAAAGGCTTGCGATGTCCTTCCGGACAGCCTCGAAATCGCCCATCTGACTCTTACTCTCGGAATAGTCCATCTGGCCGTCAAAAACGAAGTCAAAAACGAGGAATTCTAACAAAAAGTGCCGTCGTAAGTGGTATTGGTCTATCGTCTACACCAGAAGTGAGAGAGAGGCGAAATTATGTCAAGGAGTCATCTCGAGAAGAAGACGGAGTCAATTCATGCCTGCCCCGGCTTTGCAGCTATCCGCCCTGTCTCGTGCTGCCGCGCGGCGGAAGAGGATTGTTGGAGCATTGGCGTCGGCCTGCGACTCTAGGATGATTCATGTTAAGGGGCAATTTTGAATCTGATTTGAACTTGACTCGAGACTCGACCCACCACCTACTGTGCGCAGGGCGTTTCGCACGTGGGAGAGCCGAGATGGCACGCGCTCGATTGGAAGAGCTTACCTAATCCAGACTTGGATATCTTCACGTGACAGACGCGCCCGAGGCGTGCCCACCTACCAGTGCATGTTGCCCTTCGCGCTCTCAACGCGCGGAACTTATATCCAAGGGATCCTCAACCGCAGTTCGCGCGATATAATTCTCGAGCGGCCGTGGCACGATGCGTCAGTGACTCGCGCGTCCGTCGGTCTCGACCAAGATGTTTGCTTGCCAACTCATCGGGTGATTGCATAGCATAAAATCGTCGACATACTATCACCACTAGCCGCGTTGTTCGGATCAAGGTCCGGAAAAGAAACTCGCCCACAGCCTCGCCATCATCTCAGCAAACTTCTCGCGCGTCCCCCGGTTCGCCCTGCGACGGTGGCATCGCCGCGGATTCCGGACCTCCCAATCCTTTGCGAGATTACAGAAAACAAAGGCCACCTGGGAGTTGGCCCACACCACCCACACGGGTGAATCCGGTGGCCTGCACGTCAAAAGACGAGTAGAAAGGTCGCATTGTATTCAGCCAACGCCTGAGAAGTCCATCGTCGAGGAGCATGCTGCCTCGGACCTCTGGTGTATGACTGAGTGCAATTCCATGGCACCCCGACGGACTGTACGGTTTGAACAAGTTCTCGCTGGTGCTGACAACTTTCGGACCTGACGAAGTCCCCTCTTCGAGATTCGGCCTCATCAAGAACGGCACCCTGACCAACCTGCCGCTCTGCAATAACGTCGTTCCCGGGCAAGCCAAGAAATCGCCGTTGACCTGGGGGCCCAGAGATGCGTTCGCTGGCGCGATGATGTGGGCACCACAGCCGAATGAGAGGTGCTGGAGAGATCCGTCCCAAGCAGTCGCCAAGTACACAACGACATGCTATTTGAATCCTTCTCTCCTCGCGATCGGTTGGTTCTCCTGATCACCCAAGATGTTTCCGCCAACGGGGTTGTCCTCCGGACCTTGGGTATGACAGGGACGCCGTGGGCGAGATGTCCCTATCATTAACCAAGCGTGACCCAAAATCCAACGCCTCGCTGTCCTCTTCGCTCCGTACACAGTAGAGCTCTTCTAGGGGGTCGCTTATTTTGGGTGGTAGAGGTGTCTTCTTAGGCTCGCGGAAACAGAGAATTTGCTCTGGGCCGTCAACAGCCGGTAGCAAGGACTGGAGAAAGCTTGCAAGCGGGAGGCATCCCACCCGCTATGGGTGAAGAGAGTATATTGAATCGACCCGGCGTTAGTACAGTACCTCACCAGCGCTTGGTACGGGAATCAAGCTTACAGACCAGCCCATACACCTTTTCTCGGCCGATTTCGCTAGACACGGCACCGGGCACCCCAGCTGCTTAGATGTACACACAGCGAGGGAAGAGTTGGTCCGCAAACTTGAGATGGTGATTCTCTTCTTCTATTGTAGCATGGCATGCCGAGATATCATGCCACGAGGATCTCCCGCTTCAACGGGTGTAGAGTGGGAGTTCCCGTAAGGTATCCATCCATCCTTACGACGGGGTTCTGCTGTGGAGGCGGCTACGTTTGCGGGGGCGAAGATAGGATCTCAAGTTTACCGCGTCATTCCTCATCGCTTGCGGATTTACAAGCGGGGCGAGCTTTTACTGTGCATGGTTTCCCACGGGGTTTCTTCCTCTTGTTTTTTGTCTTTCTCATGTTACTATTTGCTTGCTTCCAGCACCAAGAATCATGGGCTCATATGACGAAAACAACAAAGCTAGGTATCAAGCTCTCCCGGGTGAACGAGCCCCAGGACAACAGCGCCCCGCTAACCCCGAACTGACAACACCTCGCTATGGTTGTGATTGTTTTGCTCGTTTCCGCCCAGAAAGCCCAGGCACGTATTCCGTGTACGTTCAAGCTTTGGTCCAGAGCCTTGGAATGCTCCTGTCGGGCACCAGCTGTCTGCATCGTCGAGATTGCTCAGGCACCCGCCCCATCTCTGTTCAAAGGCTGGAGTCGCCTCGTGCGGAGCATCCTCCAACGTCCCCAATAGATACGCTAGGACAAGTTGTGATCAGAAGTTTCCTCTGGAAAATGTTCTGCAATAGAGAGAGCCTGTGTCATCTTAGGATGCTTACCGGCACAGCGCATTTCCCAGCGTTTTGATTGAGTGCTGTCTTTGCGTCGTCTGGTCGGTCAACAGTGGTGTACCGGCGGAAATAAAACACAAAACATCGACACGTGTCTCTGGAAACCCCTCTGGCGATCGGCAATGATAGGCTGCATTTTGTACTAGCAAAAGCATGTCCTCCGTGGGCCTTGGGTGGGTTTCGCTCTTTACTGTTCGCTACCCCGCCTATACCAGAAGCCCTGTGTCTCCTCGGCTTCGAAAGGGACGTCTGATGGTTGACGGGTCCTGAAAGTCCACTCTCGCTCACTCATTGCGAGCGTCCGGTGACGGCGTTCGTGGCCAAGAGCTCGATACGTCTCGCATACAACTTCATCATGTGGCAAACCGGGTCTCCCCACACGACTCCCCTGAGCAGCTCATCCGTCACAACCTGGGCCGCAACACCTTCGTTCATCATTTCCAGGACCGACTTTTTCTTATTCGTCCGGTTCTCGTGTCTTGGCACACCCCGCAACAGCACAAGTCGCCCAGCGTTGCTCAACGTAGCTTCTGGTACCGGCCAGTAGGCCGTGGCGTCTGCAGTCTCAAGGTGTGTGGACTTCTTGTGCGAGAGTCGCATTTTGTTGAGCGTCAGAGAGCTTGAGGACTTGGCGAGTCTCAAAGCGAGGGGTTGCAGTCGTTGGGGTGTTGTGACATGTGATTTTCCTGGCGCTGGAGAGGAATATAGGTCAAGGAGCGATCGTACGTAGGCTTTGTCTGCCCTTGGGACCGGGTCTCCTTCATTAACGAAAGAGAGGAAAATCGACTTTCGAAGAGCCGGGTCCTCTGGTGTGGATATAGGGAGGAGGGATACAGGCGGAGCACCAAAACTCACGCAATGTATGCGTTTGAAGCATCCAGCCAGTATGTTGAGCTCCGACTCGGCTTCGAGGCTTTTAGCGAGCATATGAGAGTAGAGAAGAGCAGCGACGGCTCCGCCGGCCGAGTGTCCCGTGATCAGGAGCGAGCATTTGAACCGGCTGGGATCCTCCTGTAGAAGATGCCGGAGCCTAGCTGCCACTGGCTTGATCATCTTCTTTGCAGCTGTGAGGAATCCTGCATGGCAGAAGTTTCCCGGATCATCCTAACACGCAGTAAGCTGATATCCTTATATGAGATGGACTATAGGTGGGTCTTACAAGGAATCCCTCGGGCGAAGCAGGGGCAGACTTTAAATTGACGGCCCAGTCCATGAAAGTCTGGGTTCCTCTGATTGCGAAGACTATTGTGTTCATATCGTCCATGGGAACAGACTTGATCACCATAGCTTTTGTACCGAGTCTCCAGTCTGCATCCAGGTGTACCTCCTTCTCTTGGCCGGTAGGTTTCGCGTATACACGCTCGGAGTACTGTGCAGCTAAGCAAAGTAGAGGGAACGTAGGCATATATCTGACATTTGTTAGAGCATGTCATGAAGGAGGGACGGACAGCCTCACAGCTTCAGTGGGAGCAGGTTCGGGGGGAGCCTCGAATTGGCATATAGATATACTTTGGCGAAGTAATTGGTGCTGGTAAGTACTGCAGAAACGGAGTTGTTGACCATCTCTCTCGATTTTCCTCTCCCAGGTGCCGAATCCGTGTATCCAGTGTCCTGGTGTTCCTGTTCCCAGCTTGTCCGAGGCGGTGCGAAGACACCCAGCTCCAGTTCGTCACCACTGAACCTCTCTCCGTCGATAAGGGTAATGATATTATCGAGCTTTGAGGAGATCAAGTCGCAGAGAGCTGCTCCTGGGTTGAGGTGCTGGGCACCTTGCATGTACGATGGGGAGGCATCATTCTGTCGAGTCTGGTTTCCGCAGCCCGGCACATCGGTTGCGAGGAGTTTTGTCACCGATGCCAGTTTGAGCTGGCTCACATCGCCACCAGACTTCCGAGGCTTCCGAGGCGGCAGAGGAAGATAGTCTCTGTGTATCAGAACTGGTTGATACTGCGGAGGAACGGGTGCGATTAGCCAGCCGTGCGGAGATCCATTGCTGTTGAGGGCTTGGGGTCTCTCCTCAAGATATGCCCAACTTGGCTGAGAAGCGTCGGCGCATCTTCTGGAGTGATTGGGCTGCTGGTAGAAGGTAATTGTCGGCTCTGGGAGAGGGGCTGCCGTCCTCTTCTTTTTGGATCTCCCGAAGATCGCCATCGCCTCGATGGGGTTTGAAGTTCTTAATAAACCTTGCAGGTATCCTCCGCCCAGCGGTTATCGAAATCTTGTCTTCATCGCAAAGACGCCGACACATGAAAATGGTTCCAGCAAGAAAGTGGATGAAGTGAAAATCAATTGCGATGAATAATGGTGTAGTCTCACGGCACACGGCCGAGCATTGAGCGGGCGGCCCTCCATGCAGTCGACCCAGGCTCCAACCTTGCTTTTTGCTTTCTGTAGTGGTGATTCGTCAACGACTCCGCCCCGTCTCAGATTACTTGGTCAGAAGCAGGGTGTTGCAGAGGCGAAATAGATGAACTGACTAGCTGACTGACTGTACAGGTGCACGGGGAAGCTCTTACTTTCTGCCGATCGCACGATCTCTTCTATCATAAGCTTTCTAAGCTTGTACTCCTGTGTAGGATTGCACAGATTACGACCCTGCTTCCAGCTTATATCTCAAACGGACACCAGCCGAAGCGCGCTTCTTTACTATTCTACACAGTTGAAAAAACTCTTGTTCCCTCGCTGTTCGCTGCTCTGTTACCCCCATGTGGCGAGCGTTTTCATAGACAATCGGCTAGTTTGCTACTGATACATAGTAAGGCATTACAAGCAAGGGAAGACAAACAACAGGTTCCTCAAGAATGACTCCCTGAAGAGCAAGAAGTCGTCAAAAATACCAAGATTCTCGACTTCCAGAAGATATGCCAGTCTACCACATTGAATATATTGCCGTTCACAAAAGCTTTTCTCCCTCTTGAACGCTTCCGCTGGAGCTTCGCAGAGCGAGCTCACCGAGCCCATGATGCGCTGGGGGAAAAGTTAGTGCTTTCCTTTACGTCAATCAAAACTGTCAATTACCGGTGGGGAGAATTATTACTAAGAACCTATTTAGTATTCAGCTGACTGCATTTAGATAATCAATCGCCCAGAAAGCTCGCCTGAATGAACTACCCGTGACACTTCTTCAAAAATCTCTCATTTTCTGAATCCAGCAAAGTATCATCTCTTGTTGTCTTCAATCTGACGATATAATCCTCACAGGGAATGTGATGTTCACTGGGCCTGTTCTGCTGTCGATTGTCGGAATAAGTTTTGACGCTCTGAATATCTCGAGAAGTGCTGTAGCTTGTGATATCTCGTGCATTAGTTGAGAGAACCGCTCATCAGCAATTTCAATCAGCGACGTAAAGGCCAATCATAGTTTGAGTACCAACCATTTGTGGTGCACCTTCTCTTGATCTTCTCTAGTATCAGCTTCTTCTTTTGATTTTGCCTACTAGATTGTTATCTTTCTCTCTGGACTTCAATTTTCTTCTCCCTACTGTCCCGCTCACCGATTATATCGAGTAGAGCCTCCAGTTCCCGCAATTCGTCTTGTCCATGGAAGAGAAGTTGGGACTTTAAATAACCGAAGCTTCGGTACAGCATGAACTTGTTGTCGCTCACAGGCTGGGCGGCGAGGTTGGGATACCCTACTGGGTAATCATCTAATTAAGCTGTCAGGGTTCTTTTCTTGATGCTCAAAAAAGGAAACTGTATTAAACTCACATTTGATCTCGATAGGATATATTGATGCCAGAGTTTCTTCCTGCTTACTGCCCTGTGAAGGCTGCCGATCGCTTACTTTTCGCCTATCGCGTTAGAATTCCAACAAACATGAGTTTTTCTCTATGAAAGACACCAAACGGCTGCAGCCTTTGCTCTCCGCAAAATGTTTTCCTGAAAATCAGTCTATTCTGCCTGCTCCTGAGCGATGACTTCAACAGCCTAGGAAACGCCCGCAGAAGGTATGTCAGATACCATTCCAAGGTCTCCAGGCTGATCTGTTCGGAGTATCTCGATCTGTTCAATCTCTACAAGGCTACCTTGATTCTGTCGAGAAATCATACAATCAAGGCGACGCTTTCGATTCAACTGTCACAGATTCCTGGAGGTTTTAAGGTGAGCAGCGAAGGGCTGAGGCAGCAGATAAAGTAAAGCTGTAGTCATGCTTCACTGAACCAGGATTTCTAGCTTTTTTATGTAGAACCCTCATCTCGAGGAGTACAAGAAGTTATCAGCAAGACAGAAGAGAGGCATTCAAGAAGACTATGGGCTCACATTGTGGGCACCCGCATATCTGGCTAGCCGCGTTGTGTGCAGCCGAAGTAATTCCACTCTTCCTCGAACTGTATTCTTGTATATATGTATAAATATATATATATATATATATAGGTTCTTCTTCCGAGAGTATCAGAGGTGCAGAGGAATCTGTTTCGAAAACCCGACGATGATATATTGTCTTCTCTTGCAACATTAGCAAGAGCAATATACTTTTTTCGTCCCGAGATCGAGCCGAAAGGTACATGTGACTAAGCTTCGATGTCTTTCAGATCGCCTCATTCACTGCCTGATACCTTAGTATGCATACGACAGAAAACCAGCAGAATAGATCCACAATGTAGTATTGAAGATAAACAGACTCCCTACTTCATTATCACTTTCGGTTGCGAACACTGAGCCTTTGTTTAGACCTCGGTTAAGAAAGGGGCTAGATCAAATGCAAATAATAGCAGGTGGCGCTTACGGATTTCCCCTGCGCTGCCGCGCTGCCGTCTGACGTGAACTTTACGCTCTTACTTGCAAACATCTTACTCGACCATGTTGGTGATCTCTGGGCTCTGCCAGCAAAACTGTTGTGATCTGCTTTACGGTGGCAGCAATTTTTGGCCGCTCTGGCTTGTGTTTTTCTCTTATTTTGCCAGTGAGAATCGTGCAGTTTGTTACTCGGATTCTAAGGACCCATGTGTGTTTCCACTTCTTGTCCTGTGAAGGATGCTTGGCTGGACTAATGTGCTGGGATTCTTCTTTTCACCACACTCAAGTATAGTGTATTAAAAGGGAAAAAAGTACCCCTCCCCCGCATCCGCCTCTTGCGATACCGATCTTACCGAGCCATCTCCTCAAGACTCGGAAGGTCACTCGGACGCGCCCCAGAAGCCTAACTCAAGCTTGCCTCTGGCTACGAGCTTGAACAGTACTGACGTCGAATTTGTCTACCGTTTAAGGTGGTGGAACATCTTTACACGGATTTTTCACTGTTGGTGGCAAGTGGCTTTCAGGGAGCGAATTGGGGAACGGGGTATGCTGGGGCGAGGCTTGTGATGACGCCAGCCCAGAGGACTTCAACTTGAACAGACCATATTAGAAAAATATGATAATAATTTTAAAAAGAACTAGGTAGAACCTGGCAGACCTCGCGTCTCGCCTTTGACCCTTGGTAGAGAACAGGGTGTTAAGGAGAAAACGAACCAAAGGTGTCTCGGTCTGAAAACCAAGTTGTTGGATCATCTAACTGACGCCGGTCAAGTCTAAAGTTACCATGCCATCTGACCGGCAACACTGCCATGCCTATTATGTATGAAAAGCCATGCAAAGGCTATGGCAACACCTGTGCCTCCAATACTCGTCATCTAGAAGGCGAATACTTGGTCCTCCAGTTTGGATACTGGCTTGCCCTTATCAAAGCCCAGCTCAACAGCGCTCTTTTTCATGGCACTAATCATTGGTGGTGGGCCACAGAGCAGGAGCTTGACGTCTCTTGCTGCCTTGGGAAGCCATTTCTGCGACACGTCAGTTGAAAGTCCTACAGTAGTATGAAATCATTGAACAAGAAATTTATGCTCAAGGGGCATACCGTGATCATCTCAGGGGTAACAAAGCCCACGCCGCCATCCCAATTCTCAGGAGGGTTGTTAAGCACGTAGTGTACATTGAAATCCTTATCCTCCGCCGCCAACTGATCCAAATCCTCCTTTAACAGAATGTCCTCCTGGTTTACATTGGCGAATATGAGGTCAATCTTTGTGACATCACCAGTTGGACGTCCACGAATAACAGCGCGGATGATTTGCAGCATGGGCGTGATGCCAGTTCCTCCGGCGATCATGCCGAAGTGGCGTACCATGTTCGGGGTGTACACCATAGCGCCCTTAGGACCTCTGACCTTGATGGTCTGTCCGACCATGAGCGAGGCCATATATTTGGAGATGTTGCCTGTTGGGTAGGACTTGATGAGGAGGTCGAAGAAGCCGGGCTGGTGGTCGCCGGATATAGGGGTGTAGGAGCGCACGATCTCTTTCGAGCTGCCGTCTGGTTGTGGGAGAGTTGCGGCGATGGAGATGTGCTGCCCGATAGGGAGGCCCAGGATGGACTTCTCGGTAGGGAGCCTGAATCGGTAACTGTTTATTTACATTAGCAGAGCTCGACAAGGGGACGAAGTTTAGGAAGACTGACATTGCGACATTGTGAGAAATAATAGTCTTCTCTGTCAGCTCGAAATTTTGGAACTCAGTAGGCTTCAGGACTGGCTTGGCTTCTGTAGGATGTGTCAGAATGGACTTTGTGCGGCCGGTATTGGGGAGTCTGCGAGGGTTGGAGCAGTGAATCAATGGACGTACTGTTGCTCCAAAGCTTGAAGCTGGAAAGAAGCGCAGCCAGAATGACGGCATAAGGAACCCATTCCTTCTTCACAACCAATGTTCCAAAGATCAGTAGGCCAGAAGGGATGAAGATTCCGTGAACATTCTGCTTGGAGAACGATTCCGCCATGTTGACTTTGGGTGGGATATTTTGTTGGGCGCGCCTTTTTGCTCTCTTCAGAAAGGCCTTATGAGCTGGCGAGGAAACCTGGAGGACAGGCTAGGACGGAATACCTCGCAATCAGCCTTGACCTCGCTGTGCGAAAGGAAGTTGTGGATGAGGTCGTGATTCCGGAGAGTTAGCAACGAAATGGTCAGAATTCAGAATTATCCTCCCTCTGCCTCCCCAAAAAAGCTCGGTTGTCCTGGACCGAGGGTCCGAGATATCCCCGGATTTCAACAATCTGACATCACACCTTTACAAAATCCACATCACTTCAAATATAAGTTTACAAATCAAAATTTGATAAAGCGTAAGAGCATAGATGTCATGATTCTTGCTGTGGAATTAATCCCTCAAATCAAATTACACTAAGCAGTCTTTGCTATCACAATGGATACATAGACTATCCCCCCTACGTATGTGACATGCAGGAGGCAAAACGCTTTATTTTCAATACATGGACATACTATAATTAAATGCCAAGGCAGATATCATCATCATATTTAACGACATGATTTACTCCAGCTTCCATACGAGAGCTGCCACATTCTAAAGAAGATCCCAGAGCGGCAAGTCTTTCCTGGAACAGGGATCTCTAGATCTGACCCTCTTGACATTAACAGCTCTGTGACAGAAGCTACTTTACAATAAAAGCGAAGATGGGGGACGACAAGAAGAAAACTCCCAGTCTAGAGGATGATTTGCCGTTTCCTTTGACAGACATGGATAAGTGGGTGTTGTCGCAGACGGACGATGAGTTTCATTTGCACGATTGGGAGGAATTGAAGGAGATTATTGGTGAGGGTCTCTGTTGTCGTTTACTCTGGATTATACGTTATTGCTCAATCAATCCTGCCTTGGCCTCAGAAAAGCCGCGATGATGCTCGTCCTTATAGAGCAGAAGCTTCTGCGAATTCTTGCGAATAGCCTCAAGCTGAAGCTGCATCTCATATAAAACTATCGATCCACCTGAATATAAAAACTATCACTAGTCAATAGAAAATACTGTTGACTATGCGTAGCTAACACTCAGTTACAGCCAATAACAAACTCGAGAGCCTCAAAAGAAAGCCCTCCGACCTTCGCCGTTACATGTCCTGGACCCAAGAAACGAAAGCTCAATACGGCAGCATGACCAATTATTTACTCCAGCAGCGTCTTCCCTGGGGCTCACCACCCTTCATATACACCTCTCCCATCCCCTTTACCTCCCCCTCTGACTTCAAGATCCTGACCAATGACTGGCCGTACGGACTCAAAGATGGTATAACGCATCTTGTAGTTTGGAGCAAGACGCCAATCCCTGTTGACGAGGATACGGGAGACGTGACAGAGGAGAGTAGGAGGATCATTGGGGAATTCGTGAGGAGGACTTTCGGGGACGAGGATAGAGCGGTGTGGTTCAAGAATTGGGTGGCATTGCAGAGTGTTAGGGCATTGGAACATGTTCACGTTATGGTGAAGGACGCGAGGAAAGCAGATGTGGAGGCTTGGACTGGGGAGCTTTCTAGATGAGACGAGCCAACTGTGCTTGAGACGAGGCATGAGGCAACTTGGAAACTGAGTATCGAAAAGGGAAGTTTGGGATGTGTGTAGGCAAATAGAAGCCAACTGCAAATGGTATCTCTAATGTCCTTTTATCTCCACCAACCTTAAGCAGACCTTCTCTGCTTCCTATTTCCACCGGCAGCAGCCTGTTCCTCACTAGGCATTTGTCCTTGCTGTGCACCACCCATCATACCCCTCGCAATTCCCAACAGTCCGTACCCTTTATACAACCCATAAGCGGGCACCGCACTCCAAATAATCCAGGCCCAGTTGCCAAAGAACATAACCAGGATCAAGCCCAACCACGTCACCCAGATAATGTCGAACATATACTCCGTCAAGCCCGGGGCAGCCAGGTCTTCGCCAGCACTCTTGAGAGTCTTGGTGGTGGCATCGTATTTCGGACGACCAGATGACTCAAGAATATATTCGGCTATAAGAGATGGTATTGAAATGATGGCCCAGGCGAGGAGAGAGCGGCGTTTGATGACGAGGTTGAAGAGAATGAAGAGCCCATTGAGCGCAGCGGTACCGATGTGAAGCTGGTTGAGACTTGTGATGTTGGCTTTCGCGCGGTCTTTTTTTGCTTTCTGGGCCATCGTGGAACTCTGGTGAGCAGAATTTACAGTCTGTATATACAATAGGACCAAGTCGGTCGCGCGCGCCAACGAGGTAGGTGTTGTAGGTGTAGACTTCTTGGGATTAGCAGAGATCCGGGCAATAGGAAGCTGAAGACCGCCTTAGCTGCTCACCGAGAAACGAGTTGACAGAAACAGAGTTCCAACTTGCATCAAAGTCAGACTAGAGTCCCCTGGCGGCCGAGACGAGGCGAGGCTGAAATAAGCGTTGCTACGCGACCGTAGCCAATAGAATCAGATTTCTTCCCGCCGCTTGTTGTGGACTATCATAACATCGCGAAAGCACATTTTGAAGCAAGGTCGGGGACTTTTGTTGATACAGCCAAAAGCCCCAACCCGCGGAAACACCTCTCGCGCCCTCCTTGACGACATCGCGTTTGGGCTGGTTGCCAATAATTCCATTTTTTTGCGTGACGCTATACGCTGTTCAATTCTCGCTCTCATTACCGCCCCAACATTGATGCCTTCGCCTGTGTTATTCTCGTCCGCGTCCCGCCACAAATACCATCCGGTTTCTACGATTCGCGTTGCCTCAAACAGACTACACCTGCACCTGATTGTGATGTCGGGCGAACCACAATAGCGACTGCTTGCTAACCCGTAGCCGTAACCGTAATCGATCGAGCTTTGAGAACGAAAAGAAGGGACGAGCAGGAGGCTGGAAGCGCTTGGTCGAAGGAACTATTTTCGAGGCCACGACGTAAACGCCAACTCAGCGTCGGTGTTGGACATATGGCTAGATCTTCATAAATTGTTCCACACTCGAAACATTCCTCTTTGCATCGCAGGGTGCCATCATGGCTCCGTCAACTACCTGCGTCGCGAGCCAATTACGGCAGCTCATCTACTATCACATCGATAACAACCTCCTCAAGAACGCACTCTTCTACGCCGAACGTCTGGTAGCCTACGATCACCGAGCCGCTGAATCGGCATACATTCTGTCCCTCTGCCATTTCCGACTAGGAGACAATGTGTCAGCCTACGAAAGCTCCAAACCAGCGGGGTCGAGGGGGACTCATCTAGGGTGTGCGTACATCTTCTCTCAGGCGAGCTTGGCTCTGGAAAGATTCAAAGATGGCATAACGGCGTTGGAAAAGAGCAAGGCGTCATGGGGAGGTAAGAATAGCTTCGGAAAACATACAGCATCTTCAAGGCAACCACTGCCTGACGCGGCCGCGATCCTGTGTTTACTGGGGAGGCTCTACAGCGGTTACGGCAACAAGATCAAGGCTATTACTTGCTTCGAGGAATCTTTGAAACTCAATCCGTTCATGTGGGATGCGTTCACGAACTTGTGCGATATGGGCGCCCAAATAAACGTCCCAAATATATTCAGGATAAATCCTGAGTTGGAGACAGTACTAAGAGCGAACGCCAATGATAACTGCGACTCGCAGTCAAATTACCAAGTGCAGTTGAAGGAACCTACTCACCAAAGGACGGAGCATGAGCGAAGCCGACCGGGAGCTAGGCAAATGTCCGTGACGAATGAGGTTACGGACCCGTTCAATAACGTGCCATCACGCGGCTTTGCTGGAGGGCTTTTCAATACACTTGGTATCGCGCAGAAGCTGAATGAAAGCAACCCAAGTTTGACTAATCTTCCAGCTGCAGGAGGTGGAGGCATAGGGCCAGATGCAATGGAGACACCCACAGGCCCGAGTGCCTCGATTGATGTATCGGTGGCGCAGAATCGACGAGATATCGTGCCATATCAAAGCGACGTGCCTGCAGCCCCAGCACGCAAAAGCCGAACGATCGCAGGGCTGGGAATGGACTTTAGTATGGATGCGCCCAAGATGAGTCGCGCAGTCTCCACCAAGCGGATTCAAAAGCAATTACAGTCAGAGCCTATTGAAGATTCGGCAGCTATTCAGGCTCTACGGAATAATGGGCTGGCGTCTACAGCTGGAGAGCGCAAACGAACAGTATCTGGGCAAGTTGTGCCAAGACAGAGCTCAGAGGATCCTGGGGCGCCACAAAGGAGAAGTGTCCGGCTTTTCAACCAAATTAGACCAACAAGTACGAAGTCTTCAACCAATGTTTCGAACATTGGTCCAGGTCCAGCACGCGAGTTGAAGAAAGCGAAGCCTCCAATTTCTAGGATAATGCGACCTGGCTCTAGCGCATCCACTGTTGGTCGTCAAGTCAGTGGGAATCGGAAACCTGTGGAGGACTCGATGGATTTTGACCACAAAGATCATAATCAGCGGTCATGGGTTGGAACCGTCGCCAACATATCTTCTCAAAAATGCTCGGAGTCGGAACAACTGCGTCAAGAGGAAGCGCTTCGATTCTTACTGGAGCTCTTCAAGAAGTTTGGCTGTGGGTACTTTGCATTGTCCAGATTCCAGTGTTCAGAAGCATTGCAAATATACAGTTCCTTGCCTCGGTCACAACAGGAAACTTCTTGGGTCTTAGCTCAGATGGGACGTGCGTTCTACGAACAAGCTGCTTACGCAGATGCAGAAAAGTATTACAAACGGATCCGCCATATAGCCCCTTCCAGGTTCGAGGATATGGAGATATACTCTACGATTCTGTGGCATCTTAAACGCGAAACAGATCTTGCTTTCCTTGCGCACGAGCTGATCGACGCAACATGGCAGTCCCCACAGGCTTGGTGTGCACTTGGCAACTCGTGGTCACTGGCCAGAGACCACGAGGCGGCCCTCCGATGTTTTAAGCGAGCGACTCAATTAGACCCTAAATTTGCATACGCCTTTACGCTTCAAGGTCACGAGCATGTAGCCAACGAGGAGTACGACAAGGCCTTGGTATCGTATCGTGCCGGGATGGCTGCCGACAAACGACATTACAACGCGTGGTACGGTGTTGGTCGGGTTTACGAGAAGCTGGGCGACTACGATAAAGCAATCATCCATTTCAAGTCTGCGTCCTCGATCAATCCTACCAATGCCGTTCTGATTTGCTGCATTGGGACGGTCCTCGAAAAGCAGAAACATCCGCGACTGGCTCTCAACTACTTCTCTAAAGCGACGGACTTGGCTCCACGATCAGCTTTGACCAGGTTTAAGAAAGCCAGAACGTTGATGGCTATCGATGACTTGAAAGCTGCGTTGGATGAGCTTACAATCTTAAAGAATCTGGCACCGGACGAAGCCATGGTCCATTTCCTTCTCGGGCAGCTTTACAAGAAACTTAAAGAGAGAGGCCAGGCCGTTCACCATTTCACCGTAGCGCTGAATTTGGATCCGAAGGTATGTAGATCAATCATATAAGCCAAAACCATCAAAGATAGCTAACAGGTCATAGGCTAGCCAACAGATCAAGGAAGCAATCGAACTTATGGAAGATGAAGATGAGGAAGAGACGAGTATGATGGGATGAAGACCGATGATTGACTATTTCTTCCATTCCTATAAGTTAGTCTAGCGATCAAACCTGGGATCACTCCGCGAAAAACTATTTTTAAACGCAATTCGCAGAAATTTATCCGCAAGAACTCCGTCGACAGCCACGAATTCGCTCCATCCTCTACTCGAAAATATAACTTTAGCTGCCAGTCCGCCCGACTCGTAGTATGATGATACGATACGATACCGGTGCCTCTCTCGCTCTGCAGATGAATCACAAAAACGACAGGACAGAAAGCATATGCATAGAACCGGCGTTTGGATGCATGGATCGAACGGAATGAATATTTCAGGGGGTGTCAGACGGGACGGAGTGCCTTTGGTCGGTCGGTCTGGTTTCGTCTGGGTTGAGCTTGGCTGGGTTATCCGCCTTCGTAATTGTACATATGCAAGCTGAAAAGCCCTTGGTTCTGTCATGATGTGAACACCTGGACTATTAATGCATGAGGATGACCTCCCTGGCATGGTTGGAAGCTTGTGGCGTGTCTCTTTGGAGATACCGAGAGGTGTGCGGAGATTGATATGATTGAGAGGAAATGGATAGATTGATGATGATGTTCATCCGGTCATCCACAATGCAATCATTGTCACGTATGCTTTCGTTTTTTACTATACTACGGTGTTTACTGCGTACATTTTCTTTGCTTCCCCTAGGTCTTCACTCGGCGTCGTCATAGTTGCGGCTGCTTCTCTATGCAGACAGTCGGAAGGTCTATTTTGCTTGGGTATCTCACATATATGGTGTCTCACTAGGGAACTCCTTCGCATAGACACTGATTGTGCTGCGGTTTAGAGATCTCTAGTGCAAGTACTGCAAGTGAAGGCCAAAACGCCCGCTCCATCAAGTACAGACTGTTCTCATGACTTCCATCCTGTTCCTGAGCGCGCTGCAGTACTGGCGGGCGATGGATGAGATGCCGCTGCCATCTTTTCAAATATTCATGAGTTTAATTTAAGCGCTACGTTTCTCCCTTACTTAGTTGACTGATCTATGGGCTGCTTATATGGCCAGCTGCTTACTTTGCGTCGAAACATCTGAAAATAATGTTATTTGTTTCCCTCTGCGTCATTCATCGCGGCCACTACACTACGTACCCTGATATATATCAATGATTCAGGATCATGCTAATAATATTCTCCGAGATTTTTTCGTTTTTTTTTGACAATGCCATCGCTTATATAGGCCGAGCCAAGGATTGATTTCGACCTCACCGTCGGTTCATCCTCGCTCCACGTTCTATTCAACCGCGCAATTTTATCGGCCTTTAAGTGAAGCGACAGCGAAATCCATCACATCAATCACCTTTGCGGTGCCAAGTCAGGCAGTCTCGCTCAATTGCTCAATTTTTCAGTTTCAAAATTGAGCGTTGAAATTCAGCGAAACCTCAACTAACAAGTTCTTTTAGTTCTTAGGTTCACACGGATCCAAAACCCGACGAAAACATCGCTCACAGGACTGCAAATCCTGCGTTTCCCAG
Organism: Diplocarpon mali; assembly: GCA_024741835.1. Classification (NCBI taxonomy): domain Eukaryota; kingdom Fungi; phylum Ascomycota; class Leotiomycetes; order Helotiales; family Drepanopezizaceae; genus Diplocarpon; species Diplocarpon mali. The sequence goes on from JAENRP010000014.1 coordinate 18,032, forward strand.
CTTGCTGGGCGGTAGTCCCAACTACTGGATGTCTAGTTCCCGGCAGAGTTTACTTCAATTTAGAGTAATTAACTAATGCGAAGTTAGCGGTTCAATCCGCAGAACTCTTCCACCCACTTTCTATCCCCCCTTCGCGTTGCAACGCGAGGTTGAATGTGGTTCTCGTCGCTGTTTGGTTGTCCGTTGCGTCTATGTGAATTCGTATTCGCTCTCGGTATCCAGCTTTCGCTGGGCTCCGCGGAACTTTCAAACAGTGGAGTGTTCAGAGATAAAAGCGGCCGTGGTTTGTTCTCATTGCACGCTGTAGACATACTAGATTCCCGATCGTAAGTTATTCCTTCCGCACGGGGCTAAAATTGAATAGAGACTGCTTGACTTGACTTCTTTTGGCAAAATTTTGATCGGATAATTTTTCTTCCCTCTTTTTTCTCCAGTTTCTGTGACCGAGCCGAGAGCTTCTGTTTGGCCGGTCAGGATTCATGGTTGTGAGAGCGAATAGAGGTTGAGACTGAGCTCGCTTAGGATGTTTGGATCCCGGCTGGCCGGGCAACGGCAACAATCGATGTAGTTCTCAAGGATTTGATATAATCGAAGTCTGCTACGTGAGAATAATTTCGCCTCTCACCAAGAGAAGTTCGACCTGGGAATTTCCCTTAGACCAAACCGAGAAGAAAACGGACAAGTCATTGATTGCCAACGCCCAACGCGCCTAACAGAGTGGCTGATCGCCATGTTCTTACGAACGGGTCATAAAGGCTAGATACTACTCGCTATTCATGTATTCTCGGCATATCAGCCTTGCTCGAGACGCGAAGCAGCCCTAATCAAACTCAGATCCCTACTTTGAAACCTACCCGAACAACATTTGATATCCGGAAAAATATCAATACCCCAGTAGCTCCTTCAAAAACGTGAGTGGTTGTTTAGACGCTGCTCACGACATGCGGGAAGTGATTGAGAAGATCGGCTGAACGCAACTCTATTTCCAAAGAAGTCAAAAAGACAGTTTAGTTACTGTGTTCATCGCCATCTCAATCGTTGCGTAGCTAGTGTAAGAATGTATGCTTCCAAGTACCCTAGAACTGCCAATATGTCTCCGTTTGGACTTGGCGCTCGCACACAAAGGTCATGTGCTGTTCTTTTCAGAACATTAGGCTCCTAAATTCGATGAGATGAGCTTATTAGAGGTTTAACACCGCAGCAATTGTAAAAATCGGGGAAGAGATTGAGCAGGGTTTTCATGAAAATCTGAATACAGAAGGTCAATGGATGGCAGCACTGCTATATTTGCTACTACGCGGATTGGCCGCAGTTTACTATGCCTGGATCTAGATCACATATCCGACTATCGTCCGGCATGTTCCAGAAGTACTCACAGAGAAACAGAGAATATGTCTACGTAGCATAATTCGAGAATCCTGACTGACGAGAGCAGAATTAAAACTCACAAACGGATACACAAAGAAAATGGCAAACATAAATGGTTAGAACACCTCAACAGGCCAGTTTGAAATATATATAGAAATAATAAAGCAAACTTATGTTTGAGGCAACTTTGCTTGAACGAGGGGGATAACGATCATGGCTGTCCTTCCGCCATATATGATTCATATTGGCGGCATAGCATATCTTTTACAATAAGTATATATTTCTCTTCAGAAATTTGTTTCACAGAGGGGGCGGAGATCGTCGGGAAACTATCCAAGTACGAAGACTCTTAAACAAATCTTGAATATAATATGACCTCTTAGTGATACCGTTAATTAGCCTGATAGTATTGCACCCTACCAAAACGTTAGGCGTCTTCTTCGCAGCTCGGCACGATTTAAAAAATACCAGAAGTTGTGCCACAACACAGTTTACGAAGACTTAGACTCGATAGGAAGGAAGATGGAATGCTCAAATTTGGCAAAACACCAGGAAAAATTAAATAGTCGGACAGTACTATGAACAAATACTGTTCACTCTCAGCTAGCTTACTCAATCTTGTACAAAGTAACCTTCGTTGCCACCTGAGAAATTCTTTCATGGACTGCGGAAACAGTCCGCGTTGTAGAAGCTACCTTAAACTAAAGCTAGAGTGCGTATCAAAAAAAATTATGTTGGATAGAGATGGAGGTGAGCTTTGAGCTTGTACAGATCGCAGGCCTCAATCACATGACAAGAGTGAGAATTCGAATTCGCCACTTGTAAACAGGCCACAGTGAGCCAGAGAAAGATAAACGATGCCATGAGTAAGGAATGCTCGACTGGCAACATTGAGACACATGTACCGCTAGAGTATCAGCCTTCCTGGGACCTAATCAACCTGCAAGCACTGATCCATACGTCTTGTGTGTGATAGAAAGCATGATATCCAACACTGAAGCTGCGTTATTGCAAAGAGTAAGCTGTATTTGGCACGACTCCATTCTAATCAGCTGTGGACTCTACTTTTCGGTGCCCCGAAGAGCGGTCTGAAGCAGTATGGTGATTGTGGTGGGCTTCTTGTGCTCCGCGTCAGACGATGTATTTTTTGTGATCTGAACTTGAGTGCTTGCTCAGAGCTTAGCATGAGCACACCACTTCTAGGGATCCGACTTATGCTAGGTAGACGGAATTCCCATGGCTTTGCCGTACCATTTCCCTGCGGCCCAACATGTTTTGTTACAGAGCTTTGTTCTGAGGTGGTGTTTGCAGTGTGCTTGAAACTCACTGAGATCTCATTTGAGAAATTATCGGTAAGCGAAACAATAGGCAAGCCGAAGACCTTGTCGTTCAGCACAAAGCTATCGGTCGGCCCAGTGAAGCTTGCTCCGAAAAGCGCTGCCATCAATCCACGATACTGCAATCTGTTTCACAAGTTAGAAAATATCATGGAGAGTATCGGTAGAGTAAAAAGAAGCTCACTTGGGACCGATTGTCGTAGAGTGACAAAGCTGTGAGGTAGATTGAGCTGGTTCCCTCTGGAACTGGGATCTGAATTGAAGGCAAAGTTTTGCTTGGATTTGCTATTCCCTTCTCACACAAGGTTCACAAGACCGACAAGTGATCGACCGAGGGATGAGTAGAAAGATTTGTACCGGCATAATGCCGAGACGCAGGGTCAATTACAAGCTGCCGTATACTTAGTATACTCATCTGGCTAGCTATTTCGAACAATCCTGAGGCCGACTTTATATATCTTGGACGATAATGCCAGTCAAAATCCTTGAAACAAGAAATAGGCCTACATAGAGAGGTATCCAGCTTGTAAATTGATAAAATGGAGAGATAGACAAGCTCTTGACATTATGCCGCGAGTAATAATTACAGATGAGACCAGACGTCGAAGAATATTTTTCCGCCACATGTGGCTGAAACCACCCGTGCCTCGACCCCTGTTGCAAGCGCGACCTGCGTTTGACCGCAGTATTATATTCATGCGACAAAAGATGCTGCTTTCTACACAGCCATGGACTTTGTGAGATTTTTAACCTTCATGATCTTGGGCATTGCTGATTTCTGCAGTGGTCACGCCTAATAGCGGGCACTTCTCTTGCCCCAGCCGGCAGCAAAACTTCCACCAACAACCCCGAGAAGCGTCTGGCACGCTTCAAGAAAGGTTACAACCAGCTTTTGGTCCGCATATTCTGACGATTGGTCCTGGATATGACTGACGAATACATAGCAAATATGGCGTGGCGCATCCAATCTTCCCAGAGATCACGAAGCTGTCGAAGACATCAGAACCAGTCTTCAAGACCTCACAGCGATCATTAGTGATGAGTCAAGACGCCCATTACCTCACCCATGCATTACCTTTGCGTCGACGAAGCAGATGTATGTGCCTATTGGTAAAATAGCTGCGACTTCGTACAATGAAGGGATCATTCGGGAGGGGGTAGCCTTCTTCGCAACTCTGATCGATAGCGAAGAGGAGGACTTCGTGGAAAATGAAACTTTCTCAAAAAGTCTTATGGACCTGTTGGTTCGTATTACTGGGGCGAATAGCATACGTCTGGGATCAGATACAGAAGTTGAAGTTGTCGAGCTGTCATTCAACATCACCACTAAGATTAGGCTTGATCCGGAAATCCTACCGACATGGTTCACTGCACAAGAACGTACCGATACGGATGGGGGACAAGATGCGCATGAGAAGTTTACTGGGAAGACACACAAGGAAGACTTCCCGTTGTTCTATCTGCTGATAGATTACATCCATCATGAGGGCAGAATAGGCGATTTTGCTAGGACCGGACTTTTGTATATCATCGAAGCAGCCTCGAGTTCTGTCGCTTTAGAACAATGGATTGTCGAAAGTGACCTAGCAACATTGATGGCCACGGGCTTAGGAGCGCTCTACAGTCAATTGAGTCGAAAATTGGTTATTGATCATGCGCTAGAAGATCTACCACCAATTCTGGCCCTCTCGGACTATGAAAAGCCGCATACCACTTCGGAGATTGTCAGCTCGTCGTCTCCTGATTTTCAGATGCACATGGAAACATTTCTGTCGCACTTGGTCTTCTGGCAGGATGTCCTTAACCATTGCAAATCAGGTGAGGTCAAACAAACCTTGCTGGAACACTTCCAGGTTATTTTCCTCCAGCAACTCCTGTAAGCTTTTCTGTTAATTGCCATGTTGATTTTGCTTACACTGCAGATACCCCTCCTTGCTCGAGTCGTCCGATGTAGATGGTGGATCTTCTGTAGCTGTCCTCACCTACTTGAGGCGAATACTTGAGGTCTTGGAGCACCCAGATATGATCCACTTGATTCTACACTACCTCCTCGCTTTACCAGATACAGCTCAGCCAGCATCTGGGTCGAGAGTATCTATTAGTGCTGCAAGAAAGCGAAAGTCGATGGACCTCGCAACGATGATGTCCACACAAGTCGAAATAGCATCAACTCCGGCACTTTTTAATCTTGTTGATCTGATACAAGCCAGTCTTCGTTCACTTAATGAACAAACAATATCTGTCACATTACAATTGGTTTCCGTAATTTTAAGGCGGCATCATCGATATGCTGTAACGACCCTTTTGTGGACCAGCCAAGTGTTGGCTGGTGATCCTCAGCGAACCATTGGGGCCCATGAAATGGAAATAGACTTCTTATTCACCCTTGCTGGTGATGTAGGAGGCGACGACAGCTTTGATGAGATTTATGAAAGCCACATCAAGGACTGCATGGGCATGCTGGAGAGTCACGCATGTTCATTCACTTTGATTGCACCCAGCTCGGCTGCTGGCATGTCGAAATCTTCTGGGACACAATCAACAATCTCTGGTGTACCTCGAGATATTCGGTCGCATACCTTAAGACCAGAAGATCCCATGCTAAAGACGCTGGTCCTTATATTAGCAAGCTTCTACACGAACTCAATAGAGACCAACTTGTCTCTCACTGGATCAATAATTGATTTGGCCACTTGCGGATATATGAGGATTGATGGCTGGCTATTACTAGATCCATCCAAATACTTCTACGATGATAACGATGACGATGATGAGCTTGGCGTTGGGGATCCCTTTCTCCTCGAGCTTGGCGACCCCATAGAAGTACGGGAGAAAGCACAAATCCGGGACCTGAAGAAAGCTCAGAGAACGCCAAAGTGGTTGGAGTCACAGGCTCCCAATCTGCTAAGGCAGTTGAAGATACTCGTCGACCAGGTAGCAATTTATCGAGCCGAGATTCCACGCTTTGACGAACTCCTACAGCAGCGTCGAGAAGCGTTTCAATCTGCTTCATCAGCCGCCGCTCCTCCAAATCCAGCCCGTCGGTCACCTGGCCCCAGGCTCGACTCGCCTTCCCGCACTGGTTCGCCTCGGCCATCCGCTCTTGATACTCTGGCCCAACGCATCTTCCCCGAACTTGGTACGCCATCTCGGTCTAAATCCCCACGAGGTCGGAGAAGCCAGGACCGTAGTAGTGGCCTCAGTGGTGGTTACGGACCCACTACACCCATATCATCGCGCAACTCCGCGGCACCTACGCAATTTCCCCTTGGGGTCGATCATCCTTTGCGAGACAGTTCGCGTGCCTTCTCGGCCAGCCCCTTGAGAGCTGATGAGAAGGGTAGCAAAAATATTCCAGCTAGTCAAGCTGCAGCATTCGCAGCAGTTGACCAGAGTATTCTTTCGAGAAAGGTTTCACAGCCGTTGCCCAAAAATGAGGTTACTCCGATTCCGTTCCCAAATCTCAAAGGCGCAAGCGAAAAGGAGAGTAAAGGGGATGGCACCCATAACATGGAGGAATGCAATATGTATGTGGAAGAAGATCAGAGATTAGAGCACGGAGAGGAGCTGAAAACAGTCACCGTGAATCACGTCTTGACAAATGTTATCGTGCTGCAGGAATTCCTGTTGGAATTGGCGGCTTTGGTGCAGGTTAGAGCGGGCCTTTTTGGTGAGGTCAGGTATGTTTAGTCGATTTGTAATAAAAGAAATCCTCTATTGCGCTTCACTTGGTACTCAGCTGCCATGCGTTCTCCGGTCTTGAGGTTTGTATTTGTTCCGTGAATAGTTTGCATTCTCTCTGCTACGGTAAGGTTCTCGCATCAGAAATTGATAGTGTCACTATGCTACCCAAAAAAATTAGGTTCTGGCCCCGGTGCTCGGAATTCCTTGTGCCCATGAGCCGCAGTTTGTGCTTGCCACAAGTAATGACCTCGTGAATCATAATTGAATATCTGTTGTTACTTAGGACAAGGCATCCATCTGGGCTCCCTCGCACCAGATAAAAATTCACGTGCCAATCCATATATATACCTTTACCGCCTCTCAATTTTGCGATTCCTTGACTTGAGTTTATATAGAAGGATCGTCATTGCAATAACGCCAAATATGTCGTTTCATATCTCATATCTTCCTCGACTTAAGAAGCGTCTTCCGGCTCACAGTCTCATAAATCTCGTCCGCACATTCTCCCACAAAGTCACAAAGTCACGAAGTGCCGCCACCGTTCGCAGGCATCTTCAAATATTTCTCTCGTCTCTCATCCAGCATATTCTAGGATCTGCAAATCTACGACGGCCTTCTTCTGATTGCTTGCTGCAGAATGCTCAGATCCATACGCGGAATTAGAGGCGAGTCCTCTTGAATAGTGTGTGCACTCGGCGAGTGAGTTCGACGATGCGGCATATCTCACAATGACATGACGCGTCCGTCTGGCACCGTATCTGCCGTGTTCGTCCCCAACTGGTGATTCCGTTCTTCATAGCTGGGGACTTCTTCCTCCCAGTGCTCACGGAGCCTGTGTTCATGCTCGTGGCAATGCTCTAGAGTTCCGTCGTGGCGGTACACGCGAGTTTTGTTGTCGAAGGGTACACGCCGGGTGTGTGCGCTCCTGTTGGAATGTTTGCACTAGACGGTGACGAGGAGGAGAGATTGTTCACGATTTCGCAGATACTCACTTTGCTGATTGCGTTCTCGTAGAATTGCTCGAAATCAGTACCTCAGATGTCTGGTCACCGAAAAAGGGTGGGGTTCAAGTTAATGGTACTTGACGCAATAGCTTCACTATAAGAAAGTTACATGATTGTTACCTCTAAAGTCTCTAATATTTGCTGGTAGCACCCGAAAATTATTACATTATTGATTATCGTGAAACAGGCCTATGTTAATCAGTAAATCGCTAGAAAGTTCTGACCAGACCTTGATGTAAAACTCTCGATGATCCAAAGGAAGCCGCTTTGAATGCTCGCACATGATGTAGATTTGGATTATTGCATGAGTAGTTAGCTGATACCTTAGCCAGTGGATTACTTGAGTGTCGAGTTAAAATATTTTAGTCAATCAAGTGTGCCTACAGAGTAAGTTTCTATGATATTGTGACGAGGATTGACAAACACTATTGAAGTTGGGTGGAAGGCTGCAGGAGCCGTGCGCATGAAAATAAAATTCGCTGAAAATAATTTTGAGACATAATTTAGCGCCTCAGGTGAGAATGGCGGAGAGACTAGTTGTTATAAATGATAATACCATTCAAGAGTGTATCATGATGACACCGCTGGAGACGGTATGGTGAAGCTAATCTTGTTATGTTCAGCGCACCATAATCTAAAATGAATTTCAGCGATACTGCAGAGCCCGGTTGAGACACTGGTTGGTGAAGACAGGTCCAACCAATACAAATGAGTCCTATGCCTCCAAAATGTAGTTGCAAGCTGCAAATCATCATGGGTTAAACAATCTCATGTCAAGGAAAGTTTCTGGGGGCGAGGTTACTTGAGTAGAGAATCTGGGTCCACCTTAAAATCCTACATCTGCTTAAAATTGGATCTAGCTGCGAGTCATCGGAACTCGAATACTCTCGCCTGAGATTCTGCGCCGGAGTCTACTTAAACAAACTCTTTTGAGATAGAGACATGGGCTCGGAGATAGAGGATACGTGTGCGAAGCGAGCAGCGGAAGAAAGATCCATTCTCAGGTGCAGCAATCGAAAGGGTTTCGTAAGATCAACCTAGGCTATGCAAATAACAATTGGAGACACAATATGGATGAGTAGAAACCTTACTATCAAGCAAGTGACGTTGAAGTGCATAATCATTTGCCGCGCCGCACAGGCGCTTAGAGAGAGTCTGGCGGCTGGCTGATTAGCGGCAAGTTCAGTCCCAGTTACTTGTCCTACCCTGCGTTATATAATATCTTCAACACAACAGCTGAAGTTTATCGGCTCATAACACAATATGGCGGATAGATTTCCTTCCCTTGAGGAGTTCGACTCCGGCGGTAAGTATCACTGCGCTTTGATTCTCGTCCATTTGTGGTTCCGTTCACGCTCTAACATTGATTTCAGCACAAACAGAAGCTCCAGCCAGTTCTGGTTTCGAAGGTGGCAATGACTTCTTAAGTCGTGAGAAGGCGCTTCTGGGAGACGACGCGAACCAATTTGCTACCGGCAATGATAATTCGGCGTTCGTTGAAGATGGAGAAGATGACTTGCTTGGAGGCGGCGGTGGATACAGCGGTGGTAATGAGCATGTCACTGAGTTTGAAAGCTCATTTCCAGCAATCGACACTTCCAACGAAGTAAGGCCTTTCACGCAGATTCATTTGTCGGGTTAGCATAAACTAATAGAACATTCTATAGGGGGTAGCACCAGGCGGCAGCATCACCAATATCACAACCTTCCAACCCTCCTACTCCGCCCCGCGCGCCGAAGTCGAAGAAGAGCCTGAAGTACTTAAGCAATGGCGCGAACGCCGGGATCTAGCCCTCCAAGACCGCGAAGCACGATCTGCTGAGCGCAAGAATGAAACCGTCAAGGCCGCGCAGCAGAACATCGATGACTTCTACGAGAACTACAATTCCAAGAAGGAGAAGGGCATTGCAGCTACCCGCCGTGAGGCTGAGCAGTTTTTGGAGAATAGAGAGGATACTGCGTCCGGAGGCACCAGCTGGGAACGTATTGCGAAGCTGGTCGACCTGAGCGGAAAGGGTGCCAGAGGCGGTGCGAGCGGCAGTGAGAAGGCAAAATTCCGGGATCTGCTCTTGACGCTGAAGAAGGATGAGAGGGCACCGGGTGCTACGGGCGTTTAGATGAAGGTGGATTGATATAGCATGCGGGCTCAATCGGAGGTGATTCTGGTGGCTGCTTTGACAGGGCGTCTAAGATCTGGTTGTATGCATGCCTGATTTTGTCTTTCGTCCGCGCTGCCTGATAGGTGAATTTGGGCTTCGGGGCGTTGAAAGTACACGGCACATAAGAACATAACTTTACTAACATCAAAGGGTCATCCAGGGGAGCTGTTGGGAATATTTGACGTCTATCACGCTGTGAACATCGATTCATACCGTGCTTTGATATCAACGCTCAAAATAAAATTCAGAGACAATACACATATTCTTGTACTGTATGGGGATATCATTCTGGATCTTCAGAGTATTTGCTCGATGTAGCATTGGCCCTGGCAGCAGCTCGCTCTTGCTCCTCGAATTCTTTCAGTGCCGCCTGACCTTCTTCTGTCGTAGCATCAATAATCTGTTCCTCGAGAGATAGCATCCCGCCCTGCTAGAGTCAGTAAGAAGTCTCCTTCGATAGTACAGCTGGACTGACCTCGCCCAATTGAGCAACAACATTCTCAGCTTCCTCTACGCTCATCTTGCCTAACACCTTGTTGACCTCATCCAAGCTGCCGCTCTCTAAAGCTCTTTGCAATCCAGGTGGGAAAGCCTCGAACAGCTTTCTCGATTCTATCTCCTCTGGGACCTCACTTGTTGGAGGTGGGATCTTGATATTGATAGTCGTTCCGGGATCAACGGCATGTAGCTGGATCTGTTCAACGCCTCCACTGCCGTCGGCTTCTTCCCGAGCTCGCTGCTTCTCTAACTCCTTGGCGCGGTACTTAATCTTTGTGAACGTTGATTGAACATCATCGAAAAAGACCTTCTGAGCTTGGTGGCCTTGGCTAGTGATGCGTTTGAAGAACAAACCAACGCCATCCTTACCCAGAGCTCGACAATACTGAAGCAAAAGACCTTGGTGGACACATTGTCTACCAAAGTCTTCCTTGCCATCAATACAGGCGTTAAAAGCCATAACAAGCAACCCATCGGTCTCCCTCTCGCTCAATACTTGTGGGTGACTAGAAATATATTGCAGAGACGCTCGGTAGTCTCCGATCTTGATTTTAGAGAAGGCCTTACCCAAGTCTGTCGGCTCCATTTCGTCGTCATCCAAAGCTGGCTCGTCAACGTCAGCATCGGCACCTGACGATTGCTGACTGTCCGGGTCTCGAGCAGCTAAAGCTTTTGGGTTCAACACCTCAACTGCCTGTACCTTCTCCTTGGTAGTCTTCTTCGACTCTGATGATGCAATGGTATCGGCTTTGGCAACATGTGAGCTGTTAAAGCCATCGTGAAGACCCTCACTTGTAATCTTTCGGCTCTCTTCTATCTCCAATTTATTCAACTCCACCATTAGCTTCTTTTGTAGTCCCTCCACCTTCAACTTGTGTGCAGTAATCTCTTTAACATATGCGTTGAATCGATCTGATTCCGCTGGTTTATCCTCATCAACCTTGGCCTTAACCTGGTCCACTAAAGCAGCCATCATCTTAGAGAAACTGGGCAGCTCTTTCTCCTGAGTATGGACGCCAGCCGGTGGTGGAGGGGGTTGGTCTCCTTCTGCAGCTTCAACAGACTCCATAATAGCTTGGAAAACTAACTCGTCTGGACTACCACTCTGCGTATCTGCACTATGGGACTGTAATGCAGTGAGGAGGGCGTTGATCCGCTTGAGAAGGCCATCGTTGATGATACGCTCGTACCTGTAAGTCTCGATATGGTTTTTACGCTCAAATCGCTGTTGATGTATTTGGTTTTGTTTGGCTCTGATGAAGGAGCGCTTGTCAACATTGGGATGAACTTCAATATCTGAATCGTCGCTCAGCTCAAGAGCATCCTGGTATTGTCAGCCTTGATAATCAGCCTGGTTCTTGGTGGAACATTGAGGGACGATGAATCTGGCTCTCTTGTATTTACTCACCCATTTGCTGTAGTCTACAGGCATTTTGAGATATTCGGTCTTGTATTCCGTGTAGACTGAAGAGTTATGTTAGTTGCGTCGAGGCAAAAGTTGTTCGAAGAAAATAGAAATGTTCTATGGTAAGGCGGGACAACGAGGGCTAATTACCCCACGTCTGAATAACCCGTGCACATAGTTATGCCGAGTTGTGAATAAACGCGATGACGGAAGCGAAATGCCCTAGGGACAATAATTGTTGATTTCATGGTCCCGAGATATCTTATAACAGCATCACTCATTACTTCCTCGATATTTGACTTGATATGAAAATGCGCTTTCGACGACCTGACGAATCTGATTTACACCGGTGATATCAGCAGACCTGATATAGATTTTGGCAATGCGACGCGCGACGGCATTACGAGGCCATGGCTGGGGAGCCGCAATCTTCGAGAGAGCTTCCAAACAGTTCGCTGGATCTAGTCCTGAAGTAAATGATATGGCGACTCGAATCATTACATGCCCGTCATCGATACGATGCAACTCTACCTCCGATGTTCCCCTCAGAAAATCTCCATATTGGATTCGACTCAGCACTCAACCACTTGCATCGAAACTCATCGTACAGCCTAAACCAAGTCTACCAGTACGTTGGCATCCTGCGGTTGCTCAACTAAGACATTTCAATAGCACAACTCATCTGCGGGAAGCACGGAGAGCAGAGGATCGGCAGGATGTAATACAAAAAGAGAAGGCTCGACAAGAAGAGGAGGAGGAGGATCTTCTTGACGATCAGGACGGTTTTCAAAGGAGCGAGAAGGCATCCAAAGCAGCCCAGGTTAATCTCAGCGCTCGATTGTCGAGCAATAAGACCAAGAACTCTGCAGGATTTGGCGAGATATGGAGATTGATCAAGATTGCAAGGCCAGAAGCCAAATGGCTTGGACTAGCCTTTGCCTTTCTCCTGGTATCGTCCAGTATCACTATGTCGATACCATTTTCTATCGGCAAGATTCTGGATCTGGCGACCAAGGACTCTGCTGAAGGAGGCACCTTGTTTGGCTTGGAAACTGGACAGTTTTATATTGCTCTTGGCGCAGTTTTAACGTTAGGAGCAGCCGCAAACTATGGACGAATTATAATCCTCCGAATTGTCGGTGAACGAATCGTTGCCAGGCTACGCTCACAGCTGTTCAGAAGAACATACGTTCAAAATGCCGAATTCTTTGACGCTAACCGAGTCGGAGACTTGATTTCACGTCTGAGCTCGGATACCGTCATCGTCGGAAAGAGTATTACCCAGAATCTTTCGGACGGGCTAAGAGCGATTGTCAGCGGTGCTGCTGGATTTTCTGCAATGGCTTGGGTGAGCTTGAAGCTGACCAGCATCCTTTGCTTGATGTTTCCACCTGTGGCTATTGGTGCTTTCTTCTACGGCCGAGCAATTCGGAATTTGAGTCGCAAGATTCAACGAAATCTAGGAACCCTGACTAAAATTGCGGAGGAGAGACTTGGAAATGTACGAACCAGTCAAGCATTTGCAGGCGAAATCCAAGAAGTCGGCCGATACAATCACCAAATCAAGAAAATATTCGCCTTGGGCAAGAGAGAGGCTATTATCAGCGCTACCTTCTTCAGCTCCTCTGGGTTTCTTGGAAACATGACAATCCTGGCGTTGCTCTACTCTGGAGGATCCATGGTCAAGAGCGGGGCCATTAGTATTGGTGACTTAACTTCCTTCCTTATGTACACCGCGTATGCTGGATCGAGTTTGTTCGGTGTATCCAGTTTCTACTCTGAACTTATGAAAGGAGTTGGTGCTGCGAGCCGGCTGTTCGAGCTTCAGGATAGGAAGCCCACTATCCCTGCTACAGTTGGAGTCAAGGTAAAATCGGCTCAGGGCGTCATCAAGTTTTCAAACGTCACGTTCGCTTATCCCACACGACCTGCCGTAAACATCTTCGATGGCCTTGATTTTGAGATACCATCTGGAACAAATGTTGCCATCGTCGGGCCTAGTGGAGGTGGAAAATCCACCATTGGGTCCTTGCTTCTGAGGTTCTATAATCCAACAGAGGGATCTATTTCTATCAATGGAACGGACATCTCAACTATGAATGGCAAGGCGCTTCGTCGCCGAATCGGAATGGTTGGCCAAGAGCCAGTTCTGATGTCTGGTTCAATTGCCGAGAACATTGCATACGGAAAACCGCATGCTTCTAGAGCAGAGATCATTGCTGCTGCAAGGAAAGCAAATTGTCAGTTCATCAGCGACTTTCCCGATGGACTTGATACTTCTGTTGGCGCTCGTGGAGCTCAGCTATCCGGAGGCCAGAAGCAAAGGATTGCTATTGCCCGAGCTTTGCTCAAGAATCCTGATATTCTGATCCTTGACGAAGCAACGTCCGCCTTGGACGCAGAGTCCGAGACTCTGGTCAATTCAGCCTTGGCGGCATTGCTCAGAGGGCACAATACCACAATTTCAATTGCCCATCGACTCTCAACAATCAAGAGATCTGACCATATAATCGTTCTTGGAAATAACGGAAAGGTTGCGGAGACCGGAACATATCATGTTCTGTCGAATAATCCCGAATCTGCCTTTTCTAAATTGATGGAGTGGCAAATGAGTGGTGGAGATGAAGCCGACAAGCGGTCAACGGAATCCCAAGGCCATCTCACCAAAAAAGGAGAAATCGCAGATGATATGAAGCTTCTTCAAGAATCCGAAGAAGAAGATGATGAAGGAGTAGTAAATGCTAGGGCAACCCAGACAGAGACCGATGTTGTATTGGACAGGACGGGCAAGTAGACGGAGTGGAAGGTGTCCCATAGGACAGTTGCGAATACGTGTGGAGAGAAGAATATCAGACATCTCTGATCGCGTTTTCTTTCTGTCACTACTAGGTGTTTTGATACACATGTATTGAGAGGTAGGATACGGCTATCAACTGATGTCTGCTGATGGAACTAGATGGCCGGGCGCCTATAAACTTTGTATTTGTACTACAATCGTAGATTCAGGGAAATTCAGATACACCTTGTGCACAAGTTATCTTGACCATTCTTCAATCGCTTTCGGACAGCCGATTGACTGCCTCGGACAGCTGCATTTCTACGCAGCTGTACTCGAAAAGGTTGGGCCGACCATGCATCTGTCGGAGCGCTAGGATACTAGCACCCGTGCGATTCCAAGTGCACTTCAGCAATTTAGTCAAAAGCCAGCATTAGTCAAGTTCTAAGTGAAGAAGTGGTAGAATCGCTGTAGCTTTATTTGTTACTTATCTCGAACAAGATTTAGATCAACATATATATAAACTCAGCCCAGATGTTGACGCCTCTTACTAGTACTCCGCCAGGGATATACGATTAGTTGTAGCAAAACACAAAATTGCGACCAGGGTCTTCCCCGTTGCGAATACTTCAAAAGCCCGAGAGAAAATTCTTAGAAACAGACGAGATCACCTCCTCTCATTAGAAACAATTCGTTGAGTTGGGTATCTTTATATCTCTGTTCGGAAGATATAGATTGCATCTAACGGAGGCATTGTACACCGTGCGTGTAAGCCCGATAATGCGGGGTTGCGTGCCATTGCGAAAAATAAACAAAAAACATACAATACCAGGTATTCGCTGGTGGTCACCCACCCAACTACTAATCTGCCGATCTGAGGCTTGTATATGGCAGAGCGGACGGGATGCCCAATTCTCCTCAGTCTATGGTCGTATGTGACCGGCAAAAAGACATTTTAATTTATATAACATATCTCTCTTGTGGTATACCACAACATCCACCTCATCTGAGGAGGTATCTAGCGATAAACGAAAGCATATATGAACGATAACAAGAAAAGATCAACATACCTGCGGTGTTTGTAAGATGCAGCTGGAGAATCAAGACTCCCAGCTCTAACTTCTTCAAATACACGGTACGGTTTCCTGAAGACTCGTGATGGATTGGAGCCAGGAGGCATGTCATGCACGATATCAAACATCATGAGTTTGGGGCCCAGTGCGTAAGGGAAGTTAGTGTTTTATGATTCGTATGATTGCCCGGCGAGCACGTATCAATGTGCTGCGTGCATCATAGCGTTCATCCGATGCTATAGAAATTGTCACCCGCGCAATATTGTACCTTAAAATATAGATAAATTCTCGCGTACGTGGAATGTCAGAATCTTGGAGTACGGATCTCTTGCATCGGCTTGGCGAAGCACTCTAAGCGGGAGCACTTCACTTCGCGCATGTCGGACAAGGTAAGCAGCTCCAGTACATATCCTGTCGAATAGAGCCGGGGCACACATGTCATCCCGAGAATTATTCATAGTCCTTCTACAGGACGACGAGGGAAAATCTTGGGCATATCTAGATTGATAGGGCTAAATTTTCAGGTAGCTCCTGGAAAGATCGGGGGAAGTAATGGTTGTATAATTGATGGAATGTATTTTATCACCGCTGCAAGGACGAAGCCTGTCTCTCGAGAAGAGTATACACGTGGCGGGATAGGAGCTTTCTACTTTGCCAAATCCAATACTTTCCTCAGCGCTTTCCCCAAATGCAAACGACAGAAATGCGCTTATGGAACAGGACCAACACGAATGCAATCGTAGTCGAATAATTGTCTGTAACAACTGTCTCGCAGAAGTCCCATCCATTATGTTGTATACAGATAACGAGTATCTGCGTCGAAGTTTCGCCGGAGAAAATTCTCACAAGGTCCATCTCCGAGAAGCAGCTGGCCAGTTTGTATCATTCTCGGAGGTAGGCTAGACAAATCTTTCTCCTGTATCGCAGGAACAGACGCTGTCCAAGGAGGCGTGGCTTCGGGATTATAATGAGGCCGAGGATTCTCCTTGCTCCTGTAAACATTCCTTCCATTTCTCCTCTGGCCATTTTCAAGACGCCAGTTAAACGCGTCGACTAACTCCTCCACGATTGAAGCAAGTATGGCGTAGCGAACAGGATCTAAATCACGAGGATCCGGTATCGAAGATAGAGACCATTTTCGGCTCTGCTGTCGCCAAATGTACTCGCATTCGGGGCGAAGTAGGACGAATTCCTGCGTCATGAATATCTCGTAGAGCCGGTAGATCGCACGGAGAGGGGTATCACGGATTGTCCAAATAGGGATATTCCTTAGGTGGAAGATATGAGGGTGGTAGCTATGAAAAAGAGCCTCGTTCGTAGCAATATCCTGAGGGGCAAGCGGCTCCGGCAATGGATAGTCGTAAGACCAGCTCCATGATGGCAGTTGGAGGTGAGCCAGGAACAATTTTAGCAGCGTCAGGTACGGGTAATCGTGGTCGTGCCGGAGTCGCTCAACGCTTTCTCGAAGACGCAGGGGAGTGTGTAAATACCGGAGCCTCGAGCGAAGTCGCATCCACCAAGTGATCTTGAACCGGGGCTGGGTTTTTGGTGGCATGATTTCGTCGTGGGTATGTCGAATGTAGATGAGGCAAGGTTGCCGACACTAGGGCAGCTTCGCCGTTGACGCACGCCGACAATAGGATATATTGTGTTTGCAAAGCCCTCTCAAACGCGGATACCTGTGGGATCCGGAAACGAAGGAGGATTACTTGGAATGGACTACAGGCGCGGCACAATGGATGGATGATCCAGATGAGGCACACGGTAGGGCGCAACGGTCACTTTTCTCCACGTCGAGTGATGGCGTCTATTTGCAAAGCCGGGTAGTTCTACGACACGTGATCTGGCTTAGAAATTGCTGCCTGACGAAACGCCTTATGCCTTTCCCTTGCCATGCGCCAACACCAAGAGCGGGGCTCTGGGTGCGTAGCTCTCTTGTTCATCTTGGACGATGACATGCGAAACACAAGCCCGATCACCAATCTAATATATCGCTACTCTCTATCTCTCTACAAACAATTTGATAGCTACTATATCATGGAGAAGGGGAACCTCGATGGCTTCTCTTTGAGAGACGCTCTTGATTGTATACCAGAGTTATATCGAATGAAAAAGTTTGTATACTAGGCAGTAAATAACACCGAGCCTAGGACACTTTGGTTCTAAGGGGGGCTGGGTATGGGGGGTGAGGCGTGCTAATATCTTGCTGGCTTAGTTGGAAATCCCGACCGAATATGGGCAATCGGTTGCCTCGCGATGGTCGAGTCAACGAGTACAGTGGGTTGAGGGCAAAGCAGCACCTCCTTTCATGCCAGAGCGAAATAAGAGATGATCAAAACCCGCACGGGTCAAGCTCTCTGGTGATCACTTGTCTGGGGGTAACATCATCAGCTGTCGAGAGAGCTAATAGGTGCAAAAAAGCACTCTTGATCATCCATGGGGTTGCGGAGCTCACAAGGAAACGCTACCATGCAATTCCTCGGCCATGCGTAGAGAGGTAAGGCGCTCTGGGAGGTGCTAGGAGCAGATTAGAAGAATTAAAACCCGCTAATGTTGGGTAGCCACAAAGTCAAGTGCAAGGCAAGGTTGTATCATTTTCCTAGCAAATAAATGGAACTTGCAGATACGGGACATAAGCTCCTAGCAAGATACGCTATCGTGTAAGTGCTTATCGCAATATTCTTTTTCCTTTCACCTTGCCTGAATGATGTGATAGTGATTTTGATGCTGCTGCTGCAGTCGTGGCCTACTCATTCTCGCACCCACTAGGTTCTGCAGCG
Source organism: Diplocarpon mali (assembly GCA_024741835.1). Lineage (NCBI taxonomy): Eukaryota > Fungi > Ascomycota > Leotiomycetes > Helotiales > Drepanopezizaceae > Diplocarpon > Diplocarpon mali. Next base: position 36,116 of record JAENRP010000014.1, read on the forward strand.
TTTAGGCGAGAGCGGTATTTGCACTTGTATTGATCACTCCAAACCTACACACTTCAGGTGTTGGCCGAAGCTGCCGAAGTGGCTGCGTAGCTGGATGTTGCATCCGCCGCTGCTGGAGGATGGAAAAGATCTTGTTTGTACAAGTCTTGATAGTTGGCTGCTATCTTCTCCATCTGACCAACTTCAGGCATGATGTCAAACCCATTCGTGTTCAAATTTCGATAGTGCTCCATGTCCAATGGTCCGTTGTTCGCATCCCGGAAGTGCTTGAACAGAACCAAAGCATCATTCATATCGACTTTCATCTCTGCTCCTCGGCCCGAATTCGCAATCCTTTTAATCTTCCTTTCCAAAGCCCATTCAAACGGTGCCGCCCAGACTTTGAGTGATTTTTCGTCGAAGAGGACGATGTTTTGTTTGTAAGCCTGGTCGAAAATCTTGACGCAAGCTTCGTGTGTTGCCCAGATCTCCATCTCGTTATTCATCCACTCGGCATCGAACTTCTCCTTCTTAGCTACCGATCGTATTGCCTCTTTCAGTGGAGTTTTGATATCATCGTCCTTGCGAAATTGAGGGTCAATTATGTAGTCAATGTCTCCTGTCGCCTGTCGATTTTCGAAATAGGTCACTGCCAGATAACCGCCAGCACTAACAACATTGATGGGTGCAAAGGCGCCGAGGAAATCGTTCTTTGCCATTTGGAGATCGAGTCGCTTCAAGGCTATTCAGAACATCGACATCAACAGTCTTTAACATAAGATGGCATTTTATGTACCATTGTTGAGATCTTCAGCGCTCAAGAGCTTCTCTTTATTTGTCGACATGGAGAGCGCTATTTAAAGATCATTAGGCATTTTACAGAGTGACGAGAGATAGCAACCAACTTATGAACAGGTTTGACAAGTTTTCAACTTGCAATACTTGCACTCAAAGATGTAAGAATGTGGCCCAATATAGCACAGGCTGCTATGATCGTCGATTCAGACTTCAAGCAATTGGAAGATTGAGAGCAGGTTTTTAACAGCAGATAACCTGGCGCTAGGAGGACATTAGAAGTATGAATCAGTGTAGAGTAATATATCACGGGGAAATGGGTATCTTTGGATGTCACGATCCTGTTGCCATACACACAGAGAGGTGTCTATTCACCAGGCTTCTGGCAATCAAAATGAAAAACGACGAAGTAGATGCCGTGAACCTGCGATTCCTAATCAAGATGTCATGCATCTTGCTGCAAGCTAGGACCAATGGAGTCCCGAAACTTCGGACATATGGTAGCCATCCGCACTTTGGCAACAAAATTTACCGACCCTTGTGCTAGAAAGGCTGCAGACCTGCACAATCTCATCCAGTGCCAAGTTTTGGAAACAGAACCCTGCTTAGTTGGCTCTCGTTGCATCGCCTGTTTTCGACCACCATTGCCCTCTAGTCCCTAATCACCTTAGCACGGCAGCAACAACTCTTGTCAAGTAATTGGGAGGTCTGCTTGAAAAGACTAGACCGATCAAGGGGGGGATATCCATGGTCCATCCTACAGATGACTAATGGAACGATTTTAGCATCTTGAGCTTGAAGCTCTCGGCAGCGGCGAAAGCTGTTCAGGATGGAGTACGACCTTTCTAAAGAATTCGCGATCAGAGCGAGCGTCGAAAAGAAGAGAAAAATACCTTCTAAAGCACAGCATCTAGGGATGAACTCTTTGCGAAAGGTTAATTGAAGCATCCAGGCTTGTTTCAAAGGATCATTGCTACCATATTTGAGGGTCCGAAAGATTCCAATTCTGATTTTAAGTATACGAAATCCAGGAAGTAGGAGTTCATACGCAAGAGGAACGACTTACTTCGAAGCTTAAGTCCTGATGGTTTGATCTCATAGGCATTGGCTTTCGCGCCTACGCTACGGAGCGGAGGTTGAATGTCTCTGGATATATTTACTTTTTGACTTGATATTAAAGCCCAAGCTGGTCCAGATATAGCCTCCAGTTATATGAGAAATATTGCGCTTTCTCCAAATAAGATACAGGCTTATTTGAATGAATCCCATAAGGGCCAGGCGTTTTTTGAGGCTAATTGGGTCAATTAAAGCGAGCAGCGCAAGAAGCCTATTATTGCCAGTAATTGATGGTCCGTATCCAAAGCCAGCAATAAACAATAAAAGGCAGCGCATCCAAGCCAAGGCCGAGCCAGAGATATTAGCAATGGAAGGCACGTTGTTGCTATCCAGTGAGAAAAGAGGTAAGAAAGTGCTCTGAGAAAATGTCAAGCACTACTAACGACATATCAACAGAAGTGAAGAATATGTACACAAACGCATCGCTAGCAATATTTCAGGATTGCCGAAACCATCCAGAGCATCTTTCCACAATAGCCGGCTATAGAAATGGTAGAAAGGCCAGAAAGGGCTGGAGATAACATGATGCTTAGTCACTCTATTCCTAAAGGATAATACCCAAAATGTCTCTCTGACAATCTGGTGTAGGAACAAGGGTGGATACTGTCTGAATAGTTTCTTTAGGCTACTTTCCATATCTTCCTAGAGTTGGAGTTTTATCATAGCCGTCTATTACAAGCAGAGTAGCCTGTAGGGATAGCAAATATCTTATGTTCTGTGGTGCAGGATTTTTTAAATAGTATGGAAATCGTAATATTCTATCTGCTAATTGTACTTGGAAATATAGTTGTCTTGGTAGTCTATGTTCTATCAGTTCTTTCTCTAGATAAAATTCATGTCGAACTAATTTGTTCCTCATCTCCAGCAAGAGCTGCGTCGCCTTTTTATATAGTACAATCAGCTTTAAGTCATTAAAGAGAGGTTAAGATATCTGACTGTCAAAGGATATAGAAAAGGGAACTAGAAAGTCTGATTTTCGTTATGAGATCTGCAATTTAAGTCCTTCTGAAGTATTACAAGTAACAAGGCCGACTCATTGCGCAAGGCCTGCCTACAATTTGAGCTTCTAGAGGAGGCACGCCTTTTCTTGGACAGGAAGATAAAAGATGATATGAGGTATAGTACTGATGATGCCTGAAGCACTAATGATACAGATCATGGGGTTAGTTTGTCAAAAACAGAAAAGGGGACTAGCTGGCCTTGGGAGTAATAGGTAGGATGAAAAAAGGAATAAGCAGAGGTATATAAAGGACACTAAGCAGGATAATTTAGTCACTGTTGGTGAAGAACGGCCTTATGAGTTTTCTCTTATGCATCAAGTGCACAGCGCTAAGCGATTTCCTCCACGCGCGTATTATGGCCCTGCTGTATCAGGGCCATAATACTCGAATGATATGCTGCTATATTAACTTCACTAAGTCACCTGAAACGAAAATTCTTACACTGGTTTATACCTTGTTGTAGAACGCTTCTTAGCTTGAGTTCCAAAAGCTTTCTTGATGTATACCTGACTTAGCTGCATCTTGTTCGTTTCTACTCCATTTTCTAATCCAAGAAAGATCTAAGTATTATATCACCTGCTTCTGATAGATTGAATCAAATGTCTATTTCATAAAATACCCAAGTTTCAATTGTTTTGATATTCTGCATGCAGCCACGCAGACTCGGAATGTATTGCAGCCTGAAGGATTCCTTCCAATCGTGAAAGAAATTCATTCTCAAACCTAAACAGCCTTTTAAGAGCATATATCTAAAATCAACTTTAATCAGTCACGCGGGCTTGTTGCTTATAATCATCATGCAACTTTTCCTCCAAGCTTTATTCAAATTCGAATTCAAAACTAAACGGTATGCCCTGCCTGTTGAGGGTAATTATAGTCAACTACTATGAGGTCTTTGTCATAAACAATAGGTGTGGGTCAATTTATATCACCGAATAAATCATCAATCGTAATTACTAGCTTTTTAATAAAATTTATTATTGAGGCAGTTCAAACATATCTATCATAAAACATGCCCTTCCTATTCACAGACAATAGCTAGATAAGAGAAAGTGTTGACATTTTACTTACACTCCTTTCTGGATTTTAAGCAATAATAAAATCTCTAGAGTAGAGCAAATCTTGATGCCTGGACTAGTGATCTTCTAGGGTTTAATAGTAATGCTCTGACTGGGTCCAAATCATTACTTTTATTTATTAGTCTCCCTAAGACACAGGTATAAGCTATAACTCACTGAATTGGTCCTATTAGTGCTCCAGCGTAACTCTATACCTCTATTACCACAATTATCGCTCCAATTCATGCTCTTGATTTCTTCTATTTTAGCACCAAATAATACTTTTAGCCTTAGAGTCAAGTAGGCTATATAATTCTTAAAATTAGTAAAGAAACACCCTTTTCTGAAAAGCCTCTTTCAGGGCAGCTATGAAATATGGTTTATGCTAATAGTCTCTAACTGATAAAGAATGAGCTCGAAGCCCTTTTCCATGTACTTGTCCACGAATTGCAGAGCATTTACTTTTTTTTTTCCAGATTAAAGAGATCCTAGACTATCATCAGTCTATAAACTAACCTTGTAGTATGTTTAGACTATATAATAACCTAAGATAAAGTATTAGATAATACTTGGTTAGAAATTGATAATAGTGCTGATTATTCCTGCGAATTATCTATCACACTTATTGAGCTGAATACTATGTCTCTGTACAATCCTGCACACGCTAATAGATCTTCTGCTATTAGTAGTCTTATCAGAATCATTTGGAGTATTTTTATACTTCGCCCTATTTACTAAAGCGGCCTGCGGAATACAGCAGCAGCAGAAGTGCTTACATCGTGGTAAAAGTCTTAGTCTAAGCTATTAATGGCGGCTAAGGGATAGGAGAACGCACTTGCTCCGGACCTAGATAGAACCATTTTCTTCTCTTATATTGCAGACAAGAGCATATCTAGGTGTAATCGCTTGAGAAACCAAGAGCTTTTTTAAATGGTAAAGAGGCTGCTCTTAACTCTTCAAGAACTTTGACCACTTAATTTTCGTTTGTCACCATAATGCTGTCTATCATTTCTGCTAGAGAGATACCTCTGATATTAGAGCAGATATACACCATCTTATTAATCAAAACAAGAATCATAGGGAGAAATATAAGTCTTCTCTTTATTTTGCCAACTTAAGTAGTTTGAATCAGGGTAGAATCTATTGTAATTGAAAGCTCAATTAAACAATGTTTTGTTTAGATATTTTTCTATCGCGTATTATTAATAAGGATCCCAATTCGCCTAGACTAAATTTTTGAGTAATCTAAATCTCTCTTCATTTTGCTTATGAATTCTTCAGCTTAACATTTTAGAATACTACGCAAGCCGACGAATTTTTTTCAATTCGTCATCTCTGGAGTTCCTCGCTTATCTAATGCGGTATCTGGACTCTATTTATTCTCGAGCTTGGCGCTGGCCCTTCTCGCTTAAGGGGCCTGAGCCAGCGAAGTGGGATTTGGGTCCTTGGAACTAGTTTCCCTAAGGCTGTGATGCGGCTCAGTTCTTGTATATAAACGTGTGAAAACGCAAATATCACGCGCAATACCAATATTATGTAATATTAGAGAGAATTTCTCTCTCATATATTAAGCTACGACGCACATCTCTTTCATTTTGGAAACTTCAGGCCAAGGTGTTTGAGTTGAAAGGCTATTGAAAGACACAGTAGAAGTACTATAGGTTCACAAATAACAAATTTTTAGCTCCCTTACCTTCTGTAAGATTCTATAAATCCTAGGACTACGAACTTGGGTCCAGGATCTTGTTCCTCTTGATTATTAGAGAATACACCTTAACAAATTGAGCCGCCTCTTGTGACAGCGAGAGCAAGGCATTTGTTGATGAAGTCGATGAGATCAATGCTACTAAATCCAATAGAACTCAAAACTAAAGAGGGTAGAAGGGCGTAAGGCCTTTCTACTCATGCGCTTTTCGATTGGATAGCATCTTGCTCAGCGTATGAATCACAATCTTGTAAGCAATTTCAATATTAAAGGAGACCCTCGCTCGTTCCTTTAGCACGTCGCCTTCTAAGACGGCATACAAATCGTATTTGTCTCCCTCTAAGTCACAAGTCTCTAGGTCACGAGATCTCGCCGTGACACCTCTAGGCTCTACAAGCAACCTTGATATATCTCGCTTGACAATATGCCTCCAGCGTATTTCTTTGTGAATACAGCATTGATCTATTACAACTGTCCTAGAACAGCTGCCCTAACGCTATACAGCAATTGGAGAAAGGTAACTATCTAAGGGAAAATATAAAGGCCCTGGATTTCATCTTTACTGCATATGCAATGCGCTTGAGTTATCTCTATATGGACGATCCAAGGTCCGCAATTATCCCAATGTATCTAGAATATTGCTATCGCCTACTAAAGGACACAGGGAAACAACACAAGAATAGGCCTAAGGGAAGTCCCAAAAACAAGAGGAGGAAGCACCACAATTGGGCTCTCCAAGACGAGGTTTTGGGAACAATTCCCAAGTTAGGAGTGTATTCAGAAGCTATAGCGTTGCGCGCCTGTTTCTATATACAGTGGAGGTCCCTTTTATCCTCCCTTCGGCTTCCAGCCGACCATGTGACCTTTGTCACGCGATCCCATCCAGTTCCAGGTCTCTACACTACGTGGATTAATTCAATCGCTCGTTTAGCGATTTAATTGCTAAACTGATATCTATAATCTATAAGAAATTTCCATCACAAGGCTAAGATATAAGGCCTAAACACATATTCGCGATCCTAACAATCTCTTTAACATAAGAGCCATCCCAGATGTAAATCTCAGAATCCTACACAATTGCCATGAAATTATGAGAAACTATCTCTTTTTTAAATATAAAAATTCGTACATCACTCAGAAGCCTAGATGGGCTACTTCCGCCGCTAAACTATTCAAACAAGAGCTTATTCCCTTTGACACTTCTACGACCTTCAGATATACGTAAGGATTTTCAGGATCTGTTACTATCAGAGTAGAGTCTAACCGAAGGTCTGCGTTATATCTATAAACATGGCGCTAGGCCCGCAGACAAGATAATTTTAGGGCAAATATACTCGATGTTAAGGTAGCTATTGGACATTCTAACAGAAATTTGTTTTACTTCTCCATAGTAGGAATACTTTTAGGCTATCAATATTTAAGGAAAAACTCCAATCATCTTTGTGTAGTTGAAGATATGCACTGGACAACAATAAAGGACTTGATTAGACTGTGCGACGTTCTCTGTGTCCTTGGACCTAACCTGCACATAAATGCAAGGTATAGGAAGCCTCGCATAGAGAGACATAATAAAATTCATAGAACTTATTGGTGTTCAGGACAGAGAACGCGGTCACGCTGGAGAGGAAAGTGGACAGGATAGCAGCCGTGGCGGCAAGTCAATTGAAGTAAAGAATCACAATTTGTGGTCCTTATTACCAAACACACAATTCTATGCTTGATTTAGGATAACTCACCAGATTTAATATTGAAAATTACTAATCCGCAGGCTTGTGCTTATGATTTCGTCTATTTCTACGTCGATACTGTTCACAAGGGTAGACACTGACATCTCGATGCGCCTGGGGAATGAGATTCCTTACCCAGCCTTATTGAAAAGCTGTTGGTTGACAAAGTTATTTGAAAATTAAAGCAGAATCTCAGATGATTTTCTTATCGTTTGGCGATCAGGATTCAAAATGCCTGTGAAGTGGGCGGTGTCCTGCAACGGATCTATATTCGGTAAAACACGTGCCTAAGTTTATCAAGCCAAGGAACTCCAATCAGCTCAAAGTAAGAATTCAGTGCTAGGAGAGCGTCGACAATTCTCTTGAGTCTTTCCGCGTTATTCTTTAGACAGATGTCCATCATCCACAAGGGCTTATACACTCTTAACGGATTGTGGAGGGGAGGGGGGTGCAAGCTTCTAAAGCCGGGAATACACCAGTGATCTATCTTCTCTTTTCTAGATTAAATCTTGCTCTTAAGAGGTGATATCTGTACTTTCGTCTGGCATATTGTGTTCTTTCGCATAACACTCATGTACGGACTTAGGCTAGCTAGTCATGCGAGCACTTCTCCTAAATAATCTATATCCTTACAGCTTCTGGAATAGACTGTGAAACTCATCTTTGAGATATTTGCACTTCATGCTCAATCTTTTCATCTCGAATATGTCTATACGCCAGTAATTCTTTGACATTCACATTCTAGTTCAAATGAAGGCAGGTTGCCGGATCTTTGGACCAGCTTATGGTCGGAGATTTTTCTTATAGGAAACCTTGAAACAGATTCCTCGCTTGGCTCTTGAAGGCTACGTCCTATGTTTTGACGACTCATTTCTACATAAAAGCCCTGGATATCTATGCAGAATCTTTCCAAGGTGACCCAGGCAGCAATGCCACTTCCAAGTACCATGTCAAAAAGCTCGCGCATGCCGATGGGCATTTTCACTTGCTTCTCAGGCGCGTCTACTACCTCGAAACTGCTATAAGACCCCCCGCCCAACAAAATACGTCGTACCCCTGTCACAGGAGGTTTTAGAAGTATTGAAATGTTCATAGAAGCATCGCACAGAGGGTATAAGTCAAAAGGGGAGCGCCAGGGTTCGTCAAGCTTTGCTCGGCCATAGAGCATGAGGCATGTGTCAGATGGCGAGTGCTTGCAGGACGGAATGGTACTCGGTACTCGATACTCCACCTGCAAGGCGCGATAAACAAGGGGCTATGGAACAGCGAACTTCAGTACCTGGTAATTCTTGTAGTTTTCAATAATAATTCTTAACAAGGATTATGTGATACTTCTTTGACGTATTGGAATTGCGCATTTGTTAATTTCTCAGGATTCCTCTTCTGTTATGGTTAAGTTGCGAGGGGAAAGGTCCGGTACTCCCTATAAAAAGGGGCAAAAGACAACCGCGATACAGCAGTGAGAAGTTTGAAGTTATACTTCATAAAGAAATGCGTGCCATGCTGGTGAGCGTGCGTCATGTAATGATCTGCACACAACCACCGTTTGAATCTGGACAAGTCCTAACAAGAAAACTACCAGAGCCATGCTGGGCTTGCCTCGACGTCTTTGAGAGCGTCGAGAGCGCAACCACGATTCACGAAGATCGAGTAATATCAAGCATTGCGCGTCTCTTAAAACCAAATCAACTCTGGATTGTTGTCTGAGAATGTCGGGCCTTCTCTGCTTCTACGCTCCACCTGACCTGCACTTCCGTTGCCAGCCACTATCGCCAACTCACCGACTCTCCGAAGAATAGTCACTCATTCTACTTCTTACGCAAAATGGCCCACGTGCCTTGCCGCCGATCAACTCTTATTCATCTCGCGATGTATCCGGCCTTTCGAGGCACAAAATCTTGGAGCCGTGGCTGAGGTTGTTTGTTTGCATGAGGCATTTGAGGCATTTTCCGCTATTGCACGAACAAGCGAGAGATACTCAATAGCCAGCACAAAACAACCTTTTAACCTCACAACCATTTCCCAATCACCTCTCTGCCTAGACGAAAAAGGGGGCGCAGCACTTATGCTCCAAGTACTCTACTATACTAGACTATCGGTGTTGCTGAGAATCGTTTGGTGCTCGGTGAGGGATTTCTTTGTGTAGAGCTCCAGCCTCCCCTTTCGAAGTCTGTCGGATTTGCAAGCACGAAGAGAGGAGCAATGAAGCCCGAGACTCGGCGCAGACTCATGGAGCTCGAATGTAAATGTTCATGTGATGGCCACTCGTCTTCATTTCTTCGAATAACGGTCAGATATAAGGAGACTTCGCCTATGTGGGCGCTTTGTGCTAACCTACAAATCCCCAAGACCAGCGAGAGCCTGCTGTTGCAGCATCTCAGCGCATATTTGTCTCGTCTTTCTTATCAACTCACTTGCTCTTAATCGGCACCCTCCTCGGCCCTAGACCTTGCTCATTCATCCCAGTTTGTTGCTAATTTATAATTAATTATCACCAAAATGGTCGACTTCAGTATGGAGAAGCAGCAGGCTGTACGCATTCAATGGAACGAAGCCGATGTTGAGTCTGGTGAAGGAAGAGCCCATACCATTCTTCACCGCACGAGCTCCAACCTTTCCATAAACAGCGGGCATAGCAGACGAGGCTCCATTGATCCAGGCTCTATCCTGCCCATCCAGTATCGAAGTGTATCCTTTCAGATTGCTGAAAGCAAAGAAAAGAGTGCAACTGAGGTAAAAAGAGCGAAGGAATCTGCTGTGAAAGGTATAAATTCTACTATATTTTCTCTTCGCACAAGCTGACAGAGTTGTAGAGCTTGGGGACCTTGACTGGCATACAATAACCCCCGATGACATCTATACTCGATTATCTAGCTCCCCATCTCAGGGTCTTTCTTCAGAACAAGCGACTAGACGCCTTAAGGAAGATGGAAAGAATGCCCCATCAGCACCGCCAACCCATCACTTCCAGACAATTTTCGGTTATTTCTTCAAGGGGTTCGGGTCCATCCTGCTTGTGGGATCGATTCTTGTCTTCGTCTCATGGAAGCCTCTTGGGAATCCTCCAGCGCAGGCCAACTTGGCACTTGCTATTGTTCTCCTGGCCGTATTCTTCATCCAAGCAGCTTTCAATGCCTGGCAGGACTGGTCCTCATCCCGCGTTATGGCATCGATTACCACGATGCTACCAGATAGCTGTTTGGTCCTCCGAGATGGCGCAGCAGTGACCGTCATGGCTTATGATATTGTCCCGGGTGACATAATGTTGATCAAGGCCGGCAACAAACTCTCAGCAGATGTTCGCTTTATCGAAATTTCGTCGGATGCAAAATTTGACAGGTCAATCCTTACTGGTAAGTGAGCTAGCCACTACACTGGGAATCCACGACACTAAACATATCCCAGGCGAATCTGCTCCCCTACCCGGCACTGTCATGACTACAGATCTCAACTACTTGGAAACTCGATGCATCGGGCTACAAGGTACCCATTGTATTTCAGGAAGTGCTGTTGGCATCGTGGTCTCTACAGGAGACTCTACTGTCTTTGGAAAAATAGCTAAATTGGCAAATGCCCCGAAGAGCGGTCTGACTCCATTGGTATGTAATCAATCACGATTGCTCTCCACGCGTCCCCGGGCCTCTGAGACCTGAAGCGAAAGACCCATAGATAAATTTCCATGCTCTCAATTTTCAGAGATATGATACTAATGTCCCCGAAGGAAAAAGAGGTTCTGAACTTCGTCATAGTCATATGCTCGATCATGTTCGTTATGATTCTGATAGTCATTGTCGTCTGGTAAGCCACTTTCAAATGCCTGATCTGGAATTTGCAGCGCGTGGTTGATATGTTTAGGTCTGCATACTTGCGCAAGTCACACCCAGACTGGATCGATGTTCCCCTTCTCATTGTCGACTGTGTATCCGTCGCCATCGCATTCATTCCTGAAGGTCTGCCAATTGCTTTGACTGCATCACTTACTATTACGGCGAACATCATGCGCAAGAACAAAATCCTCTGCAAATCGCTTAAAACAGTTGAAACTCTCGGATCTGTTAGTGTCATATGCTCTGACAAGACTGGTACTCTTACAAAGGTAACTTGACTGACCCCCTTCTTCCTTGACTGAAGCTAACTATGAAAGAATGAAATGTTTGTGACCGAGTGCAGTATTGGCACACACAACATGACCCCCGACTCGGCTCGAAAAGAGATCATGCTACCTGGGAGAAGAATGCAAGAAGGCAGGACCTCTAACGCTGTTGCCCAACTTCGAGCCGTCGCAGGGCTCTGCAACTCGGGAGAATTTGATGCAGCAACCTTAGACCTGCCGATCCACGAACGAAAAATAAACGGGGATGCAACTGATCAAGCTTTGCTGAGATTCTCGGAGACTCTCGGTCCCGTTTCTGAAATTCGCCAGATGTGGAAGAAGACATTTGAGTTAGCTTTCAATAGTAAAAACAAGTATATGATCCGAACATTAGAACTTGTGCAGAAAGAAGGTGTCAGCATCGCTTTACCTGACTCAGAAGCAACTGTTTTCGGGCCCGAGGATACGTGGGTTGAGGTGTCCTAGTTCTGTGGACATGACTAACAGCTACCAGTCTTCTCATGATCAAAGGAGCTCCCGATATCCTTATCGACCGATGCACAAAGTTTACCGATATGGATGGAGAGACGAAGACTCTTGACAACACCATCAGAGCTAAGGTTGAAGAAATCAAGAACGAATGGTCGGCTCAAGGAAAACGTGTCATCCTCCTGGCGCGGAAGACGATCTCTAAACAACAGATTAAGTCCGCAACGTCTTCGAGCCAATTTGAGGACGAGATCATGCATCACGCTCGTACTGAAATTACCTTAGTCGGCATTGTTGGTATTATTGATCCACCTCGAGATGAGATCCCTTCGGTGGTGGATACGCTGAGAAGAGCTGGGATTCGTATCTTTATGGTGAGTTCTCAATACGCCATCTCTGAGTTCTTACTGACTCTCTAGGTCACCGGAGATTTCGCTTTGACGGCTCAAGCTATCGCAGCAGAATGTGGCATCATCACCAATCCACCCCATTTGATCAACAATGTCTCAGCTCTTGTCCGAGACGATAATTTCTCTGTATCCGGCGAGTATATCCGAGACGACAAAACCACCATACGTGTCCCCTCCCACAGCGACAGTAAAACTTCTATAACTATCAGCGGTCCGGAACTGATAGCGTTGAACGAGTACCAATGGGGACAGCTCTGCAAGTACGATGAGATTGTCTTTGCTCGTACCACACCCGAGCAGAAGCTGCGTATCGTCAGAGAGTTTCAGGGTAGAGATGAAATCGTCGCTATGACCGGTGATGGAGTGAATGACGCCCCTTCTCTGAAAGCTGCTGACATTGGTATTGCCCTGGGCAGTGGGTCAGACATTGCCATTGAAGCCGCTGATATGGTCCTCCTCGAATCCTTCTCGGCAATTGTTGAAGCTGTCCAGTATGGCCGCGTTGTTTTCGACAACTTGAAAAAGACCATCGCATACCTCCTTCCAGCAGGTTCTTTTTCCGAATTCTGGCCCGTAATGACAAGCGTCCTCTTTGGTATTCCACAGATCTTGTCCTCCTTCCTTATGATTATCATCTGCTGCTTCACCGACTGTGCAGCAGCGACTGTGCTCGCATACGAGGCCCCCGAGGCCGACGTCCTGTTGCGCAAACCTCGCAAGCCAAGAACCGACCGTCTTGTCGACTGGCAGTTAATTGTCCAGGCATACGGATTCATCGGTGTGGCCGAAACAGTATGCTCTTTCGCCATGTCGTATTGGTATCTCGAACGTCAAGCTATACCCTTCTCAAAGCTTTGGTTCAAGTATGGAAATCTCCCAGATACTATTGATCCCGATTATGCCGCTGGTCAGTACAATGTCGGATCGAGCATCTACTTCATCAACCTTGTAGTCATGCAATGGTTCTCCTTGATGTGTCTCCGGACCCGTCGCCTCTCCATTTTCCAGCACCCGCCGCTCTTCAACAAAATAACGCAGAATTGGTATCTCTTCCCTGCCATGGCATTCGCCCTCGTTATGGCCATCTTCTGGCTGTATGTTCCGAAATTCCATTCTGTGCTGGGAACTACTGAGGTCCCAGTCGAGCATTTCTTCATGCCGGCTGCGTTTGGTGTTGGGATACTCTTCTTGGACGAAGCGCGGAAATGGGGCGTGAGACGGTGGCCAGGAGGCTTGTTAGATCGATGTGCTTGGTAATTTTTTTGGTAGAAGGTGTTATTTAAAGGACGATGAGCAAGGGTATGAGAGTCTACTTGTTGACCTGCGTTTATGATATTTAGGTCTCTGAAATCATTGTATGAGGTTTTGATCCCCCTCTGAAAGCAATGTTCCCGGAGCCACCAATTTCATGTCATTTTCTACTTAGTCTCGACTGTCTGGCCAATGCTTCTACTTTCAATCCGCGATAGCAAACCCATAGCTTCTCGTAGCCACAGCGTCTCCCATTACCTGAACTAGCAAATCCCCCCACCCATGCTTGAGAGGCCCGGCCAGTTCCATTTCTGCAATTCCTGCAGTCTCGTGAGCGAGAAGTGATTTATCAGGGCTCTTGGAAGTACCGAGAAAGTTGCACCGAACATATCGAAAGTACGCGAAAGAAAAAGTTGTACCGTTTGAAATTCTGAGTTTCAAGAGGAATTAGCGGTGCTCTTGCCTATATTATCATACCATTGCCATCGCAAAGCTGGTTACTGAATCGACAGGAAAATACAAGGCAAGAGGTAGAGGAAGAATAGCTTACCTTTAGCACCATGACCCCACTCGAAGAGAACAGACAACCCATATCAGATGAAAGCATCTCTACCAGGATCAGCTGTGACCTCGCCTTGAAGCTTTAATATTTGGATAGAACTGGGACTCGTGCTTTGGGTGATAGTTTACCATTCTTGAGATCGTAGAGCGGTAGGCGCTTCTCTCTCCGCCGGGAAACGCAAAATGGAGATTGAAGATCAACCTGCCCAAATTCGGGTCTCTACCCGGTATCTGGAGGGGTTAGGTTCTTGGCTGTCACCGAAGTCGTTTATGTATACATCGTTGTAGGCATCGAGAGGTGCAGCTTCATAAACCGTGGTGATCTCAGTTGTAACAAAGATGAGTATCGGAGGGAGAGGGACGCTGTCTTGGACACGACTCAATGTTCCAAAGCCACGGACCCAGGTTTTGAAACGGTGGAGGAGGTGCTTGATGTTATCGCGATGGATGTGCATCTTCGATCTGAACTATTGTATCAAATCTAAATCGCTGGCTTCTGGGATGCTTTCGAGGGCGACAGGTTTCTTTGATGCAAAGTAGAAATCAGTTTCCGATGTGAATGGATTACGAAGAAAGTTCTGATCAATGATGCAGACTGCTTCTTCGCCAGCTTCTTTTGAAATATTTACTTGGAGCTTTTGGAAACGGAGCTAGTCTACTCCGAGTCGCCGCAACCGCAAGCTCTGCGTTTTCGACCCGGAGCGACGGAAAACTCGCTCAAGGGAAACAAACACGCCTCTACAACACTGCAACTCTTCCTGGCCAACCATGGCGTATCTAGAAGCAGAATACGATATGAAGCCAGACCTCGAAGCTATGTTTGATATGGCGACTATCTCGAACGAATTCAAGGCGGAAATGTGTATCAAGATTCTCAGTGAGACTGTAAGTTTCAAAGTCACTCTGCGGGTCATTAAACGCGTGATCTATACTAATCAGAAAGGAGCAGGAAGTTCCAAGACTGGAATGGCAGGTAAAGAAGACAGGCGACAAGATCTACGGGGAGATCAAGGATATCATTGTGCTGTTTGTCCAGGTATATTCTTTGTTTACTTTACAATATTGCACAACTTTAGGTCTCCATCCCAACAGCACCATCACCACAACTTGAGCACATCACGGTCCTTCATGCATACACACAGTCGCAAGCGCTGTCAGGGAAGAGTCCAAGAGCGGCCAGTGCTTGGTAGGCAAATCAATAGTCCTCAGTCTTGTAGCAGACGCGTCGATTCTATTGGTTAACTACCGATGCCGGAATACTGCCGCTACCCGAGCCCCTATTGACATGAGCCTTTGCAACCCAGCTTGGCTTTCCAGCGTCAATCACCACTTCATCTCTTTCATACAATTACCTCACTCCTCCAACAGACAAATTCAAAATTTGTGCCCCCAGGTCTTCACCTTTGAGATCTCCAAGCTGACTATCATTTACCTGCAGACTTCTCCCGGCAGCTCCAAGTTCGAGTCAATCAGAGAGTTCTTGATCGAGTACAGCAAGTACTACCACACACTCCTCTTCAAATGGAAACACTACGGCTTGGTCAAGAACTACGTTGGACACCGCCTCCTGAGCCTCATGACCAGGCGCGGATTCTTGGATGATGAGCTTGCTCGGTATCTTCACTACGGGCTCGATTCCTGGGACGAACGCAAGGATGATTCGCAAGAGGGCGGGAGATCCTTCTGTAGCGTTGCGGTCCTTCCCCATGATACTGTTGCTAGTTTTGCACTTACCTCCTGCGACATCATTAGCACCACTCTGAAGCGCACCGATACCGCACGGGATATGTACGGCAAGGGCTTAGCCCTCGGCCGCGACACAGAGGTAGCACTTCAGGGACACCTGGATCGTATCAAGTCTATATGGGACATGGACCATCCAGACAAGCCTCTCAACAGACAAGAAGTATACCTGAGAGAGAGGGAGCGTGTCCTTGAGATTGTGGCAGAGGCGAAGATACTAGGGGACAGACATGAGGTATTCGAGGGCATGCCCAGCGGCTATTTGAAGAAGTTCCTCGACTGCTTTATCTTGGGCTTCTCGAGCGCTTACATCAGCGCCGAACTTTTCATTGAGGTGGCTTTTTCCGAGGAAATGGTAGGGTTCTCACCAATCCTTGACGCGCAGCGCATGGCTGATAATCGAACTTAGATGAGCCATCGCTTCCCAGGATGGAACGGCTCATTCCGAGATGATCTTCTTGTCCACGAGCTCCAGCTGAGCAAGAAGCTAGGCCCATTGTTCGGCGAGTTCAAGAGTCATCTTTTGAAGTACTTGAAGAAGATTCACTTCACCTGGGTAAGTGCAAATTTCCCTTTCCATCCTCCACACATCTGACGCAGCATCAAGGGAAATCCACTGTTACGGGAACGCTTCCAGAGCGGTGAGCTCAATCTTCTGGACGAAAAGGCTATTTCTACCTTGATCGATGTTTTGGGCGTCGTTAGTAAGGACAAGGAGGGTTTTGGTCTCAAGCTCTTCCAGACAATCATCACACAATGCCGTGTTGCTCGCGTCGAGGAAGGACTCTACACAACTGCGCTCCAGCATCAGTTCGACTGCATCACCGTGAAAGGTTTCCCGGGAACCAAGGACTTGACCAAGCATGTCTCCCTGGATACCGTGAAGATGGGTCGTCCCGAGAAGGAGTTCATTGCGGCCAGGCTACCATCCTTCGCATGATAGCCTCGCTGATAGTAAAAGACTAGCAATTGAACCATTTGATACACGATGCTTTGTTGCGACATTTGTATTACAATCAACTCGAGTCCTGATCACTCAAAAAACCATTTCAGCAATTTTTGGTGATTTCATAATCGACTTCGAGTATCTATCCAGATTGAGTTTTGTCGTAATGAAAATAGAGGTTGGTTCTTAGTTGTGGACCGAAGCTTGTCAACTTCTAATCTAACTATATATCTGAGCTCCTCTTATAGGAGTGCTGCGTGGCCACTTCAGGGGCTCATTACATAAGCCAGTCCTCGGAGCCTGAGGCTCCTCAAAGCGCAACAAGTTTGTTATCGGAATCAGACCTGTAGTTTTACAGACTCGGGTCATCGAGTGCAGTATTTCTTGCTTAAATTACAACTCATAATACCTCTCGCATCTTCAGGAAGTTTACAAAAGATTTCCATCTTTCACCTACACCTAGAATGGCGAGTTCTGAAAAATAGTCGAGGGTATGCGACATATTTGGATACAGATGGGCGAGCCAGAATCTAGAAGTCAAGATCCCGAAATGCGCTATGTGTTTGTGCGATTCGGCACGTAATTTGTAAGCTTGCCGCAAATCATCCATCCCAGAAACCAGAGACCCTTAAAAGAGCTTCATGATTCTTCATCAAGGTCCGCTTTTGGAAAATACCATGCTTCTTGAGTTTCCCCTGAGCGTTGATGTAAGCCTGATTCACTTTATAGAATGTTCCGCTGTGGCTCTCAGGCCTTCTTGTCGAGCTGGAAGGCGAACTTCGAACCTAGTCGCGAATAAAACAATGAAAATATCCTGACGTAGGATAAAAGGCGTGCCGCGCGGGAGAAATGACAAGCCGGGCCAAGAGAAGGCAGTTTGTATGTTGGGAGCATGCCTTTGACAGCTGTCGCCCTCGTGTCGTCCGTTACTTCTTTGCTTTTATATCACCACGTTGTCGAGAACTCAAGTTCATAGATGCTGACTGAGGATGGTGTGACTATGAAGGAGAAACTTCTATCGGCTGTCTAAATTTACCATTTCCGTCATTCCAGCCAAGTGATGCTCTCTACGTCTGTCCTCATCTCCGATTACATCTGTCCAAAAAAATCTCCCCCCTATCATGCTGCCCTATCTCGAAAATTCTTTGCGCAGATGCTGTGAACTAACCGGAACTTATCTGAGGAGATTTCTATACTTTTGCCACCGCATTGAGCGCTTTGGCATTCGGTTTTATCTCTTCTTTCAAGTTAGGGTCAGCACCGACGAGAGTGATAGTCGACCAAGAAGTAAGATGTGATGTCGACGAAAGACCGAGGAAGCAGATGAAGAAACGAGCGTGTCCTATGAGTAATAGTATGCGTGCGGCAAGTTTGCTGGCGTCAGAAGCTGCTAGAGTTATTTTGCCGGTGTAGATGCAGTGGATGTCTGAGTGAGCACATGGTGGTTCCTATGACATGAGTCCTGCAGGCAAAATTGCTTTCTGAGCAAGAATATCCCCACCTGAGAAGCGCCGGTAGAGTACCAGCGAGCTTCTATGTGACTGACTTGCCAGACGTGCCGCAACAAATACCTGACTTACTCGGCGATCCTCCGTGAGATCAGCCATCGGATCACCGAGTCCTAAGACTACACCATGTAGGCCTACATTCAAATAGATGCATAGATTCTTTACCTCGCATGGCAGATTTTGCAGTATCCCTACAGTGCGTAACCTTCGGGACGGTTCGTTTGCGTCCTAGTTACTTGCCACATTTGCGCCTCCTGCTATCGAGATATTTCAGAATCCCGTTGAAATCTCTGCGACAGTATCCTCCTCTTCGTCACCTTCTTTATTTGCTGACATCTTTATGTTTATAGCAACTCAACGTGTCACTCGATGAAAGATATCACTCAGATGCTTTTCAAGGCCTTGGGCATCTGTCGTGAGCTCCAAAGAATAACCTAATGACAGATATATTACAATAGCACGCTCGTTACTCGCTAAATTAGGTGCGGGTGATGCTTTCCATCTTCTCAGATAGACACTTCTCTGTATTCTGTTCTGAGACTGGCAAGTAACCCATCCACCATTTGGCCGCCTCTCTTTCTGTCCATCAGCTTCGCTCCGATGAATCTGTCGTGAATGTTATCCGAACATCTCTAATATCCGAAATTTATTTCCCCACAAGATGGTTTCTTCGCACTGGCGAGTATAATATTTCGCAATTACAACCAGCCCTTGGACCGTGATCTACGCCCGAAATTTAGTATGATTGGAGTGCTTTGGCTCTAGTTAGCCGAGGGAAATGAAGACACTAGATGCTTTTTCTTTCAAATGTCAAAAACATTGGATAATACAAAAATTTCATATGTTTTTAGCTATTTTCAAGTATGTGCAATTGATATGCCAACTAAGATCCGCTGTAGCTTACGGTTTTAGTATTCAAGGGAAGCGGGAAAAGTATCATCATTTCTACTGGCTAGCTCAATCTTATCCAAGATAATTCTGGCGATTGGAATCAATATATTGCGTCATTATCGATGGAATAATCGAGCTCCAAATTATTATGGGGTAATGACCATATACGTGTGAGCCTATGAGATGATGCCAACTAAGGGGAACGGGATTGCGAGATCGACGAGAGTAATATCGACAGGACAAGCGTTTGAAGGGATGAAACTAGCACTTGGTATGAGATGTTTCTCGAGGCTGATTCGGGGCCTCAAATTTTCCATCTTTGAATTTGTTTCAGCAGTACTCGTCGGCTTTTGTTATCTTGCCGCTAGACAGGCCGGTTCACAAACCGAAGAAGAATCAAAACAGTACCTCAACGCAGAGGACGAATAATAGCTGGAGGAAGAAATCAAGATGAGAAATATGGCGACGTAGACCACGGAGGGACTGGCTCTCACCCTTATATCTCTTCTTCAATAAGCACCCTAGGAAAATATAAGACGCCTGCGGTTGTTGGAGACACCCGAATTTTCTGCATCAATCATTCTTGATGTTTAAGACATCAGACGAGTGGAAATCTGAAGATCCTGTTCTGGGTACGCAAACAACCATAGTGGAAATCGACTTCACGATACACCTCCGTACGGACGAAGCCTTGACGTCTGCTCTAGCGCTGGCTACCTTGAGGCCGTGTCTCGACTATCTCAGTGGGAGAAATGAGAGAGCAGCTCGCATGTAAGAAATACCACAATCTAGTAACTCCTGATATTTTCATTCCAACCACCGTGCATCAAACCACGGCAAAACTCCGCTGAAAAATAAGAATCACGGCCATTTATGAAAGCAAGCGAGGTATTTCAAATAGCTCAAAACATTAAAGGATGCTTTTCAACCTTCAGAATCGGCAGAGCTAGGGGACCTTTCGTTTTTTCAAGTAAAATGGATCATCTCTCTAGCCATGCGGCACTGAGTGTCTGATTCTCGAAATTGTATCTTTCTTTCACTGGTCGTGGAATCCTTTTTCCAATCTAGTAGGACTTTTAGTCCTGCTGTATGTGGGATGCAAAGAACCGGGATTTTATTACCATCGATGAACATTCTTGACAGATACTGCCCAAAACTCTTATTATGTTATAAGTAGGAATATGTTGCGCAGAGTAGGTGGAGGCTCCATCTATTCTGGAGAATCTCCACGTGATCGCGCTTAGTCATAGGAGCCCTGGAGAATCTCCACTATAGGACTATGCTTAGTCAGTAGATCTTCTGTTGATTTTCTTCATACTCCAAGAACTTATATAGAATATACAAGAATCTATACATCTTCAACCCGATTGAGCGAGCCTCCTGTGCGACCCTCTAAGGCCCTCCATCCAACCGCACAACAGCATAATATTGATCAGAGCGAATGTAAAATACCCAGGATTACAATTGGTCGCAGGCCAAGATCCACACAATTGTCTTGCTGTGCTATGTAAGGCGAGAACAACCACATTACAAGAGTTGAGGCTTCTGAACGGGGAATTGAATCCCGGTCTCCTGCAATCTCAAAAGTTCCTATGCATAAGAGGCAGAAATGCTAGCCACTACACCAGTCTGGACGTCGTGGAATCACCTGATGGTTGGAGCACATCTCTGAGTAAGTCAATTCCCTAAACGTTCTAACCGAGTACGATGACTGATTGTAAGACCTACAGAGTCTGGGTCACGATATATTTACAGTCAATACACGCTATGCGGTGGTTTTTGCGTCTAAATGTCTATACAGTGTCATACGCCAATTTTACGATGCGTAGTCATTACTAAGTGGTGAGAATCATGAGCCAGTATGGAGTTAAGCTCCTTGGTACATAATAGGTCAAGTAAGAATCACAATACCTTCTATACCTTGGGTCGCCGCTCTTGTATGCGCAGTTTATCTCGCCCAGACTAACGATACACAGAGATATTTCGATACTGAAAAATCGTAAAATTTATTGCCACTCATGTTCGAGTCGTTTTAGCAACAGCGTAATGGTTTGATCAAAGCAGAGACAGCTCTTGGTGGCCAAAAAAGACTGTGTGATCCCTGAACACACGTACTCACACAGCTTACTTCAATGCCAGGTAATTCTTGTAGATCTCCATAAAACAGATGAAAAAAGGTTTGATATTGAATAACAAGGCTACGTCGTCGCAGGCCAAACAAACACCATATTAGCATCAAGACCAGGGAATTTCAAGAATGCATTAGCAAGGTTAAATATACTTTCACATGGTGTTTGTTTGGTCCGCGCGTAGCACAATACTTCACCGCTGTGCCTCTGTAGATTACTGGCTCCTTATTGAGTCGGTAAGTCTAGAAGTTGCTTGCATACGTTTCAAAATAGAAAGACACATTTGTTTGATTTGATTTTATCCAGCTCTCATCCACCTTGGTCCTGACCTTTTACCCAAACAGATTGACACGAGGTAGCAATATTTTCTCCGAGTTCGCAAGGGACGGATCCAAGGGCAATCAGGAATAATATCCCACCAATAGGAAACTTCAGACTCTGGCTCTGTATCACGTACACACATCCACGGCTCCTTGGATCCAGTATAGTGGGTAGAGGCAACATTTGGAATTGCCTAACTTCCGAGCGCTAATACTGCTTTTGGCCCGACCATCAGAGATTGAGGGGATAACGTTCGCTGGCTGCGCCGAACCTTGTATCCCAAGACAGATACGAAAGTGAGAGGAATTGAGGCTCAGAAATGAAATACCGCTTCTGGGGGGAGGGGGGAGTGTTTCCGCTTTACCCACGAAGCTTATGTCTACTAAAAGCCACACTTTGTTGCTATGAATAGCTTGGAAGTCTGGATTGCGGTCCCGCCCCGACTGTACCTGGCCACTGTATGAGATTGCAAGGTTTAGAGTAGATATCAATAGCAGGGAAACGCAACTGCGCGACCATTGGATGCTTTTTCACGCCAAGGACAAGAGCGCAGTGCTTGCTTTCTTTTGACGGCGCTTGGTGGAATCGAGTCCACTCGACACTACACACCTATTAAACCGATACTGCCTGGTCCTAATGTGAAAAAAGGGTTAATCCCTCCAGCATTCACGGTAAAAAGGGTCGGCTTTAGTATAGCTTACCCATAATTAGCTGTTGGAATTGCAAGTTCGTTTCTAGGTGATGATCTCTCGTGTATTTAGGATATGTGTAGGGCGCGTTTAGTCCGCGGCCAGAATCGCAGGAAAGGGAATTTTAGGCTCAAGGGAGGGTCTGCAGATATAGAGTATTGCCATGGCCAACGTAAAAACTTCTTTAAGTCGCTCCGTAGTCAGTCCATGGTAGTCCTACGGCACTCGTTTTAAAACAGGGCCGTTAGCGCTGCATCCGAGTATAAGCGCTGGTTTGAAGCTTGTAGAGAGCGAAATACTTACAAGCCATAAGCCGAGTTCACATCTGTTGATCCAATGTGCCTGTGGTCCCCCGCCCTACGTGTGGCGGATCGTTTGAGGTGACGAACATCATACACCTGAGCTCCTCCTACCGCGTGGCTCTCATGGGTTTTGTTTGTCTGGCCTTGATCTGTGTGGTGTTTCAGAACTCGGACGAGTGACTGATATCGCGTCTCTCTCTCCGAGTTTCAAAGTGTAGGAATATAGTGATCGGGGTCATATATAAGGCATATGACGAGAGTGGAGGAGAGTGAATCTCAAAAACACGTGACAGCCTTGGCATAGGCTGCCCTCGAGTACTGATTTCTCTCTCTCCCTCTCTCTCTCTCTGATAGATTATCGACAACTACAACAATGATTCAATCATACCTTTTCAGTGCGCACCTTGTGAAATCAACACAAGGTTCGGACCAAACGCGGCCAGGGGTACCTGGACTCGGCCAAACAAGCCCTTGTTTGCAAGGCTTAGCTACTTTATCGCAGGCAGAACTAACATCACGTGGAAGCATTTTGGGTCAAATCAATTTATATCTTGTTGGTTCAGCCTGCGAGTAGTATTGGCAGCGCATCGCGCACATTTTAGACCACTTGCCTCCTTGAAACACGCTCCGCAGTATCTGGATAAATGTCCATGCGTCATCTCGGCTGTAAAAGTAATACATGTTTGATCCAGGTACCATCAGGACTTCTGTCTTCAATTTCAGCCAGTGTTTGTAAGAAATTCTTCCGTCGGCTTTGCATTTTTGGATTTTACTGTTAAATCAGCCTAGCTAACCCGTGTCAGCACCAGAGAAAACTAAGGGGTTCCGAGTTGCAAAATGAACACAGTTATTTCCGGAACCCCTTGGGTTTTACGCCCAATCTAAAATACTGATGGGTCGGATATTTTGCTATAGCCACCCAAGGGGCCGCCCCGGGTTTCCTCCCAGTAAGAGTAGGTATTGTCAATCTACTTGGCGGGTACTGGCTTTGAGAGGATCGACTTGATTTACTCCGCTCATTTCCGTGCTGGCACGTCGTCGTTCATCTCTGCTTTTCAATTCCGGGCATTCTCCGCTGTGGAGAAGCAAGACCATGGCGAAGTATAAAGCGGGAACCGGCCCCTCACGCCCAACATCGCCCATCTCAGTCGTTTTCACTTCTCCCCTCTCCATCATGGTCTCTCTCACTCCACTCGTTTTTGCTGCTTCAGCTTTGGCCGGAGTCTTGGCTGTGCCAAACTCCGAGGTCTCGAAGAGAGACCCGGGAACTCTCATGGGGCGCGCCGCGACGCCCAGTTCCACGGGGACCAGCAACGGCTTCTATTATTCGTGGTGGACTGACGGTGGCGCTGATGTCACTTACACCAACGGTGCTGCTGGAGAGTACAGCATTACCTGGAAGACGGGTGGTAATTTCGTCGGGGGAAAGGGATGGAGGACAGGAAGTGACCGGTCCGTCAATTGTTAAACCCGTAGCCACCTCTCGGGATCACGAGACTGACGGGATGCCAGGACCATCACGTACACGGGCACATACAATCCCAATGGTAATAGCTACCTTGCTGTCTATGGCTGGACCAAGTCCCCATTGATCGAATACGTGAGTGTTCTTCGACCTTCACTTCTGCCTCTTCTCTCTAGTCTTCTCCAGATCGTGGCCTGCCATTCCCCAGAGCAGCTGTCCGGACCTCCTGGCCCAGCGCTCGCGCGACGCATCTGCACTTCACGGGACGATAATGACTCCGCATTCTCCCACAGTACATCGTAGAGAACTTCGGCACCTACAATCCCTCCCAAGGAGGCACGCTGAAGGGCACGGTCACTGCGGACGGCTCTGTCTACGACATCTACACCAGTGAGAGGAAGGACGCGCCGTCCATCAGCGGTACTGCGAGCTTCACTCAGTTCTGGTCCGTCCGCCGCAGCAAGCGTAGCTCTGGAAGTGTCACGACCAAGGCTCATTTCGATGCCTGGGCGACGTATGGTATGGCCTTGGGCACTACTTGGGATTACCAGATCATGGCTACTGAAGGCTACTTCAGCAGCGGATCTGCTTCCATCACTGTGTCGTAGGGAATCACGGGGCGAAAGTTGGCCGGAGACTGGCTGGCCTTTTTTCTGACTGAACTCTGGTGGTATACTTGGTACATATATTGATCTTGATTCTAATCTATAGCAGGGGATCGATGTAGGTAGAATCTAATTCTTGATATGCCCTGCTTCTCTTCGTCGACTCCGGCCGTGCCGTTCGTGCCGAGAGGGTGTGTGATGATTGACCAGATGTATTGGTGGAATAGCGTGGCCAAAACGCAGCAAGCCGCCATCCAAATAGGTCTTCCGCAATAAACGTTGTCCTCTCCGAACCCAGCTTTGCATAGGCTATATGGGGTGTCATGCTTACACTTGGACGTTCCCATTTCATTGTCCGGGATCTAGCTCTGACGAGTCCAGACCTGTAAGATTTCCTAGTAAGATCAAAACCGCTGTTCAATAGATACTTTTATACGCAAGGAAGAGAGGTGCCGGGATAATTCTGTGGAAGCCATGCCATGCGTCGGAGACCTAGCAGAGCAAGGCAACACCAGACGTAAATGCAGGTCAGGTGGAAAATCACGGGAACATCTGAACTTCACTTAGATGTAGTTCCCCCAGCTGTCGAATCTGCTCTTGGCGACGCACATTTGGGAGCAAGAGCAGGGAGGGAGATGACTGGATGATGAGAATCCAGCAGCATTCTGCTGGGAAGTAGATTTGCAGAGGTTCGTCGCAGACTTGGGGGGCCATATGGCGAGTAGTTAGACGTCGCCGGCGACGTTCCAATCGTAGGTTTGGTACGCTTCATCGTCGGAGCTCGCATCCATGGCGAGACTCGGATCTGCAGGGCAGCGAAATGTATGAGTTTGGAAGAGAAAAAGATCATCATCCTAGACCTTCGCAGCGCAGTATTTGTCCCTGAGATGCATGCACCCAACAAACTCTAGTGCTCGGCTGGGTTTTGGCCTCAGCACCTGAGCTGCGGTGTGGCTTTGGCGAAGCCTCGACGGAGCTGTAGACAGTCGCTTTCAACCGGGGAGACCAGTTGCTGATGCGTGTGTGGTCGCAACACGACTCGGAGACCGTCACTGTCAACTAGGGACCTTTTTCCCACCAAAACACAGGCATACATACTTTTCCCCGCTCGCAGACTACTTTTCGTATAGAGCTTCTGGATCTTCAGAGCTGGATTCTCTCTATCGTGAAGCATTTGATACTGGGATTCTTCTCGGCAGATACAAATGACTGCAAGCTGGTAGGCTTTTCAATCACTTGTAGACATCTCGCTTATTTTAGCGGCCAAAGCCGTCGGGTGTTTTCAGACTTGCTGTTGCTTTGCTTGCTTATATTATACATCAAGGATTTAATGCTTGGAATGCTTCCAAAATACACCTGCGCGTGGTTTTGCTGTTCCGAGAGCAGATGACAAGTTGTACGTTTCAAATCCCTTACTAAAATTATATAATGTGTAAGTGAGAAGACTATGGTGTAGTGTAAAGCAGCCATTTGCTTCATGTACGTTTGCGGTGATTGGACGCTTATCCCGCAGTAACCAAGGGACTGTAAGACGGAGAAACCGACGCCGCGAACGAGGTGCTTGCAACGGAGCGCCTGTGTTCGATACCACTCGCACGCCTCCACAAGTTGAGAGCCACACCATCTACGTCCTCACATCCGCCTCGTGCTCCTCTCTCTTCTGGTTTCGGATGAGAAGCTCCAGCTGCCACTCCTGCAGCCACTGCTGTACAATCATCACCTCCTGGTATTGCGTCTCTCTCACGGGGATCGGGGGCAGGAAGTTGGGCGGGTAGTCCACCCGCCTGTGCGGGAGAACGCCATCCAGATCCCAGGCGTGGATCGCGCCGTTGATCAGCATGAACGGCTCACCGGCCGTATTCGTTCTGTTCACCGCGGTGGGGATGAACGGCGATGCGTGGGGGCCCGATGGTCGCCATGGGCTCTGCTCGCCTTCGATGAAGGCCAAGCGGTGGTGTGAGAGATTGAAGCCACCATGTTTGTTGATCGCATTCACGTCCGGCGGCGCGTCGATATTGAACGCGTACCTACATATCTGGGAGAGATACTTGAAGTCTATGGTGCGAGAGACCATGGGAAGCAAGTGCTCGGGCGTGCCGGAGCCTGTTTGCCAGAGTCCCCATTGAGTGCATAATTGGTAGGGCCAGGTGCGCCAGTCTTGCCTGATATCATCGTACTTGTAGAAGGGCCTCTCGTGCAAGCTGAAGCATGCGTCTTGGGATTTGGTGCAGCGGGAGAGGACATATTTGGCGATATACCCGGTCCAATTCAGCCAGGGCGTAGTCAAGCTGGCCACCTCGGCTTCGTAGCCGCCTACCTTGATGAGATCTTGGACGATGTTGCTAAGCGCATGCGTCTCTTGGTAGACCACGTGTGGCGAAGTGAGATGGCTGCAGTACTGCTTGAACGTAGGATCGGATTCCATCTCGTCCCAACTCTGGTTTTCCCATGTCAGAAGAGCCACGGAGATGATGTAGGCAAAGTCGTCATCGTGGGTGAGGCCTTGCAGACCAAAGGCGCGCTTGAGTTTCGCGGTTGTGGCCGGGTCTTTCTTGCCGAGGAGAATATTGTCTACAATCTTGGTTATCTTCTGGTGATGTGCCATGCACTTTTGGTCCGCGTAAGTCCGGATTGGCTCCCAGTACGCCCAGTTGTCCTGGGTCGCGTACGTGACTGCGCTCGTGGCGATGGCACCTAGACGCTCAGGTCAGTCAGAGGTCTCCACGAGGGCCAGGATACATACCCCAGAACACATCAGGATAGAGCTTTCTCGAGAGAGCAACAAGGCTCCCAGCATACCCCCCGCCCAGTGCAATGTACGCCGTATTAGGAGCCTTGAGATTCTTCCCCTCCAATCCAGCAAATACGACGTTCTTTGCGAAGTAGGCCTGGTCCGCCATCGCCTGGTCGGTTGTCAAGAAGCGCAGGCTCTCTTTGCTCAGATCCGGCACTGGGAAGCTCTCCCCATAGTACCGGTGCTCAAGGACGACTGCAATCCCGTTGGTAGCCACCGCAAGATCGTGCAGTATCCCTTTCTGCAGATAATTCAACTGGTCCTGCCCGCTCGTCGACCCAGATTGCAAGACAAACACTGGCCCGCCATCCTGGTAGTACGAAGCGTCGAACCAGTACCGAATGAAGAACTCATCTTCGGTATGAGGTTCGTACCGGGTGTCATTGTGAAAGTGGTCGACTGGCACGATCATGCTATACTCTGGGTAGACGGAGCTCGGCTCTGCCACTCTCTCGTAAGACTCGTCGATCGGGAAGGGTCTCCAGGAAGATCCTAATACTTTCTGGATGCGCTGATCAGTTCAACTTTCTGTATGATAGAGCTTGGTAGCTTCTCATACCCGGTGTCTCACTAATCTCTTGGGAGGCGGCGCTGCGAATGACACGGATGCAAGCGCCAGCAGCGCGCACACCACGCCGAGCTTCTTGACCATCGTCAAGCTGTGGATGGCACAGTCCGGCAACAGGCGAGGTCAGGGGAGAATCTGAGCGCGTTAGAAGGGTGCAACTGTGACCATCTGGCTATTCCCTCCCATCTGCCTGTCGAGATTGGGGGTTCTGAAGATCCGACTCACATTGATGCGACACACGGCTCACGACACCGTCAACAAACCCTCCCGCGCAAGCGACAAGCTTACCCATCTATATAGCTATCCAGAGTGCCTGATTGCCAGCCACATCTTCTGGTTACGTAGGCTCGAGTCTCCATGACGAATCTCCAGGAGCACAGGGCTCGGTGCTAGATGACGTTATTCTCATAGTTCGTGTCTATACTCTGGTAAGGATTGCATTGATGAATCCTTGATCCCAAATTCCTTGGCGAGTGACCAAGCACCAGTATTGTTACGACAGAGAGCCCCTGCCCTCTGCGTGCTGCGATCGTATTCTTCACCATGTGTCGCGTTCAGAGCGCGACGAGAAGTGTCGTGAGATGCGACGACTCTCCTGCCCTGCGAGCGGTGGCTCTTTGGGAGTGAATCGCGGCCACTCCCTCTGCGTTAGGAGCCTCGAGCGTCGAGCGATTTCGCTTAGCCGCAGTCCAAACAAACATCACATCGGCGGGTGTCCGGAGGTGGATTCCCGGTGTGTTTGCAAGGGTAGATATACTTTCTCCGAGCCTTTCTCTGGCCCGCGACCAAGGACTTCTGTAGCGATACTCACCGTGCGGGTAGGGACCTCACCCTGTCGCCCAGAATAAGGATTTTCGCCAAGCGTACCTTATCTGTATCTCTGCATCCGGGTCATTGTCCAGGATTTCCTAT
This sequence comes from Diplocarpon mali, assembly GCA_024741835.1. NCBI lineage: Eukaryota > Fungi > Ascomycota > Leotiomycetes > Helotiales > Drepanopezizaceae > Diplocarpon > Diplocarpon mali. Next base: position 65,174 of record JAENRP010000014.1, read on the forward strand.
TTGGTACAGGAAATAAATTGGCCGGGGATGAGAAAGGATTTCGTGCGCGAAACACTTGCGAGGCGGATGCTGGGGGCAGGGGTTGCTATCTCTGTAATACTATAAACGGTGCAGATACAGATATCATTGTTCTCTGCTCCCTTTCGTTTGTGATAGGCGTATCATCTTCTGCTAAGCGACTGATGTCAATATTGATCTGCGTCGTATTTCTGCAGGCGAGAGAAGAATACTGCCGACCGAAATCTCAACTATCCACATCCCATACGTAATCCCGTGTGAGAAACGACGCATGGGTTGTGCAAGGGATCAGACCCCTCGCGATCTCAGATTGGCGTGAAAATGTCTGCAAGATTCGTGGGCATTTCAAAAATTCGCGGATATCTTACTACGTATCGGCTCCCGAGTTTTTGTTTCCTCCGATATTGGGACCGACCTGACGAGCACCTCTACAAACGACCTCCCATAGTATACAGATGATAATCCTCAACAATCGAGTAGGAATTACGAGCGTAGTATATTTGACAACCGGAGTATACGAAGAAACCGTACGGAACACAGATCCTTCGCCTCCAACGCCATGCCACCAGTCTCTAACCCCAGGTCTAAGCAGAAATATCCCGGGACCCATGCTAAAACTGATGCACTTGTTCCTTCGTATAACCCAGCTGTTCCAAGATACCTCTCTTGCCGCTCTTGAACGAGTTCCCTCCAAGCAGCGCGCTCTCCATGGCCGGAGGGCCGCAAACAAAGACCTTGATCCTCTCACCCTCCATCGCCCTCCCCGAGGCTTGCTCGATCAGTTCCTTGGTCACATGGCCCTTGCGAAACGGACAGTGGTCTCCGGGTCGGCTCACGGTATACACCGCCTTGAACCTGTCACCGTAATTCCTCTGCAGTTCCTCGAATTCTTGCCGGAAGAGCACGTCTGCGTCGGAATTCACGCCAAAGACCAGTGTGATCCTCGTCTTGTCGGCGGGATCTTGTAGAACACCCCGGATGAGTTGGTACATAGGGGTGATGCCCGCGCCACCGGCTATCAGAGTGATGTGCTGGAACTGGTTGGGTGTCCAGCGGTAGCCATTCAGGGCGCCGGCGAAGTAGACAGAATCGCCCGGAGAAAGCCCGTGGAGATAGCTACTTGCTTTTCCATCTGGATATTTCTTGACAAGCAGTTCGATGGCTCCTCGCTGATCTGCGAGTGTGTAAGCACGGGATCGTTTTGCAGAAAATGGGAGGTGAGTACCTAAAGAGCTAACGGGTGTGTAGGGTCGGACAGTTGGGAAGAACTTTCCTTTCGGCCAGGTGACTACTAGCACAGAAGCTGGTCGATGTTAGCAAATGCTTCTCATGAATTTCTGGAGACTTACACGTCAAAACGAGTCCGCTCTTGGCCTCAGCATGGGGAAACTCGAATCGCAACTTCTTCGTGTTATGGTTGACAAGTTCCGAAGATTCAAGTCGTAGAGACTGGCCGAACCGGTTCGAGAAGATTGGCGGTGGCTCTTGCGACTCGGCGTGTACATTTTCTGTGAAGTAGGATCTGGCGACGTATAGTCCGACAGCTGTGGCTGCCAGGAGACCACCTGTCGCGGCTGTTAGGCGATGACTTCTCGTGACGGCTCGGGTGGCCATTATTTAAGGAGAAGATAAAAATGGAATCTGGAAGTAATCTGGAGGTTATCTAGGAGATTTTGATATTGATGTTTAAGTGGATGAATGATTGACGATGCATGATAGGCATGTGTATATGATACCAGAGTCACGTGATGACATGGAGGAAAGCGCACTCCAAGCTCTGTCCGTCCGGCCGACGAGCAGCCAGTTGCCGTCGACCATCTGCGCCGTAAGCCCGCGATGAATGAGCGTCGGAAAGCTGGAAGCCAGTATGTCCGTTTGTTGTTCGAGGAAGCGGACAAACCAGAAATCCGAAGGCCGCGCCAGAGCGAGACGGACTTCCGGCGCCATAGTGTGGCCGCGATTAAGCCGCGATCATCCCCCCCGAACGCAGCAAAGCGCCGCATGGTGTTGATTTAGCATTCTCCGAGATCGTGTCGCATGGAAATCCCCCTCGCCGACCTCTGTTTTGGAGTTTGGTACGTGTCCGTGTCCGGCCGGGAATATGGGTAGGTGAGGGGTTGTACTTATGTCAACTATATAGACCCTTCAAGAGCCTGCTCTGATACTGATAGAATCTAAAGGTGTAGATTCTGACTTTTATAGAGCTGCAGGAGCTATATACAAGGTACGATTACTTAAGCACAATCCTTGTATATTCTAACAGATATAGCCATCTTGACGAGAAGCGCGCTTCAGCACCGAGACATAGCCGCTCATCGCCATCTCCCATCAGATATTCACAGCATCTCCTCCCTTGTCGACGTCTTCCTTGTCAGAGGCAACGATACATCATGACCATGCCAGCGGGACACTCGACGTCTTTCCGCATCGCTCAAATCGTCGGTCTCAGCGGCGCAGCTTGGCTGTCGGGTACGTCTCTCGCGCCTTGACACACAGGAAAATGAGGATCTTCCTCGCCGTATGCCCGCAGAGCTGACACCACCCAGGCAACATTGCATCGCTCTCCCTGATTACCGTGCCCACGCTCCTCAACTCCCAGACCCCGTCTGGCCGCCAACTCTCCCCACGAACGCTCGCTCGGCAATGGCGCCAGACCTACGAGATCGGTAAATCCCAGAACAGGCCCGCGTCGGCCCTCATCGGCGCCTCCTTCGCCTTCCTCGCCTACAGGTCACGCGCCGGTCCTCGTCACGTGATGGGACTCTACGGATTGGCCGCGTTGCTGACGATGGGCATCGCGCCCTTTACCTTGCTGGCCATGGCCGGCACCAATGGGAGGCTCATCCGAAAGAGCGAGGAGGAGGGGGATGCCAAAGAGAGTGCACAGGAGGGCGAGGAGGTGAAGGCGTCGTTGGAGAGCTGGGGACGCCTGAATGCCGTGAGGAGTTTGTTGCCGCTTGTCGGGGGCGCGGTTGCTGTTATCGCTGCTTTGCCTTGAATCGGGATCGAGGCCCTGGACTCGGGCTATCGAGAGACGTTGATGACTTTGCGGACTTGGGTGGAATCGCATGCACTGTTTCGTTCGCTGGGCGTGATGCGAAGGGGATGCCAACATTGGGGAGGCAATTAGGTCCGCTGTTCCTCGCAGCTCATTCTTGTGTTGGCCCTGGGTTATTTTGAGTAATAAAATTCCGACCCTCGCACCGCTCTCCACTCCGCCACTCAACTCTGGCCACTTCCTCCGCCTGACTCGAGAGGATTCAAACTGTGATCTCTGATAATCGAACGTCCTTGCCGATGACGCGCGGCAAGCGACTCACTTTCACCCAGGCAGGACTGCAGCTACACCCTACAAGACGAGGCCAAAATGCGGATTTACCGCGTGCACGAGTTGGTGGGCCCAATGCCTCGCAGCCTGGAGCCACAAGCCTCGAGAAGAGAAGAAGCGTGGCAATCTCAAGGCACACCGAACGCAAGCAGAGTCAACAGAATCGTGGAGTCACAGATTGAGAAGATCAATGCCTTCAGGCCAGCGGCCAGTGTCTCATATTCACAAATAACATGCTGTACGGTTTACCCGCAGTTCTCCTCTAGACGCCAGTCCAGACCAGGAGCCATTTCCCAAACTCCAATTACCCAAGTAGCCCAGTCCGTAAGCAGATCCATACATAGCCTGCCAGTCCAATCCGCGAGGCAAATCCTAACCCTTGACACCAGAGAAACCCCGCTCGTAAACAAGCTGCCAGACCGTCCGTAGACTATCAAAAGGTATGCTGCGGTGGGAAGGAATCAGATTGGATCCTTTCGAAGTCGAGTGTGTAGTACCAACATGAAGCGATGAGCGAAACCCTGCCGTAAACAGCATGCTAGACCGTCCCGAGAGACTATCAAAGGTATCATGTGCCCATAAGCGCCAACCGAAAGACGCACTCGAAATATTGATCGAAAGGTGGCAGGAAGATGGTGCAAGATGATTTCGAGGTGCTTAGCCACCGAACCCGTAAAGGGTGCGGCCTTGACGCTTGAGGGCGTAGACAACGTCGAGGGAGGTGACGGTCTTTCTCTTCGCATGCTCACTTGTTAGGAATTAGCAGAGTTGTATTGACCTGGGAGCAATCTACGGACGTATAGGTTACAGCGTCTCTGATGACACCCTCGAGGAAGGTCTTCAGAACACCACGGGTCTCTTCGTAGATCATGGCCGAGATACGCTTGACACCACCACGACGAGCGAGACGTCTGATGGCAGGCTTTGTGATGCCCTGGATGTTGTCACGGAGAATCTTGCGATGACGCTTGGCTCCGCCCTTGCCGAGGCCCTTTCCGCCCTTTCCACCTGCGGCATGTCAGTCTATATACCGCGAGCACATTTACTATGAAGGTGGTCTGCTGTAATGCGACCATGTGCCATGAAGTTGTCGAGCCGCAGCATGTTGATAGACGCCACGGGGTGCGAGGCACCAACGCCTTGCGACCACGACATGCAGGACCGCCGAAGTATGATAGGGATGAGAGATACTCACGTCCAGTCATGGTGCAGTTGTTGTGAAAGGTTTATGATGAGGAGTTTTGATGAAGTGACGCGTCGTGAGACGGTGTGGTAAATGTTGTTGATGGAGGTGGTGTGAGGTATCAATGCGTTCGGGGCAAAAGAGAGGCTGCGAGCGGGGATGGACTAGGTATATATGGGCGGGCGATCCTGCTGGCTGTGATTGCGATTTGATTACGATTACGATTACGCGCTAGCGAAGAAACGAAAGGATTCCAAAAGCACAGATTACAGGGGTCAGAACGAACGTCGAAACATTTGGTGTGTAGTGCATTTTGATTGGTCGTGAGATGCGTGATAGCAGTCCGGTAAGCGAGAACGCGGGTGTGGAGCCAGAATCTCACGAAACTCGACCTCGTGGAGATGTACAACATCCGGGGAAAGGGAGCAAACCGCATTGTTTTACGGATATCGATGCGGAGATCGATATACATGTAATACTGATTATGGGCTTAGTAATACCTCGAAACGCCGCTGTGCCGAACACCTCGACGCGTACACACTCGATTCGCTGCGTCGGCGCCCGACCTACGAGCTGGAACCAGACAAAACAGAGCACGAAAGGATACAGACATGAGGATTACCACGAGGAGGCCATGCACGCCGCGTGCAGCATGCATATATACCTTGGGTTTTCGGCTTTGGGAGCTGGAGGCTCTGCCAGCTTCCTAGGGGCTCGTCGGGACGCGCTCTCGGCTTCTGCTCTTGGGAACCAATTCAGATCTCTCCAGCTCCAACAATATTCTCTCACCATCACCTCGAGTCATACTGATCCGGACGCGTCTCTCGGGCAAAGCCATACAAGGGATTCGTGCAGACTCGACGCGCACATTCGAATTCGAAACAGCATGGCATTACTACTTGTGTCTAACCTGCAGACAATTCTCACTTGTTTCCTTTGGTGTGATCTTTCCATCCCCGCCAGGAAGCTCTTGCTCTGGAATGCCGCAGCCTCATCGAGAGTTCCAGCTGACCCATCAAACCTCCCTCGATGTTCCTCGAAAAGACGTTGTTCATCTTTTAATCCGCTCGTTTTATTCTCCCTACTCACCAACTGCCTGTACTTCGTACGCAGAGTGCCTGCCTGTCTTCCGTCTCGATCCCGAAATGACTCCGACAACCAGCTCAAGTGACTGGGACGATGTGTCTCTCTATGCGGAGAGGTCCCTTCTTTCTCGATTTCTTTGTTTACGCTCTCGTATTGCGCCGCCAAGGGTTGTTTCTGTCATCGTTGAGCCTGGCCGCTCCTTGCAGTGTTCCCGATCCTCGCAAGGATATTCACACTTATATCAAAGACGTGCCACGAATGCAGTGTCGTTTAGTTACTAAATGATCTTCTACCTTTGATGTTTCAACTGCTACATCGCATCACGTAGCTTCTTCCTTTTTATCCTCATGACCGCCACGTGGGCTATGTCTTTCTGACTATCGCACTCGCATCTGGTTCGTCGTGAACGAGTTTATTTGGAATGAGCCTGTTTGCGAAGTCGCAGCTGGACCGAGCCTGGTCTTGGGGCGAGAGGCGAGACTTGCGGGAGTCAGCAAATCATTGGAGCCGCCTCCTTGACTACCTAGGTAGGTATTTCTCTGATGCCCGCGGACTTCAGGCTGCCATCTAGATGAATCTATCTACTCCGTGGTGGGTTCTGGAGATAGATATTCGCTCTGTAGTGACACTGCTCCTCGACCAGGTTTCACGGTGCCGAGTTTCTTCTCTTACCCCCCCTCGGAGCCAGCTTCGATCATCACCGTCAGCTGCCCGAGGGCCCAGCTGTTGTCTCCAAGCCAATTCCCGCCTTCTTGTCTGGCGACTCCCCTACCGTCCCCTCCCTCTTCACTTCTCCCTCGACAATTACGACCGCCTCCTCCGTCCTTCTCTCACTCATCCTCTTGTCGACCGCCCGCCGAAAAGCCCCTTGGCACAACACACTCACCACCCCAGCCACTACGAAACTTCCACATATCGCACCCCCGATAACATCATAATGATCGCCAGCCACCTCGACCCCGTGCCAGAATCTGCCCTCCGGCTCCGCGACATTCAACACTAGACTCAGCAGCTGGATGACACCAATAGCCATCGCCGCCGCGATCGTAATCAAGGTCAAGACGATAGAGTAGTACAGGATAGCGATTTGGTCGCGCGCGAGGGCGGTCGATGTATAGAGCGTCATCATCAATGCGCCGTCGGTCGTGTCGAGGAGACACATGCCTGCTGTGAAGAGGATGGGGAAGATGAGAATCAGCCAGAATGAGGTCCCCGAGGCGCCTTGCAGGGAAGCGATCCCCAGCAATGCGATTTCGGAGCTGGTGTCGAAGCCAAGACCGAAGAGTACTCCTAGGGGATACATTTTCCACGGCCTGGATCACGTTGTCAGGTAAAACCTGGGTTTTTCTGAAAGGCGCAAAAAGCCTACCTGTCGATGAATTTAAACAGCCTTTTGAAGATACGAAAGAGCGGCCCGCCACCTACCCATGGATCGGGTGATCTCCTGTCCAGCCGAGTCAGTGCTTCGTTTCATCCAAGTACCCCTTCGCGGTTCGATCAGAACGGATTGTATCTGCCGTTCCCCTCTCACAGGCGCTCAACAAGCGGACGGGGACATACTCCTCCCCACGCTCAACAATTCCCTTGAGCTGCAATACCAGTTTCCACAAAATCCACACGTTCAGCAGACTCAAGATGATCAAGAAAGCCGCCGACACAGACGTCCCAATGATCCCGCCCACTTTGCCGAAGGAGCCGAAGCGGTCACTCACTGCGGCTGCGGTGGCGGCAACGACGATCGAGGTGATTATCACGATCCTACGCGTCTCGTTAGTCGGCTTGTTACCTGGCGAGAGTGTTGGAGCAAAGGCATGTACGTCGAGTGACCCAGGGAGAAGAATGTGCCGACGGTGGTTGGGCGTTGGCCATCTGCTATCAAGCGCCGTGTCATGAGGTCGATGGCCTGGATCGAGATCAGTGGGTTGCTTGCTTTGATGGGGAGTCGACTGGGGAGGGGAAGGGGTGGCAAGGTACCGAGATATGGTCAGCATCCAGTGCGTGGCGTAGGCCGAGGGTGTAGGCGAGTGCTGCTGTGGATGCCATTGCCCTGGATGTAGCCAAGTCAGNTCCTCATGTCCAATATCTCCAGCCAGGCCTTCCTACCCACATTGCATCAACACCGTCACATGACAATCTCGGTGCTCACTCTGTTTCCCTTGTTTCTTTACTTCTAGAACGGTGCAACTCACGGATGATAAGCCTACGTTACATCAGCACCCTGGTCACAAGACAGCGACCACCGTTCAAACCAGCACTTCTCCTTGTCGACATTGCCCAAGCGAGGAACAGACTCTAGAACAATCATAAACCTCTTAAATAAGAACACTTACAAGCACGATTCCCACGCCAACCCAAACAACTGCATTACCCACCACCAACGCCCCAATCGTCCCCAGCACCTCCAATGGCAGCTTGTTGATGCCCGGCGTGCGGCCATGCACCGCCCTCACTCTACCCAGCCACTGTTTCCGCCTCCCGCCACGGGTCATGCTCGCTTCGTCGTTGGCCGGCTCCATGAGACAATGTGCGCCGGATGTCTCTTCTCCCCAGTTTTACGCGCGTAGAGAGGAGAGGGGGGAGAAATGGGAGAAGTGCGAGAAGTCGAGAGGCGGAAGCGCAGGCTTGAAAGCCCAGAGACGGAGGGCTAGGCCCTGATAGAGGTGGGGTCGTCCACTATTGCAAGCGACTGGCCATGTAGATCAGGCAGAAACCCAATCCAGCCAATCAGCTGCCGACATGGAAGTCAACTCGCCGCCGCCCGGCTTGACGTTGACGACGGGCACCAGCAGCTCTGGCCGAGGTCCGGCCCCGTCGATGTGTAAATCCACCAGCAGAGCACAATACCCACAACAGATGAGTGCGCCGAGAACTCGCAGCTGATTTTTCTGAATACTTCGAGGGGACGTGTTGCTGCTGCCCCCAATCTTCATGCCGAGCACTTTCATCACGGGATTGCGCTTTTCGGGAGCTTTGGCATTGTGTGGTTCATGGACACCCCGTGATACCACAAGAGCCACCATCCCACGCCCAGTCTCTGCTCTGCCATGTCATATACGTCTCATCTCTTCCTACCTCTTGGTCCACGTCCACTCAAGGGTAGCTATCATTACCATGACTTTCTCCTTTGATTTTTCTTTGGGATAAAGTGCTGGGCGCGGACGTAGATCAGGCGCGGTCTGCCTCTCTGGGGCTGCAGTCCTTTGGCTCTGCGCTATCACAACAGGAATTCTCGGTCTCGCCCTGGGAACCCGTCCTTCTTCTCCCCGGTCGCCCCGTTCGCGCGTCCCATGCACACATGAGCGTTGAATACTTCTCCCGCACGCAGTCGTTGATCTCTTTTGAAGAGGCAGGCTGCTGCATCACGTCTCTTGGGATTCACGGCCGTCACTAGTAGCTTGTCCCGCGAACCCCTCACCGTCTCGAGAATAAGCGGTGCAATAAGGTGAGTGGTAGCGAATGAAAGTGGACTGGTCCCTGCCCAAGATGAAAAATTGCGGTGAGAAGATGAGGAGGGAGAAGACGGGTGCTGTGCGAGGCGAGCTCGCGCGAGCGGGATGAGATGATGTGCAGGTGAATAAGAAGAAACCACTCGTAAAGGGGGAGCTTCAAGATGAGGATGAGGTTGACGGGACGGCCCCCCATCTCCTCAAGCGAGGGGGCGGGAATGGCTGTGTTGCTCGCCACCGCCATAGCTTTGTTTACTCATACTCATAGAACATGGTGACGACCGTGAGAGAGCAAGGCTGACTTGCCGGCAGGTAGGGAGTCTCGTGAGCCTCCTCAGCCTTGTTCGAAGACGCGCGTCTTGGCGCGTCTGTAGCCCCGGAGGCTTTGGTCACTCGTTTGCCTTCTTCGAGCTCCAACGTCACCCACCTCCACAGCTCTACCGCAATACAATTACTCTTCAACCTGCAGCCTACTCCCTGATCTGTGCCTCAATCACCGCCTCCGTTCCACCGCCCTCGAATCTCCAGATTCTCACAATGTCCACCCCGACTGCATCCAACATCCTCCTCCACTGCCTCTCCGTCCGCTCCATGGCATGGAAATAGGTCATCATGGTCAGGTCCAAAACAGCAGGGTGGAGGCCCGCCCCCGTGTTCGGCAGCACCTGGTCGTTGATCAGGATCCGCGAATATCTCTTCTTCATCGCTCTCACGGTATTGCCTAGGAACCTGATGCAGTCTGCGTCCGGCCAATCGTGACAGATGGCACGGAACATGTAGAACTTGGCGCCTGCGTCGATGTCAGATCAATACCCTCACTCTGTGTGAACGGCGAGGGAGGGGTTTTCGCCTACCTATGATACGCTGCGGTTCAAAGAAATCATACGCGATCTTCTCGATCCCCTCCAACGGATCCGGGTTCCCCGCCAGCACCTCGGGCAGGTCCATCAACACCAGCCGCCCGGGGATCTGGGGACAGCGTTGTTGAAACAGCTTTAAATCGTGGCCTAGATTGCCGCCGATATCGACGAGCGTCACTGCGTCCGGAGATGTGCTGAGATCTGATACCTGGGCCGCGACGGGAAAATAGTCCAGCCAGCGCGGGAGTCCGTCCCTACGGCCTTTCATGTAGACTAAGAAGTCATTGTGCAGGATAGGTCTTTCTCGGTGGTAGGTCCAGAAATCAGAACCTAGTGCATATTCAAATAGGGTCTTGTCCTTGATGTTGAAACCCGTCGAGTGATAGTAATCCACGAGTTTGGCGAAGCTGGGAGAGAGGGTATCGTGTCTATTTGTTGACATTCAGTACCGCGGCTACATTCGACTCTGCTTGGGTATGAGTAGGCTGGCTTACAGAAATCTTACTGCTCCAGTCCAAGTCGGCGATGCGAGGCATTGCGTCGATGGGTTGCATCTGTATTGCTCTTCTCCGGTTTCATCGACGATGTCCATAGCGATCAGGACTCGCATCACTCGCACTGCCAAGGACAGAATTTCAGCATGTATTCAGTTCATTGTATTCAATCAAAAAGCCTCGTTTGGAGATCAGTCAGCAATCAGAATCGCCTACCAACCAATGAATGGTCGGCTCCAGACCGGGTCGCAAGCTCAGCAGCAGTGATGTCGTTGTCTTCAGCCAGAGCTTTCGGAAGGCCCATCTCGACGGCCAGGCGCAAAGCCGAGTTTTGCACTGTCTAGATCGTGTCAGTCAGCGAAGCTATCCCTCGCGAATTGCGCGAGTCGCCGGACCTGGTAGACGACTCTTCTCAGCCGGTCAGACGGAGATTCCGCAACCCGGTTTAAGTTCCGAATCGCCGCCAGCAGCGCCATGTTGTCGTTCGCTTGGCCTGAGGATACGGCTTCGGCGGCGCTCTGGACCTGGCTTGCTAGCTCGACGAGGCTGGCCATGGTATGAGGCGAGGTGGTGGATTGTTTTGATGTGCTCTGGTGTGTTTTTCTCTGAGTTGTTTTCAGAAGCAAAAAAATGTGGTTCGAAGAACATCGGCCCATATAAGCACATGCTGCAGAGGGGAGTCGCCCTAAGCCTTTTCGGAGTCTAAACACCTGCAATATCATGTACAGCTGCAATATTCTGCACAGCTGCAACCAGAGCCAAGCGATAGGAGGGGCGAGGTCCGACCTCGTGTAGTGCAGCTCAAAGTGCATACGGACCTCCGGGCTCGTGCTTACCTACGGGACCTACAAGGCAACCGGTACATCTCGAAGCTGGTGAGCAGAATCTGGCATGATTGAGAAGGGTACGCTTGGTGCTCTGGACCGATCGTATTCTGGTGTCTTGGACTACAAGTAAAGTGATAGAACGGGGCACAAGTGCGGGCAGTCCTCAGAGCCTTTAGTGGCTGGCTCAAAAGGGACTTTACAACCAGCGTTGCACCCCGACTCGGACCCAGAGCCCCCAGTACCCAGGTCCTCTAGAGCAGCTACACATTCCCAGCGCGACCAGTGCATCTCCCTCCTCCTCCGCCCACCCATCAAGTTGTCCCGTTCAGTCAGGGGCAACTGCTCCAATGACCCCCCCCCCCCACTACAACGAAGCGTCTTTCCGGTCGATTTCTTCGGTGCTCGCGAAACGCGGACTTTCTCAATCTCGATACCCGGCAACGTGCTCAGGCTGCCGGCCAGATTGGTAGCTTTCCATAGGTTGCTGCACCGCTCCGCTGGGTCTTCTTGATGCCATTGGATGGTGTTTCCGTAACGAGATGGGAACTCGGGGTGGACGTTGTGATATCCCTCGCTGAAGATGACAGACGGAGTAAGAACATGACCCCGTGGCGAATCGAGCTCATCGAGAGGTTCGTCTGCGGTCCACTGCAGCGAAGTCAGCACTGTATTCTGCAATCATTGAGGTGTCGGGACTGATCTCGAGGTCTCAGATTCCAAGCTATGTCTTGGATATCCAAACCCGCAGACGTCGGAGAAGACGCACGAGGTGATGTACATAGGCGAGCGAGGGAATCCGCATAAGAGATAGTTTGCTGAGCAACCATAGGTCACAGGATGCCGGCGTAGATAGAGCCGCTTTTCAACCTCCCGAGCCCAAGTCCTTCTACTACTTATAAGAAAAGGAGGGCCATGACCAGAGCCACGGTCCCAACATTGTGGTGCGGCCACATACGACTGGGTCTTATTTCAGGTCCCTAGTATCCACCAAAGCAATTTCTCTGGAAGTCCTGCGAGAGTACCACCCAGCCTGTGTGTGCGAGTATAGCAGACAATTTTGCGCTGAGAAAGGGTCGTTGAGGGTTATCGGTGTAGCAGTGGTGGGCACGATGACTGCCTGTCCCAAGATAGAATCAGTCACGTACTTTCTTGCACCCGACAGGAGAGTATCTCAGAGTATGAGCAACGAAGATGACGAGAACTTGCGGGAAGAGCCCCTCCACCTAGTCAAGCGAGCATTATTTGAACGGAGCGAATGGTGGGATACGATGCGCGAGACCACTTTCGATTATATCCTGATCCTTTCTCAGCCACGACTTCGACAGCCCGGGTATAATATCTCATGGAGACAGCAGAAATAGGAAATATGCAGCTTTCTCTACCCTGCCGTACAGGACGACTTGAATTTGGGTATTGAGATATTACCTTGTGACCGGGCGGGGTCTCATGAGTAGCTCTGCCGTGGAAGTTACCCATACAATATGTTCAATAGCGCCTCGCCCTCCCTTGCGTGTGGGTGATGTTATTGAGGCTAGGTTTAGGCGATTTTTGACGATTATACAAGCGATCAGCCAACGACATCGTCGGAAGACGTTATTCACCGTTCCGTTGGTAGCATGTGCTGCCTCGGTACAAAGAGCGACGACACGGAAAAACCTCAAGCGCTCCGTCGCGTGTTTTTTATACTTGTTGAGGAGCCGGACCGGTAAGGGGGGGACTTGGACTCGAGAAGGCGCAGTAAGCGAGAGGCTAGTCCCGTTTAGTCACACTAAGCTCTCGGAGAGGAAGCCCTGCGAAGCAGGGCAGAGGATGAGCAGATGAGCTCCTTCGGATTCTTCTGAGATAATCGTCAACCTGGGTCTAAGCTGTCTGATGCAGAGACATGTACAGATCCTTACATTCGCGCAAGATCGAGTCTCAGACAGTCTCACCAGGTCGAGTCTCTGGTATGGAGATCTCTATTGCTTTGGAGATCGTTGCATTCCTTTCGCGCCACGCTATAATAGAATGTCAAGCACAGCAACTCTCTTCCCCATTCTTCCCATTCTTTAGACCTATCTCTCTGTCAAGGCCCCTCCTGCTGGCGGCATACAGAGCTCAAGGCGAGAAAAAAAAAAGAAGAAAAAAAGATGGCAAACTTCCCTCGTCTCTCGTTCCTCTCCTCGTCGCGGCCTCAACACCAGTATGAGCCCGTCGATCCCAGCGAGGGATCTGAAAGTGACGAGCTGGAGTCGCAGCGCGAGCCAAAGGAGCCTCTGGAGCCGCCCACGACGAAATCGAGGGCGATCGTGCTCTCGGTCGTCCGGGTCCTCCGCGGCACCGCACTCTTCTTCGTCCCATCCTTCCTCCAGAAAGGCGCGAAGAAGGCCGAGCGGCGGATCACCGAGACGTCGTACCTCAACGGCGTCCGCGGGCTGGCGGCGGCGCTGGTCTACCTGCAGCACATGAGCTTCGCGCTCTGGATCCACATCGGCTGGGACGGCCGACCGGAAGACTATCCCATCCAGTGAGTCGGCGACCTCTCCAGCCTCCTCCGCGCCGTGATAACTATCTCTCGCGTCTTGGTGCCGAGATGGGGAGTTCAGGCTAACGATCTGCGCAGACTCCCGTTCCTCCGTCTCGTGTACTCCGGGCGCTTCATGGTCGCCATCTTCTTCATCCTCTCGGGCTACGTGCTTGCGTACAAGCCTCTCCAGCTTGCGCGGAACGGCGACAGCAACGCCCTGTACAAGAATCTCTCCTCGGCGGTGTTTCGTCGGACGCCCCGGTTGTTTCTGCCGATCCTGCCTGCCATGGCCGCTACCGCGGCAGCCATCTACTTCACCTGCTACGGCGACATGACCTTCAACCGTGGGCGCTGCTTGCCGAGAGAGTCGTCCCTGCTGGGACAGATCTGGGGATATACGAACGTGCTTGGCCGGATGCTGGATCCTGCAAGTTGGAGCGAGTACTACCCACCTGGGCTGGATCATCTCTGGACACTGCCGATGGAGCACCGGGGCTCCATGATCATCTTCTTGCTGGTTGCTGGTCTGGGAAACACGACACCAATCGTGCGGTTGGGATTCTTGATGTTCTTCGCGATGTTTTTCCTGCAGTGAGTGCGGCCCTCCGTTCCGGTCGCGATGATACGAGAACCTTTGGTCCTGATCACTCAGCGAAAGCGCATGCTAACTTCGTGATCAGTATGGGAAGATGGGACACATCTCTCTTCGTCAGCGGAGGCGTCCTCGCCGAACTCCGGGTCTTTAGGAAGGAAAGCCCTCTGAACCTCGAGAGCAGGTGCGGCAGCGAGAAGAGCCGCATGTTGTTGAAGACAGTAACGACTATCTTCTGGGTCTCGACATTTGTTCTTGCCCTGTTCATCGGCAGCTGGCCTGCGTATCAAGCCAGCAACTCGATGGGGTTCCGCTACTTCTCCAGACTGACCCCGGCCGCGTACACGTACAACGAGGCCGTGGAGGAGTACTTCTGGATATCCATTGCTGCATTCTTGCTGCTGCTCTCATTCGAGAACCTCGAGATATTGCAGCGCCCCTTCACGACTGAGATAGCGAGCTATATGGGAGATATCTCGTTCGGGTTTTACATCGTCCACTGGACCATGCTCTTCACCGTTGGGACGGTCATCATCGGGAACTTCAGGGTCTGGCTCCCATATGGCTATCCGAACTACAACGTTGGGTTTTTCGTGGGCGGGGCCCTCACTACCCCTCTAGTGATCATGGTCGGAGACGCGTACTGGAGAGTCTTCGATATGGGCGCTGTGAAGTGGGCCAGGTGGCTGAACGGAAAGTGCGAGAAGAAGGTATTGTGAAAGAAGAGGATCGGAGAGCGCAGAGGGGCCCAAGTATTAAATGGGGAGATTGAGCTCGAGCTGCCGCATCGTGTATTTTGGGAGTGTGGCGACGGACGGCGTTGGAAGATAGTGCCTTGCAGAAGCGATTTAGACCATCATGCCGAATTCAAGTCACGCTGCTGACAGCGCAGATTCGACGAAAGCTGGAAGCTGCACGTCTTGACGGCCATGAATCCCCGGGCGTAACGATGTTCGACGTCCAAGGAGCTCCCAAGCGCGAGCTTGTTCCGGCGCGACCAAGTAAGTACACGGTTGCCAGTGCCCTACTGCTGCCATGCTCTTGATGTTCCCCGTGCCGCTTGTGACCCTCAAAAGCGAGCTTTCTCTCGGAATAAGCTGCCTCTCAGTATCAACTCCATAATTTCGGAAAGGCCCTTTTTCGCATCGTCGCGCTCCCGCTGCACCTGCACGTGCTCTCGTTCAGAAGCTCATGTCCGTCTCGCAACAAGTGCCTGTCAAGCCGAGAGACTGTTGGCGCCAGATTCCGGTCCGGCTTGATCTCATCGTCTTGCCGCCTCACAAGCAATAGCGAAACCATGCCATGGCGAGTTGACCCCTGGTTTGGAAGGGCACGATCTGCGGCCGACGAGAATCAGCATCCCGAGAGCATATGGCGCCGCCGTGGCACCGACGTGCTGCAACGCCTCTGCGGGAGTCGCTGGATGTGCAGCATGCAAAGCCGCGCATTCGGGGGGTGATGTGTGGTGGACTGCAGGGTCGGCGCCAACTCGTCCTGGTTCGATGGAGTGAGGTTCCCGCGGGGAATGGCACGGATGGGGCACAGAAACATATAAGCGACTCTCTAAGTCTTTAAGGCTCGTCTCTGGGGATTCTGATGGATCGTCGTCGGAGCGCAGGCACGGCTTTCTTCGAAACTGACCGTTACCTGTTGAGTTGACATCGCATCCCGTCATCTAGCCGACGGAGCCTCTCTCTCTCTCTCCCTCTCCCCCTCTCCCTCTCCCCCTCTCCCTCCTAAAACCTAGTATGATTCAATCCTGCCTTGTATTTCGCTAAGGAATAGGGTCAAATTCGAAAACCGAGCGACTGCGATGGAGGGCCTGGTTGCCCATGGCCTGCTGCCATTGAGTCCTAACATCTACCCAGTCAGGACTCTCACTTATTGGAATGTGTCCCTCAATACCATCGATCACTCGCCACGGAACCTACATGCACATTTCTCCACCATCTCCTCTGATAGCTAGGGCCACTGAACAAAAAAGAAAACGAAAAAAAGATTAGCTGGATACTCAAGATTGCGTAACGGAAAAAAATTGGACCAGGAATGCCTTTGTAGGATCCTAACTGTACTTACCATAAAGAGGTCAGGCTTCGGTAGGTAAAACTCGTTGCTATTCTTGTTGCTATTCTGTCTAACATCCCCGCGATACTAATCAAGATAAGCTCAGACGCTCCAGTCTGTTTTTCGCCCCTTCCACCAGAGCAGATTCACGATCTAGTAGACCCATGATCTGGGTCATTTTTGCTTTCCGGATCTCAGAGGGAACCTGCATGTTCGGCCTAGCAGAATTATCTTCCTCGGTGGAAATCTCCTCAAGCTGGTCCATGATCTCGTCTTTCAGAACCTGGACTTCCTCATACCTTTCCCATGGCTCTTTCATTTTCCTCCTCCCAGTTACGTTGCTTTCACACTCCCCAATAACTTTACTCTCCAACACCTTCACTTCGCTAATCCAAGCCTTCTCCTTGTCACTTAATTCCCGACTTGTCCCCTTGTTCACTCTCTGTCGAATCGCCTCAAACCGATCTGCAAGGACCTTTTGGTTTTCTGTCGCCTCCTCTAGTCGAGCCTCGATTCTGAGATTGGCTGAGATAGCCGGACCTTCATCAATGTCGTCGCCTGTGATCGCCTCAATACGCGTTGCAACATCATTTGCTTTCTTTATTTGCTCCTTCAACTCCACTTGTAAGCGTGCACACCGTCGGAAAAGCTCTGCAGCAGCAGTCCCAACTCGATGCGTCTCCTCACTCAGAACTTTGTGAGCTTCTGCCATGATTTGCAATGTCGCAGGCGAAAGCCGTACTTCTTCTTTTAGTGTTCGCTTGTACTTGCTGTGCTCCAGTCGGCCGAGAAATTCTGGCAGAGCAGAGAGTTCACTAAAATTGTAGGAGGGCTCGTACACAAGCCGTGGCTCAAACAATAGTAAAGGGCTGTCAGGTTCTTCATCAAAACTCAAAGAACTTGTTCGAGAATGCCGGAAATCAATTGCTGTTTCGTGCTCGGACTCAAAGGTCAAAGCAATTGGTCCGCGGGGGGTCGCTGTGAGAAGGAAGTACCCAAGGTCGGGATCATTCATCAGCTCGCAAGCAGCAAGTGGCGAAGAGTGGTCCAGCGTGTTGTGGGTGTATATTCGTTGGCGGGTCGAGTTCTCAGCCTTAGCCAGTAAGTCGATTCGGAACTCGGCGCCAGCTGCAGCATTGTTCAGCTCGGCATCAAGTCGGAATGCCCAGGGCTGAAGCGAGATATAGGTGACGCTGGAGGTGTTGGTAATGTAGAATGCGTATCGCGATAGCACATCATGACTGAATACTGGCCAGTCTCCTTCCCATACTTCGTTATCTTTTGACGTATCCAGGACTTCGAATGTGAGCAGAGTTGGTAGCTCGACTTCTTCGTGGAGCCGTCGAGCTTTCGATTTGATTCGTGGCAACCATTGCGCTTCAACGCCATCTAGATCCAGGCATACTGAGAGTCGGCCGCTGCTCGTAAGCAGACAGACAACTCCAGCAGACAGTCCCTCCTGGTCAACTTCCTCCATTTCAAGGACATCTTCCTCACCAAACATTAGCTGATCTGTGTCGACTTTACCACCAATAACAAGAATGTCACTGAGCAAGTCATCGAGGCTTTCCTCGGACTCTTCGGGAGCGAGATCGAGATCGAAGGGACCTTGCAGCTTTGGTATCTTGCCAGGATGAGATGGTCTGTGGTAGATTTCCGCAAGGGGTTCCCCAGGGCGTGGCTCGCCATGTGTGGGCTCTTGGCTATCGATATCTGACATCCAGTCAAGTTGTTGCTGAGCCAAAAGTTTAGTCTTCTGAGAAATAGTCGGATCATCTTCCATAGCTGCAACCTTTGCGACAATCGAAACAGACAACGAGGGGATAAGAGTCGGCGGGGGCGACCATTTCTCTGGTAACAGCGGGCAGAGCGCATAGACGTCGCCCTCTCTCATAGCAACCCATAAGGTCATTGGTGACCATCCTCCACTTCCCCTCCCTGCAAAGCAAGCCGAGGCAACCTCCATCTCGAATGAATCTGGCGAGAAGCCCTTACTCATTCCAGAGAGCGAAGCACCGAAGTCTTGGTCCAAAGAATGCCCATCTGCTAACTTCTGCAAATCAATCGCCAGTGTAGGTTTGTCAAAGGACCACCGGTCTTTCAAAGACAGCTCCCAGACACGGACCACAGCATCATGAGTCACGGTCACCAGACAGAATCCGTCAACCCCCAAAGGATGCCATAGTGCTGAAGCTATTCCTGCTTGTGATGTGACATGAGTGGTAGGCCCTAATGTGAAAGACTTCAGCTTCATGGGCCCAGAATCCGTAGCGGTAAGTAGAGAAGATTCGGGTAAAATCGCAACGTGCACTGTGTGTGTAGTCAGGATCGCAATGCAATTTGCGTTGGGGGATATAATTAGCTGTCGAATATCGTCTGCAGCTTGTGTTTTAATAGTCTGGAAAGTTAGCATTTCTGAACTGAGGGAGACCGACCTGCACAGGCAACTTACCCGATATCCTTGAGCGTGATCTTCTTCGTACTGACTAGCAACGCTGTCTCTACTTTTTCCAAGTGTGCTACTCCCATAGCTATTGCCTTTTCGCTTTTCCTCATAGGAATCCTTGAGGTAGACCAGATCCGCCCATCGTATTTCCTTTCCGACAGCTATGAAGACTTCCGTTCCACGACGCGCAATCGTTCGACGGGGTCCAGATTTCGCGGGGTTCTTGCCGGCGGAAGCTGATCCATTCAATTGCGCGCCAGTCGTCTTTGAAGAAACCGAAGAGAAGATTTCGTGTGCAGGACTGGGCTTAGAGAGCCATCCTGGAGTGTATTCCTTGATCTTTTGCTTCTGCATTCTGGAGTGTTGAGGGCCAGGAAGAGCTTGCGAAGCTTGCGAAGCTTGCGAGCTCTTTAGCCTATTTATTAGTCATGGACCGCTGGTGCTGTACGATTTGCGAGGGTTTGTCGGGTCGTGTGTCGTTGACAAAGGCCCCATATGTTTTTTCTGAGGTTGGGCGCAATATGGAGAAACGGAGCTAGCGCATCGCTGAATGCTCTTGTACTTTGACAGCTTGCTTCCCGGAGACAGCACCACACAAAATGCCTGTAATAGTACGCCATACAGTCGATCGGCTTGATAGGCCCAGTGCTTATTATGCAAGCAGAGTAAGTTGACTCTGCGCCAGTGCAAAGATAAATGGCGCTTTCTGTTGACCATCCCTTGTCACCTAGAACAAGAAGCGCAGGTACGATCGCGAAGACGCGATAGACTGTGCTTCAGAGGAGCCAGCTGAGGACCCGTTAAAAGATGCCACCACCCTCTACGTGGGAAATTTGTACGTCTCAATTGATGAGCAGGATTTCAAGGCGCGATCTAATCAGTCGCATCAGGTCTTTCTACACAACTGAAGAACAGATCCACGAGCTTTTCTCCAAGTGCGGAGAGATCAAGCGGTTGATTATGGGGTTGGATAGGTTCAATAAGACGCCATGTGGTTTCTGCTTTGTGGAATATTACACCCATCAAGATGCGCTCGACTGTATGAAGTATATCGGGGGCACGAAACTGGATGAGCGGATCATCCGAACAGATCTCGACCCGGGATTCCAAGAGGGAAGGCAATATGGCAGAGGAAAGTCTGGCGGCCAAGTGCGCGACGAGTACCGGGAGGAATATGATGAAGGCAGAGGGGGTCACGGCCGTGCCATTCAAGCAGAGAGACTCAAGGAAGAAGAGGAGTACGGGAAGGGTAGATAGATTGCTTCTCCTTCTTTGGTTCTCAGGGTGTCAGGCGTTAGGGAAATCCGGATTGCTGATGCATCTCCTTGGCCATCCATCAATACAGTTGACATTCCGTTTTGGGCAACCTGTTTAGATATCACTGAGCGGCATTGAAAATTTGCTCTTGATCAGCCCTACTGTCATCATGTACACTATTCTCAAATGCCATCTGTGTGTTCCTGTACATAATATAACACAATCGTCCTCCATCAGTATCCAGGGGGGTTAACTCTTTGAGACACTCTGGTCCATTTTGGAAGCTCTGTGATGTTATAAGCATTCTTCTGATCCCGATGTAACCTGGTAATGCTCACTCCTGATACTCTTTCGGTATTTCTTTTCCTTCCGATCGAAAATGGTATATTTATCCTTGGGCAGCATTTCCTGCTCAATCGGCATCTCCTCCTTCCATCTCTCAACAGCTTTCGTCGTGATACCCTGCTTCGCCAGTGCTTTATCCACCACTGCTACGACCGTGTCAACAGCTCGAAGACGTTTCCGTTGTCGCGCCTTTTGAAATTTTGAAAGTCGCCATGGGATCTTCCTGCAGAGTGTTTGTCGTCAGTACTGACATATGCAGAGCGCATCATATCGATGGACAGGGCAAGCTAACCAGAGGAGTCCTGAGCATAACGAGTTTGTGGGTCTGAATGCTCCAAACATAGTGGTGGTGTTGGGGTGTCAAGTGAAAGTTCGATGAAGCTTGCTACGAAAGACGACGCCAAGGTGCGGAACCAGCCGCACTCTCCCTTGAAGGATCTCTAACATGGTAGATTGATACCATCCATAACTACAGAACAAGCAAACATCACGATGTCATATTACTTTGCCATTATTGGCACCCAAGACAATCCCATCTTCGAGTATGATTTCGGGACGTCAAAGCAGGGTGGAGATGGCGTCGCACGATTTGCGGAGCAGCCACGGCACGTCAACCAATTCATTGTGCACAGCAGTCTGGATATCGTAGAAGAGGTGCAATGGTCAAACGGGCAAATGTATGTAGTTCCTGTCAAGAAATCTAGAGCCATTCTAATTGGCCTACAGGTACCTGAAATGCATTGACCGCTTCTACAATAATTGGGTTTCCTGCTTCATGACAGGTGGAAGTAAGACTGATCTTCTACGCAATGAACAAACCGGAATTGACATGAGAATAGATGTCAAGTTCCTTCTCCTCCACGCTCCATCACAACCTGCTGCTACAACCACAAGCCGAGCCAGTACGTCTATTGCTGCGAACCCTACGTCCCCGCAAACAGAAGAAGCAATCAAGCAATTTTTTACTGAAGTGTATGAGAACTGGGTCAAAACAATCATGAACCCTTTCTACCAAGTCAACATGGAAGTCAAGAGCCCCGTGTTTAAGGGGAAAGTCGCCGCAGCGGGGAAGAAATATCTTTGAAAAAAAGCAAGTCCCCTTTCATACGAACTTTTAGCATGTTGTCAGCAATCAGTGGGTGGTGAGGTGCCTTTTCGGCTAAAGAGGATCTACCTTGCTTGACATTCAGGAGACCCTGGAATTTTCGACATGCCCAGGACAGCTGATATCCGTGTGATGAACCCCCCCCTAGAATAGTAGCCAGTGATATAGGCGCAAAACCAAAGTACACAAAAATCAAGCATCAGTTTTCGGAGGACTGTTGCTTGGTTGGAAAATGAGAATTGTCGGCAGGATTGTGGTACCCTTTCTGGTCGTATCTGACCCAAGGTAAGGTATGGTACGAAGTGCCTAGGCATGTACAATGTATGCCAGAACCTGCACCGAGGCTCCGGTGCATATCAATTATTACCTATACCAAAGTTAGTTAAGGGACATCAAGTTTACTTAAGGTACTTGTACCTAACTTCAAGGGCCAGTTATTCGGGGTGGCACGGGACTGGCCTGCTTTCTATAGCAACTATAAATACCTATAAGTACATATATATATATGAATGTATATGAGTGTATATGAATATACTTAATGATATTACTGAAAGGAAATTGACCATCTAGTGCTAGTGAAGAGTGCGTACCTACCAACTATCTCGGCGCCTTCTTTTCACTTTGCTTCCTCTCTTCTCTTCCTTCACTGTCCCATCCGCTTTTTGTATCGACCGGTCAGTAATTACATATCTAGAAAGCCTTTGGTTATGGGATGCTTGCTCGTAGATGACTAGATCGTAGATACCCTGGTATGTTGTATCTCGCTCATTTCAACAGTCAACCTGTCATACTGGCGAGCGTATCCGCTGGAGTCATTAAGTGAAGATTTGCAAGTTGCGCTTACTTCTGTTAGCATAGAAGTGGCTGATACTGAGTACTATATATCTCTTACAGATACAATGCCAATCAAATCCGTAGTCATCTGATTAGTAGTAAATAGAGAGGCAACGCAGACAGTCCAAAGATATAAATCAGAAGTATACCAGCAGTCTGCGGAGTCTAAACAAGCAAGTCTGTAGAAGAGGTATATTGACCGTGTTATGTACTATCTCCGGCACTTTGTCCGCTCCTACATACTACAGCCCGACAAAAGGCACGGAACAGTGGAATAGACAAGACCGAATCATAGATATCCCTAGTAGAAATGCACACAACGTAGTATGATTAACCATAATTGAACATCAACAAATGATGCGCTATGTTGGAGCACATGAACTCCGTACTCGGTAAAAAAGCCCTTGGTTACCGCGAAGTTGGCTTGAGAATCGGGCTCTTTAGGGGTGCTTCTCGGACCACGGGGAAGTTAAAGCTGATTTAATATTAGAAAGTGTCTCCGGTGTGTGATCGGGTGCATGAGATGCTCTGTGCGCAGTGACAAACCTGAAGTTGATTGAGCTTCGAAGCTGCTGTAATATGCAGAGAGGAACCTTGAGCTTGTGTACATTCGGGTATCATGCGCGCATGCTCTCTTGTACACCCAAAACCTGTCCCGCATCATTTCTCTTCCTCTTCACCGTAGCATACAGAACCACCGCCACCCGTTATACACACAACATTCTTAACTCTCCTTCCATGCGCTTCGGGAAAACCGTCTTTCTGACCCCCCTTACGGCGCCCTCGTCTTCAATTGCACACCATGCCAGCCTTTGATCTCCTCTCCGAGCACCTCATTAACAAGCCTCTGCTGCTTCAACATCCCCAAGCCTCGAAACCGCTCACTCACAACATCAATACCATACATGCTCCCACACCCACCGCTAATATCCTGCACCTCTAGACTTGTGCATTGTAGCTCGCGCATCAGCATCTCCCAAATCTGCCGCTCTTTTGCGTTAAGGTGTTCGGGCGCCTTGGGGCTGGCTGGACTGGACTCGGAGCTGTAGCTGCGGAGGTTGACAGATGGGCTGTGGGAGCGGAGTTTCGTAGAATGACGGTGGATTTTCGCAGGTGAGGGTTTTGTTGCTGATGCCGTGGCGATTCTTCGAGCGGGACAGATAGCTGTAACGACGCATCTTGCATTCGCTGTTGTGTGTTCAGCAGCACATCTCAAGGACTGCGCGCTCCGTAAGCAGCGCCGTATGCTTGCTGCTGCAGCTCTGTCCATTTTCCTGCTTCTCTCTTCACCCGATGCACTGGTCGGCGATGAGATAGTCGGACAGCTCAAGTTGCTGGAAGCGTGCGTCAATATCGACAGGTCGACGGAGAGTGGTGATAATTTTGTTTTTAAATTCGTAGCGTATGGTGTCGTCGCGATAACTTCCGCAGACACGACTATTGCCAATGCTGAAGCTTGCCTACCTAGCTAGGCCTTGAAGACATATTGATCGCCCCACTAATTCAAGCTGGAGTCTTGCTTACAAATATCGGCTGCTTTACCGATCACGTGTGGCCGGTTTGGCGAAGTCTTCCGCTAGCGAGGCTCCTCATATCAAAGTCGCTCGCTTGAAACCACGGACAAGCTCAACCACCCATTGTTTGAGCCTAGAGGATGACATCCTCAAGTAAAACATGAGTATTTCCCACCATCAGACTGCACAATATCAACATGGATCCCGCACCTGTATAAGGTCCCAGCTGAAACTGAAAACGAGATCAAACAGCAGCATTATTTATATCCTAATCGAGGATAGGTCCAAGGGCAGCTCTGTCTCAGCCAGTATCTACAGAGGGCAGTTAGAACACCATATTCCTGACGGGCGAGCCGTCTGTATCGTCACATTCTAACGCATCATGGTTAAATATCGATTACCACCCCTGGGATTCCAAGTTCATTCCGGGAAGCTGATGCTTCAGGTCGTCCAAAGATCGCGTCCGGCCTTCTGGGAATCGAAAATGCCAGGTCTTTCATATTGTACCAAATTGAGCCAGGGTCAAAGCCTCAGACATGAAGTCTGAGGGACTTTACTCTGTCTCCCTTCTTTCCTCTATTCTTTTCTTGGTGTTGATTTTTATTCTTTCTGTTTTCTCTGCGTTCTCATTTAGAGTACCCTTGAGATACGTTCTTCTACTTGTGGTTATAGCGAACGCACGGATGAATTCACCCCATGATTTCGAGTATCGGACTCAACCGGGTTGGTGCGACTCGAGCCAAAATCGTGGAGTCGGCCGTGGCCAAAGACCGGTCAATCATCACCATGGTTGTCAAGCACAGATCTGCACTAAGGTCTCTGTCATATTGTGCAGCCTCCTACTTTAAAACACGCAAACTTAAATCCCGAAACTACCGCACCTGAAAGAGGACAAATGACTTCTGTGTAGGTCCTTGAATCGCGGTATAGATTGGCCCAGACTTATACCTTTCTTTGGTCAGCATATCAATCGATTTATCTGGTTTTTTGCTATAACCCTGCGAGCGACAGCTGTCGGATTGTTCCCAAGGGCTGTACGATAGACCCATGAAGATAAGGTCTTTTGCTTCCTACTGCTGGCTCTCTCGCTACGTATACATGCTCTTTTCAAAATGGGCCCATTCGGTTCTACCAGTCTGGCGAACAAATTTGGGTGAATTGAACTTGCTAATTAATCGAAATTGAATGCTAAATTGACGCAGTATCATTCTCGGGTCTCTAATTGTTTTGATCTTTCTGGCTGGCTTCATCAAATTACAACTCAACAAAAGAAGGTAGAGGGAACTTCTCCCTAAATATTTGAAAAAGGCTCACCGTTTCAAGGCTCACGCAACAAATTAAAAAGGCAGCGCTAGAAATTGCTGGGAAAACTGATGAGGAGACCTTTGTCGGGAAGAAGATTGACGAAGGTGATTTGTTCGGTGTCCGCGCTTTGGAATATGGGTATTTCGGTGGCGTTTCGCAAACAAGATCCAGTTCGTCAACGCCATTATATGTCTTGTCGCCAAGTACCACGGTCGTGGATTGGGAAGAGACCGGGCATTTGACAAATTCCTCGGCCTCTAGCAGTGTTCTAGGGAATGCCCAGAGCCCAGCACCATCTACAAACCTTTACACGACACGAGACCCCTCGCCCCAAAGACTTGAGCCTTCAGACGCCGAGAGGGATGCGGGCGGACCAAAATTAGATGCATCGATTGCTGGAGGGGAGGGCGGTTCTTATATGCCACCGTTGCCCTCCCCTGGGTCCCTGAAATATACCTCGACGACCAACAGCTCTTTCGAGGAGGGACAAACACCGGCTTGGATATTTCCGCTAGATGTTCAAATCGGTAGAAATTCAACTGCCAGATCCCGGCCGGTATCATACCTGCCGAACGTCGAATTAACAGGCGAGATCGAGAAGGCTAGACTTGCAGTACCGTCTAGGCCTCCACGAGGCTCTCCGAAATCCGCTTTTCCACCGGGCGATGATGGCTCGCGACCATCTTGTCGCATGAGCCCAATAATTAAGGATTTTACACCTAAAAAATTACCACTGGATCATCTCGCCCCCCAGATGACGATTGTAGATCCCAGCAATTTTCCTTTTCCACAAGATACCCGGAACTGGAATCCCAACTCACTTGTAAGTGGTACGTCTAAACAAAGCCAATTGGATATATCACCGCCAGCCTTTTCTGAAGTCATTTACTCCGACAACAAAATCCCGCCAGGCTCGTCAATATCCATGCTTAGTGAATCAATCGTCAGCAAACAGGGTGCTTGGATCACTCGGCCCGGCGAATTCCGTGAGATCTCCCCGGACGCCCTCAAGTCTCTTAATCGGCACAATGTCGTCGGTTCAAACATGTACAGCACTAGGAATCCCATCCTGGAGTACCACAAAGACAACTCCACAGCGCAATCCCGAGCCCGCCAACGAAGCCGCTCAAGATCAACCGCCCACAAACGCAACAAATCCTCTATCTCTCTAGCCCGCACCCAAGACTCACTCCGTCGACATAGCAGAAAATTATCACATGACGCTAAGAGACGCAGTCGTGACCGTGATGCAATATACTACGACCTAGCCCTATCAAACCGCACGCGTGCTGGCTCAGTCCAAAGCCGCACCGCTGAATTGGGCCAGGCGCGTGAGTCACCATTTTCTGATGCATACGTTATTCAACATTCTCACGACACCTCCGTCTGCTCTTCGTCGTCGAGGAAGAGCAGTTCTATCAGCGATAGGGAAGAAAGACCACCTTTGCCAGTCTATCCAAGGAACTCGTAGCAGCTTGGACTCCCACAGCTCAACATGGGCGTGAACAGAAAGTATGGGAGAGGAAGGAGTGCAAATGAAGTGTCCAGGGGCAGCGTAAACGACTTCTACGTGCGATATCGCCAATATGCCAATGCCGGTGGTGCTTGTCAAGACAAAACCTTGAGTGAGGGGGACCCGGAAGTTTTGGTATAGGTCTAGGGGCTATGGCTGTAGAAGGGCAGGCACCATTGAAGTTTAAAGGTACGATTATGGAGTTTGCAACGCGACAAGTAGATTGATGGCCACCAAGGAGATTCTTCCTGGTATGATCTAGAGCATGAGTACAAGAAGTAACAAGGATACATTGGAAGGGTTGGAGGATTTCTGGAGCGCCGGTTCATGGGAAACGTGAAGAAAGTCGGTTTGAACAATATTGAGAATATTTGCAGGGGAATTGGTAAGTCGGTAGACCCCTTGGGGGCGTCGCAAGATTCAAAAAATGAATGTGGAACGAAGATTTGGGGTGTTTCGATGCGATTTGTAACCGGCGACCTTTGTACGAGCTCAAGCGATATAACTTCAAGTCATCGAATAATGATAACTTTTTCTCGCGGTCTTCGGACGTCTCTATCAAGTTAGATGAGAAGAGTCATACTCGTCTGACGATTTCCGCTGTCTAGCGCTGGTTTCACTCCAAGCTTCCTCGTATACAAGTTTTCCACTTCGGGCTAAATCCATCACTCTATCTCAATGATTTCCTTAAGCGCATCGTTTTGGCCTGCTATTTTCTGAAATTCCGGAAAACTCCAGACAGATAGCCACCGATCAATCGGCACTTGAATTCGATGAAAGAGGCGTCAGTAGGCATGTAGTACAACCGGAAATCGATGAACTCGATGTCAGGGGCTACGCGAGGCCGGAAGACCAATTTTGACCTGACAAAGGCAAGGGAGGTGAAAGAGCATCGATTCCTGGAAATTCTTTACTGAGGCTTCGCGAATCGCTTTGAAGCAGCGCGATCCTCTCCGCTTTATTCCAGAGCTGTGTATGGCGCCAGATTCCAAGCCCAAGTTTCTCTTTGTTCTCCCAGTAGTAGGCACCCCCTCGCTGATCGCACTCGGCTTATCATCCTAGCCATCTTATAGAGAGATTCTGCAAATATCGCAACCCAAACTCTCAAAAATGGCCGCGATCGCAACAGGAACAGATAATCCCGCGGCCACCAAGCGCAAAGACAGAAGAGTTAACATTACGGTCGAGACAGACAGGCCCGATTCCGACCGATCCCCTCTCCTCCCGACGGCTGAACGCAGCCCTTTTACGCATGGTATATACTATTAGCTCCTACCTTCTAGACCTCAGACTCACCTTCTCAGAATTCCCTATCGAGGACTATGCTGCCAGTGCGCAAGGCTGGGCTCTGCCAGGCATTGGTCTCCCGACTCTCAGAACCCTTGGTGCATCATTTGCACAAGCGTACAAGCTGCTTGTGGGCATAGCCGTCTTACTATTCGGAGCCGTAGATACCGCCCTCGACTACCTTCGCTATCCGCTCCTGGGCTTGCTCATCTTCGCTTTGATCAACGGACAATTCGGCGACTCACGCCTTCGCCAAAGTAGCATCGCAACCAAAACAAGAACTGTGACGGCTATATCGACGACTACGAGTTACCTCAACTCTGCCACCACAGTCCTTACTGCATCCTGGCTGACACCCCCAAAGGAGATCTCGACACCTCCGACCGTCGAGAGTTTGGGGACGTTGCCAAGAAACCCTCCAGTAACGTCTGAGGATTCAGAGACAGAGGTCGCATCGTCATCCAGGGCCCAGATTGAAGTGCCTGCCATCGCATCTAAACTCGACGAACTGAACTCGTCTTCCTCTCTCATGAGCTCGAAGCTCTCAGCAGAGACGATTTCGGCAGCTTCGTCAAGTACTACAGGCATTCGAAAGAAGGTCCTTGCTGCGGCACGAATTATTCCTCTTTCAGGGACAGTGGGCGGTGCTCGAACAACGAGTGTGAAGAAGAGGATGTATTAGATGAGATCTCGAATGCCCTGTGAAGCGAAAAGGATAGTCTTGAACTAATCTGGGCTCATTTGTAACTAGGGAACCACTGGCGAGATAGCTTGCCCGAGTAGGAATAGCGGATGGGAAGTGGAACCGTAGATCAGACAAGATTTTTTGCTTGGTCTATTCGCCACACTTAGAAATACACTGAGCAGAAGGCCTATTCGCGATTAAATTACAATGCATTCCTCGCGCTCGTTCAACTTATTCCTCAAGACAAGCGTCAATGCAAAGCAAAATAATTCAAGTAAGCCTGGCTCAAATGTTTACTTACGTGCAAGAATAGTGACAACTAAAGGAGATGATCTGAAAGTGAACGTTGATATAACTGCTCCAGAGCTGCTCTTGAAGTAGTGGAATTCTTTAAATTGGACTCAAAAATATAGAACAAAAGTTACGATGAAAATCCTCAAATCTTCAAGATTGGTAATGATCTTGTAAGCGCAATACCAGGCCAGATTATCAGGCAGTTTCCACGCGATTATTGTCCTTTGCCGTGATTCTACAATTAAGCGAGCAAGTCCTGAGTTGATTGTCTTAAGCAGGAAACAAATAAAGAAAAGCACAGTCATTAGTATACTCTCGAAAGAGCCTTCTTACAAGAAGTGATGACTTCTACCAAGGGAAAATCATGATAAAGAGCGCGAGATTACATGTTAGTTGACAAAAAAGCCAATGCTGTTCTGATCATTAGCTTCAGCTTGAATCAGCTAACAAAAAAAATGAAAGGAACATATTTGAGGTGCGAGTTTTACGGTAAAAAATTGCAATGGATTTTTGGGGGAATGAGATAATAGCACATACACTATACAACTGACAGTAGTTGAATGTTGTAGATCACGCCAACTCTACACGGCGTGGTACCGTCTTAGTCATCGCTACGATCCATGAATGCTTTTGTGTGTTGTGTATTTTTAAACAGCAGCCATACTTGCAAACATACTCGTTCGAATGAAGCGCGGTTATGTGATACTTACATATTGCCCGGACTGGATCTGTAATGCAGTCGGAATTCATAGGCTTTCGCCGCGTTTGCAGCCTTTAAGGCCAATCCGGAAGTCGCAGCTCGAGCAGCTTCGCCTTGCGTTACTTGAAGCTACATTCAAAGGTCTGGTATCCCGTGACCGAGACGACTAAATGTAACTCATCCCAAGAATTTCTTCAGATTGGCACCGATGTGGTCAAGGTCCAACAAGAAACTGTCATGGCCAAAGAGACTAACATCTTCTCCAAGTTCAATATGTGTGACTTTGCTGTTCCCCGTTCTCCTGAGCGTCTCTGCAATCTCTCGTTGCTGCCAAGCAGGGAAGAGAATATCACTCGACACCCCCATCACCAGTGTAGGGAGATCTCTTAGTCCCTTCAGGCCAAGGACGAGATCTTCTGGAGGTCCTAACGACTGCTTCACTGGAGCGTTGAGATCAGCGGGCGCTTCGCCGTCTGGCTGCTCTTCGTATGGAGTGTCTGGAAGAGTGAGACTGCATGATGCGGCCTCCGTGTCTTGCAGCTGTCCAGATTCAAATCTTTGGGTCTGTGCCGCTCGCCGTGCAGCGGTCGCGGACTGGTTGTTTGCACCAAGATCGAACAGATCCATCGCTTTGCTTACATAAAGTAGACTATTCGGATCATATTCCAGGCAGAACTTCTCCCCTGCATGATCGAGATACGTCTCAATAAGAAAGTCCGGGCATAGAGCCGGCTGTTTACTCGGATCTGCTCTCCGACGACCGAATCTTTGTTCCCACTCCGGCCCCGATCGATAAGTGACAGTTGCTATTTCTCTGGCGAGTTTCATTCCCGCGTGTGGAGGAACGCTATCGTAGTAGAACCCGCGGTTCCATTTGGGATCCATCATAAGTACTTGTCGTTGGGTATGTCGCATAGCAATACTGTATGGATGGCTTCGTGCACAACCTGAAATGGTAGCTATTCGGCACACCCGCTCCGGGTAAAGAACACCGGCTGCCAGCGACTGCATGCCTCCCATACTGGCTCCAACACTCGCATATAGCTTCTTGATCCCAAGTCCATCTAACAGTCGGAACTGAGCTCTTACCATATCTTCCATTGTTAATATGGGAAACCTGGTGGCATATCTTCGTCCGTCTGCGGGATCGACGCTACTTGGGCCCGTGGATCCATAACATCCTCCAACCACATTCGTACATATAACGTAGTATTTGTTGGTATCAAGGCATCCATTCGGCCCAATGAACTTTTCCCACCAGCCTGGTTTCGAGTTCTGCTCTGTTGAATGCGCATGAGACGAGGCTGAAAGACCCGTATGTAGGAGAATCACATTGGACTTGTCCACATTGATTTCGCCCCAGGTTTCGTAGGCTATGTTGAATTCCGGCAGAACTCTTCCCCAGTCGAGTAATAAGGATTCCTCGCAGTGATAATTAAGCGTGGCTCCGCTTGTATAGGACGGTTCAGGGCCACTGGACAGCGATCGAGCTTCGAGTGTTGCGGACTTGGATTCCAAGGCGTCGAGACAAGGGAAAGCCATTGCAGGATTCGAAGCTTCTGCTAGTCCGGCAGCTATATTTTTCTTGGAACTCTGGATGCGAAAGTACCTCGAGGCGTTCTGTAGCCTGCTCACGCATCCGGTGGCGGGATGGCGGGATGCCGAAGAATGCGGCTGTAGGATATTCTTGGGAGACTTTGCAGCTATCCGCGCGGCTACCGCTACGCTCCTTGTCGGATTCATGACGTTCGATTGCAAGAATATGCGTGGTAAAATTGAGATAGTTGAACAATGGCGCTGCGTTCTTCGAAATCTTTGTTTGGGCTCCTGGCCCCGAAGAATTGCGTGCTGTCACGCTTTCCGTTGACATTCAGCCTCGTACATCACAGTAAGTAAGAGTAAGATCTTGGCGCGGCCTTGGTATGACGTTGCAAGGGCGATCCAGGATAGAACTCAACCAGCCGTACGCGTCCCGTAGCACAATCATTGCATTTGCTTTGTCCTCCAAACCCCCCTTCAATCTTTCGGTTTCTCGGTCCGGCGAACAGTTACGAGTCCCGAATAGCTTCTACTCTCAAAATATTTGAAGGAAGAACCCCGTCGGCAATGTCAGGTCTTGCAGGCTACTTGCTGAACACCTTATCAAACGCCATCTTTGGATCAGAATCAACAACAGAAGGAGACATGGCAAACTCATTCTACAATTCGGAGAGATACACGCCTTCGACCGAAGACGTCATTTCTGTCAAGAACGACCTGTTCAAGAGGTTTGCGCTTCCGATAGAGCTTATTGACACCGTCATCGATTTCGCAGAATACTGGCCTCGAACAACGACATGCAGAACAGGGGGAGAGTTCCATGTTCGGTCAGGTAGACCAGGCCTCGAGGATCAGTTTATGGCAAGTCACTGTGAGGACGTGCCGAAAAACTTACTGACAACACGTAGCTGAGGTCGTATCCTCTAGGTTACATTCCCGATGCTGGCACTTCCACAACCTGCCCCATGGCAGCTGGAGGTGCAGCGAGTCAGACCTATCCGACCATCGCCGCTCAGCCATACAATCTCACTTCGAACTCCTGTTCGCATGATTATCGTGAGAAGATATTCTCTAAATGGGCAGATGCAAGCCAAGTCCGAGGAGAGTACTCATGCAGGAAGATTGTCTTTACTATAGTCAGTCACGATCAAGGTTGGGGAGGTGGAAGCTCAGACAGGGGCACTTATAAAGGCTCGTTTACTTGGTTCGAAGTTGGCAAGGAGACGATACATCCCTACAAAGACAGTGCGTGGTGGCGTCCATTCCTCTTGCTTCGGTGCCATGAGCCAATACCACTAACACTACTTCAGCATCCGTTCCCGGTCCCATGGCCCAAGATGTCTGCCCTTTCCCTATGCTCCCCAAACATGGTTCTCCAGAATGGACTGAGGGAAACGAACCTGTCGCTTACACCATTGAAACTATTACTCCGAAAGTCCACGGATCATCGCCGGATAAATTCGAGCATCCGCTCATGCCAACTATGCAGTGCCTACAAAAGAATCTGACCGCGAGCAAACCATCCAAGGAGCACAAAATAGTTTGGTCATGTCTCGACGACGTTGCTGATCCTGACTCAGTCGCGGCAAAGGCCTTGGAGGACCAAGGACGTGGAAGAGGGACTGCAAACGGAGTCTACGTGAGGGAGATGAAAGTTGGAGATATTGTGACGGTTTGGGCGAAGGCTAGATTTCCCGGATGGGTCAACGTGGTCGAGAAGGTACAAATTGATATTTACTACGCGGTTTGAGGGATCGCTTGGCGAATGAAAGATTAGGCGCTAGGCACGACTTCACGAGGTGTAATGGATAGGCGCAATTTCCAAATGACGAGCGCAAGATTCTGCCACTTCACATCTTTATCATCAGTCCAGTATTCGCCGAACCATACCGTTTCAAGCATAATTCACTACATTTCATATTCGATCGTAGTTACCAAGAATTACGAACTTCCGTTTAAAGAAGCCCTGGAGCCTTTTCGCGTTGCTACAGCATAGTAGCCTTTAGCTTGACCAGTTAGACCGTTTCTCTTCGTTGTCCAGTTGTCTCCGAATTCCGCGTTGTCACTGGGTCGGTCCAATTACCTGCCAAATTTTCGCCATTGTATTTTCCTTGAGAGGAAAATAGAAGAAGCTATTGCAGAAGACTCGGCCCTGTCCATCTTTCTATGTCCAAAATCTATCGCATCAAAGCTTCTCAGAATACG
Organism: Diplocarpon mali; assembly: GCA_024741835.1. Taxonomy (NCBI): domain Eukaryota; kingdom Fungi; phylum Ascomycota; class Leotiomycetes; order Helotiales; family Drepanopezizaceae; genus Diplocarpon; species Diplocarpon mali. The sequence continues at coordinate 98,607 of JAENRP010000014.1, forward strand.
CCGCCTCAATATGTAGTGCCGGCCTTAGCCCTTAGCCTCGCGCCGTTTTTCCAAAGCCACCACGGAAGTGGAATACCTAGCATCAACCCCAACAAGGCCAGCAGACTATTCGACCATCCATATCCCAGGACGTTATACATTGTTGGAGCGAATAATGGGAAACAGAACGCCGTCAAGCTCTTGACGAACTGAGTAGCAGCCATAGCACTAGACGTATGTTCGGGGTAGGCTTCGATCACATAGCCCGTCACTGCAACTTCACGTTAGCTAATTTCCTCCTGAGCAGAGCCAGGCTTGATATTGAGAACGGCTCTTTTTTTTTTTTTTCAGAGGCAGCTTACTTGGTGGACCGCCTAGCTGTAACCCAAACAGCAATACGAAGACTCCAACGTCAACCACAGCCCAATGCAAATGGTACTCCGCCGTCCACCCATAAATCAACATTCCAACTGAACCAATCACACATCCCGGAAACACAAGGGGGATTCTAGACTCAGGCGCTGGGTTCTCTCTCTTGGCCCTCTTCCAAAGGTAATCCATCATCATGCCTCCTATTTGCGAAGCAACCAACTCACCCATCGACACAGCGATATAATGCAACCCGCTGATCTCTACCGACTGTCCATAGCGATCCTTCCACAAATCCGAGAAGGTTGATAGAACGATGTAAAGAATTCCGTAGTCGAAGCCGTAGATGACAGCTTGGATCTGTATGATGGGGTGGAAGAGCAGGAGGCGGATCGGACGGGTAAGGGCTTTACTGATGATACGCAGCCTCGACCTGTCGCCATCAAGAAGCGAGTTCAGTGTGTAGTATGCTGCGATACCTGTCTCTTTGCGCAGAAGAGCGGCACGTTTGCGAAGGATCAGAGCCCCGGATGTCTCCTGGAAGCTGAAGAAGGACACAGTGATCATGGCTGCTTGGAAGATTGACGTGGACCAGAACATCCAGCGCCATGTTGAGTTTTCCGCTATGAATCCGCCGATGATGGGGCCTATAGTTTGTTCCTATTCAGAAAACCATCTTGTTCGTCTGCGGACTCGGGCAACCTACCGACGGCTACGGCGAGCAATGGGATGAGCAGATACGCGCCTGTAGACTTTCCTCTCTCTTCTGGTCTCCATAGATCCCCAAGAACACCACCAGCAAGTGCATATATAGCGCTAGCTCCAAACCCCGCCAAGAACCGCGCCGCAATGAGCGTTCCCTTCGTCTCGGCAAACCCGCACACGATATTCCAGACCAAGAACCACACATTAGAACTATGCAGTACAAAGCTCCTCCCGTATATCTCTGACAGAGGTCCAATGAACAATGGTCCGAAGGCCGTAGCGAGGAGGTAGATAGACATCGACATCGCAGCCTCGGTGGGACTCATGGCCAGCTCTTTCGCGATGGTTGTCAATGCTGGTGCCATGATGGTGGAAACCATGATGCGGTTGAATCCTGTGGCGGAAAGGACGTCTGTCACCAACCATTTGCGGCTTGTAGGCCAATCTAGGGGGTTCTCGGCGTCGTAAGGTTGGGCGAAGGCCACGAGGAAGGGATCGGTGTCCGATCTTTTGGCGATGATGGTGTTGGCTGGAGTAGATTTTGAGACCTGGGCGAGTTCTACATCCGTAGTTTCACCCGCTATCACGACGTTCTCGGGCGATTTGGAAGTTGCCATGCTTGGGTTAGATGTCAACATTTAAGCGAGAAAATTGTGGAGAAAACGGGGGGGGGGGCGACGGATAGGAGGAAAGGTGCTTTGAAGCCAAAAGAGCTTCGAGATATCGGGAAGAGGTTACGGATACTTGGTAGAGCGATTCTCTTCTTCGCTCCAAAGTTTGGCCATTGCGAAGATCCAGTGCTTTGTACGCAGCAAGCTGGATGCGGACACCAGCAGCTCCGTGACTGAAGAAGCGAACTCCGAGCCTCTGCCGGGCAACAGACTCATGGCCACCCCAATCGGAATGGAAGTTTCCTAGCCAAAATGGTCTATCAGCCGGTCCGCCTCCTCTTTCGCCGGCGACAATGTCAAGCCACATCATGTCACATCATCCCACATGAGCTCAAGGGCCAGCCAAGATTGAGATTGAGGTTATCTATGGATCTGATTATGCAGCCTGGCCATGTAGGTGGGCCGGTGTGGAGCACCGGCCTGATACTTTTGATCCCGTAGCGTTCACAGCCGGTTTTGATGCCGATTAATATGGCGGTCCTGAGCTCACTCTTTTGCTGCAAGGCATGCAGGTGAAATTGAGAGGGATTGCGACGACCCTTTCTCTAGGACCCAGTCCTCGTATATGCACAACTTCCGCTGCAGAGGCTTATGACACCTTGGTTCCTTGCACAATACGAGGTATTCTAACTTGTACATATATATTACTCCCTGCTCTCGGGAGATTATAGGACGAGAAGAAAAATACTGATTTGCTCACTTTTCATGCCCGGAAGATAATCTGTACGCGCTTCATCCCACTAGATCGAAGGCTGGACTCCTTCGTAAAGAGGCGTACGAAGTTCAGGGGTTCCTACAAGGGTTTCGTTCCAGTCAATCACTGTAAAAATGACTGAGCATTGCCTGGAAAAACCACTACGCAAATACTGCAAAATCCGCAGCTAACTTACAGTACTCGGCTTTATAATGTGCCTATTTTAAACATTTCAGAACTGCCATACTCGCGTAGTATAAGTGGAAAGTTATGCATAATCCTACTTTTTTTTTTTGGCTTAACGGTTCCGATGATCTACAACCGATAGTTCGTTTCTGGTTGCTTACTTCCGATAGCCTCTGTACTAGCCTACTCTTATAAATGCGGTGTGCATCCTGCTTCAAGTATTGATTCGAAAGAGGTATCGATTAGAAATTGCCGAATTAACAGGAGCATTGAGTCGGAAAGGGTGTAAAATCGAAAGAAACACTAAGTCGAAAGAGTTATCGTAAAACCTTGAGGAATTTGGTAATATTTACAAATACTATATGTATTTTACCTTTAGAGAGTAGATCTTGTAAAAAAGCCATCTGCCGATTGACAGGTAAAAATGCTCTGCTCTGTGAATGTTTCGAAAATTCCAAACGTAGACATGGTCCGCTTGACGGTTAATCATAAACGAAATACAGCCTTCCGAGGCCGGTGATTCACAACTTCCTATTGATTGTTCAGTCTTTTCCCCAACGGACCTGACTATAATGCACCTTCGTTGCCCTTCGGAAGCATTCCTCTCTCTTTTCCTCTTCCCACCAATTTTTTTTTAAACCCGTACCGCATCAACCACATCCATAGAAGTCAACCCCAACCGCCTATCAGAACATCCGAAACCCTTCTTATCCTGATCGTATTCACAGCTCCCAAACATAATTGTTCACATTACGTCTGCCCTGGCTGTCTCAAATGTTTCTTCGTCAGAAATGAGTTTTGAGGGCACTTTAATAATTCGCATGCAGATATACATGTTCTAGATAACTGTGGGAGAGGCGAGTTGAAAAGTAGGGACGAAGATGGAAGTGAAGAGAGTGGTAATGAAGCTGATGATGGTAATTGTGGAGAGAAGATTTAGTAGATATAAAGGGGATTGGAGGTGTTGGATCTCAGGCAGCCGTCTCATTGAATCTCGAGAGCTATGGGACTTTTCCACAACACAAGTGACCTTGCTGTGCGTGTCTGGGACTGAAAATTTGCTGTAGAATGCCGCCGGGCCAGTCCTCCATGGATCCAAAGACAATGAGCGACGAGGGAACAAGATAAAAGACCACAGAGGTATTGATCCTTGCGAGCGAACTGGAGTCGCTTATATTTGATCGAAGCTAAGGTCAATACACCGTTGTGATTTTTCTAATGCTTTATAACTTGACGCCCATGATGCTTCCTGTATTCCTCACTTTCGTTTTCTCGTTTCTCATCATCTCATGCCCTATAGGCCTGCCTACCTTCACATATATAAACTGGCGACAGCTGTGATGTCCCGTTTTATCATCTCTTGACAGGTCTGCATCTTGGTAAAGAGCTCTGGATCTCCAATGATCCTCGCCGCGTTCTTGACCTCGCGGCACGTTTCATCTAGTCTCGTGATGACTCTGACGATAGTACCTTCTAGAACATCCGTCAGGTCCGTAATATTCTTGAAACTCATCCCACGGGCCCATTCGTATACCACTTCCATCAGTCCAAACCTGGGCCGAGAAACGAAATCATTCGAGTCGTCTGCAGACAGGATGACTTGGTGGTAGGTTTGGCGCTCATTGACCTTTTCAGATATTTCTATGATAGTCTTCATGCCGCGTTCGAGATTGCCCGTCAGTTTGGGAACGGTGTCGGTCTTCTCCTGAAACACGAAAGCAGAGAGAAGCGCGACGATCTCGGCAGGTTCATAGGGTGCGAGGACATTGTCCAGGATCAGTTCTGTGAGGACCAGCTCATCGGCGGAGTGAATCTCACAAGCTACCTTACCCTTGAGTTGGACACGGGTATTGTTATCTACAAATTCTAGATCCTTGAGCACTTGGATGCGTTGCTCGTAATCGGGTAGCAACTGAAGATTTTGGTCCGACATCAATTGGCGAAGCTGAGAGATATTTTCCTGGATGATCCATTGATCATGGCACATTGCGAACTGTTTCTTATCAGCCAAAGAACTAGGAGGTTTGAGAATCCTACATGTTTTATAAATTGAGGACATTTTAGACACACAGACTTCTGGGCAATGGTAGCTTCGTCGGTCCGCTTCGAGAGGTTGTCCCGCAACTGCATGTCTTTGAGCCTCGTCCAATCCAATTCGTTCCACTCATCTTTCTCCCAAGATTGACAAAGTCGTGAAAGTTGTTCTTTTGCTTGCTGATACACATCGCCACTCGCGAAGATGTCGGGTATAATGCCTTTAACGATGGTGTTCGTAACGCATTCCACATCAGCAACAAGTATTTGCAAAGCTTTGGTCTGGACCTGCTTCTTGGCCTGGGGCAGTTTCGTGAATAGCTTCCTGAACTTTGGTAAGTATGGGAGCAGATCTGTAGAGTCTCTTTGGTCTCTCTGAGTCTTGATTTCCAAGACATGGACAGTTGGAGCCGGGCCACCTGTAGCACCTTCACGAAGAAGGATACCAGGTGTCCGGATCCCATCCCTGTTATAGACTATCAATCGCTTTGCAGAGAACATCCGCCGTCCAACGGGCGTAGCAAGGAGACCTAGATGCAAGTCAAGAGTGAGTTGTCTGACGTTTTGCACAGCTTGATGGCAAGCCTCCAAGTCCGCATCACAAATATCGCAAGGTTCCCGCTTAATCTTAGCCAAATCGGCTTCGGAGACTTTGACAGCTTTCTCGTGCTCGGGCAAAAGTTGCTGGGTGGCATGCTCACTGAAACTCCGCTTTATCATCTCCTCGATCTTGAGTGCTTCAACACGAAGCAGATTCAGAATCATGTTGTACGTTAATCTGAATTGCGACCGGAGCTTGGAGGGATCGCCAAGAATCATCTGCCGCAACTCGCTCACAGGAGGTGCTTCTCCTCCCCCGGGAGCGACGATGATCACTGACCCAACAGGATCCAGACCTCTCCGACCAGCTCTTCCTGCCATCTGGGTATACTCTCCAGGTAGCAAGTTACGGAACGAGTGGCCATCATGCTTACGATATCCGGAGAAGACGACAGTCCGAGTCGGTAAGTTGAGACCCATAGCAAAAGTTTCCGTTGCGAAGAGAACCTTTACCAAAGTCTGTGCAAAGAGCATTTCCACAACTTCCTTGACGATGGGGAGCATACCGCCATGATGGACAGCAATACCTCGACCGAGCATGTCCCGCAAGCGAACGATCTGTGGTAACACACGATCTTCTGGTTTCAGTCTTGCGATCGACTTTTCGATGATCATGTGGATCGCACTCTTTTCGGTCGCGGAGCAGAAGTCCTGATTGCTGAGTGCATCTGCATTTTCCTCGCACCGCTTTTTTGAGAAGACGAATATGCAGGCTGGGAGCAGAGACTCTTTCTTGAGAAATTGGACAAGATGGACCCAGAGGGTCTTATCTTGAGCAGCAGACGTCCGGCCGCCAGGTCTGCCCCCTCTTCCCATATGGCCAGGGGCATGGCTTGCGCGAGGAGGCCCTCCTCGCCCTCGTTGAGGCGCACCTCCACGCTGGCCGCCTCCCCTTTGGTTCCCGCCTCGTTGATTCTGACCTTTGCCTCCTCGTGTATTCCCTCCTCCACGAGGATTAGCCTCTGCTGGAGGGAGAGCCTTGACTTTATTCTTGCCAGATAAGACATCATTCGCGTCCTTCCAGCCCTTTTCAAGAAACCTCTTCTCCGCGTCCACGATTTTGTAGATACCTTTCTCCGCCCAGATATAATGCTCAAGCGGTACTGGGCGCTTTGGTGTCGAAATGACATAGATGTCCTTTTTCTTCGTTCGCCCAACCCAAGAGGCAAATTCGTACGTATTCGGTACCGTGGCGGAAAGAAGAATCAGAGTGACATGCTCTGGTAACATGATGATTACTTCTTCCCAGACCACACCTCGCTCCAGATCATTCACATAGTGTACTTCGTCAAAAATGACAAATTCAACATCTCTGATAAGATCTGCTCCCCTGTAAAGCATACTACGTAGAATCTCCGTCGTCATGATAAGACAGCTTGCTTCGGGTGCAATTTGTACATCGCCTGTAAGAATTCCAACTTCGTCAAAGATCTGTCTAAAGTCCCTGAACTTCTGATTGCTCAAGGCCTTGATTGGGGATGTGTAGATTGCCTTCGTCATGTGCTTCGCAGCGAGAGCAATGGCATATTCGGCAACTACTGTCTTACCGGCAGACGTATGCGCTGCAACGAATACCGAATCGCCGTTCTCGAGATGGTAGACTGCCTCTTTCTGGAAAGTGTCGAGTTCAAAAGGCCATTCTCTGGCCATATCGGGCACCAGCTCCCTGAAATTAGTAATGTCTTTTTTGATATCCACCATATGAGCCCATTCCCTGCCTCCTCTCTTTGAACTTGATGCAGCAAGTACTCCATGAGGTTCCAAAGCCGGAAATTCAACTGGTAGCAGAGAGTCAATATCGTCTTCCCCGTCTTCTTCAGAAGCATCGTCCGAATCCCCAGAGCAAATACTATTCTCTTTCTCCAGTGGTAGCTCAACGTCGGGCTCCTCGTCCAAAACTCCCAGGACTTCGTTCGCCTCTTTCTCATCCCCGTCCGATGTCTTCTTCTTTTCAAAATTGAGTCCTCTCTTTAACCCAGGTGCAATCTCCAGTAGGCCTCCATCTCCAAGGTTAATTACCCTCGCTAGCTTGCCCATTGCGCCAATACTAACCAGATCATCGTTTCCACTCTTCAAAGCTTGATCGTCCAACGCAGCTGCAGCTTCCACCCCTTCCAGTCCACCTGGCGCGAAAGGGAAGAATCCTGCAGCACCCCGCACGAAGTCCGCTTTGTTGGCTGGCTTGCGCAGGAACGAAGTACTATTTTTTGCCGTGGCGCTATTTGCCGGGACTGTAACCTCCTTGTAACCCGTCACTCTACCAGAGAGGCCTTCACGCGTAAAGCGGGTTATCGTCCGGGTTTGAGTGGGTGCGATTTTGAAAAGAGCAGTGTAGTCTGTTGGAGCTTCCCATCTCCTTGGCCACGATTAGATATGTCTAATAGCACGCATATGAATCAGACTTACTGCTGAAGTTTATTGAGCCATTCAGCAGAAAAGGAGGTAGAAGGTGTCAGGAAGTTTTGCTCTAATTCACGCCTGAGGTCCTCTGGAGACTGCGTCGCACGTTTCCGGGGACGCTGCTCTTCAAGAATGTGGTCTATCCAATCGTCTGCTGTATCTTCTGTGTTAGAAACTGATAGATGCACTTTTTCCAGAGCATCGGCAAGACTTTCTGCCATCTTTGCTGACCTCAGCAAAGGTTATAGAAAATCGAATGTTGTTACCCTGTTCCTGCAGGACTGGTGCACGAAATGTGTTGATAATCACCAAAATGCCGTCCCGCCAAGACAAGGCTGTAAAATCGCCCCGCCCCCACCATAAGGCATAATACTTATCACCTCAGAGCTTTAACCCGATTAGATGCTCAATTATTCCATTACTTTGTCACGGCTCATTAATTGCTAATCCAGAATACTCTTTTGCTAAGCCTTCCAATTGGAGTCCATTCGGCTCATAACGCCAGCCCTCCCCTCCTGGACCCAATTACCACATGTCATCCATATCCGCCATAGCTTCCATTTCATCGTGAAATTCACCATGTAGAACGGGTGGTCTGCTGGCAGGAGCGCGTTTATCAGCGGCAGCTCTCAGCATCTCTTCTTCTGCCAACAGAGCATCGAGATCGTCATCTTCAGTACTATTGTTAACCGGCTTACTGTGGAAAGTAGCAGGCTTATTGACTTTGGTCACAGTTTCAGATTGTTCTGCCTCTGCCTCTGCCATCAAAGCATCCAGTTCATCGTCGTCCGGTCCATCTTGCACAATTTCCTTGGCTGGTGCGAAAATACTAGTTCGTGTTCCGCCTAATAAGAAATCGTGCTGTTCGGTGCTATCCACTGGTCTCTGTGTTAATGCTCTTGGTGTAGCGCCATACAGGTCTTCATCCATCTCAGTATCTGCGCCATTACTATCGTTTGGTACTGGCGTCTTCGGTCGCCCAGCGGCTGTTGTCTCAAATATTGGCGCAACTCTTGAGCTGGTGTTTTCTCGTCCGTCATCCTCTATTGATGGAAGCGTGGGCTCATCAAATAAGGAGTCTTCGTGTACTGTCTGTGGTTTGCCTTCATTGATCCATTCCATTCTCATCATCTGTATCCGTTTCTTGTGACCCATCTTCTCCACCATTCTCAGTGCGTCGAGGAATCTAGCTTTCGGGAACAAGTCGTCAAGCCAGATTTGGTACATGGATAGAAGCCTTTCCGCATCAGAATACTATATGTACATTAGCTACGTCCGGACGGGTATTGTAAACATGTAGCTCTAACCTCATGGCCTTTGCCCTTAAACTTCAGATGGTGTTTGGCTCTATTTCGCAACTTGGGTATTCCATTCGAGGACAATAATCTTGGGACTCATTAGTACACATTGATATTATTTCAAATCCACAAACCTATTTTCATCCAGCTTAACACGAGGGGCTCTTGGTTTCCTGGTAACCTCAACCGCATCATCAATTCCGAGAACATCTCCACCTTTGGATTTGACTTCTGCTTCTTTCATACGTTGTCTCTCCTTGTCTTCAATATAATTTTCGCTGAAAGGATCCTCGTGATCGTTCATGTTAGCGTCATAGTCGAACAAATCATCAAATTCGTCCCCTCCACCGGCTGAAGGCTCCTCGGTGTGAAGAGGTCGGGAATTATTTGACATGTTGGAAATCAAAATTAGCGGGTCGCAATTACTGTTATAATATGCGGTTTCGTGTTCAAAATTCACGGAATGCTCAAATGTTAGTTGGTGTACGAATACTTTGTACGCAAATCGCGTCCTTCCGGGGGAGACGCGTTCCTAAAACCGCGTCTTTGGTACGTTTGAGCCCCCGTTGCTAGCACTATCTATCCTCGAGCTCTAAGGCACATCCGCAACCATCCATCAAGAGCAGAACGCCAATTGGGCCCCCCACCACGCCTTCAAGATGTCGAACGTCGAGCAGAGGCCGTTCGTGCCAGCCAAGAAAGTCAATTCCGAGTTTCCAGTGTGTTCCCACTGCCCAATCTACCGTAGGTTGAAGCTAACCGGGTCTCGCAGCTCATAGACAGTGACCCGTATGTTCCCAAAGGCTTTACAACTTGGTACGAAAGAGCAGTGAGACATTGACGGATGTTAGACACTTCAAACGAGTGGTTGGATATGCGCGGAAGTCGGATTATGTTGCAGGAGCAGCGACCGCTGCACTTGGGCCAGGATTGATGTTGACGTGGGAGAAAATTGCACCTTCACTTGTAGGGAAGGGAGGATTTGCGCCCATCATGCGACTTTCGGGGGCGGTTGGACTGAGTGCTGGTTTCCTGATGTTCTATCAACGCTCGATATGTGCGACCTTTCTCGAAACTATTAAGTCCGAATCCGAAAAGGGCTAACCGGATTATGCAGTGCGATTCTACGGCTTCACAGAGAATTCCCGGGAAATTGAGATGGATATGAAGGAGATGGTCAGCAAAGTCAAGAAGGGGGAGCCACTGTATGGTGTCAGCTCGACAACGCCATACATCCAGGGTGTGGCAAGCAGAAACTCAAGATACTCGGGCGTCTGGTTGCATGTGCTCCCTTGGTTCAATTTTGTGAATCACAACCAACATGGTGTGGATACGGCGAAATACTACCAGCAAGCTGAGAGAGAATTGGCAGCTGAGGGGAAGAACTAGTAGTGGAAGCATGCAAAGAGTTTGTACATAAAGACCGGAATGGGATTTTGCAAGGTTCGATTAGGTGTTGAATGCGGGCTTCTGTCTTCAGATATCGTCTTCCTGTCTTGTTGCTTTATATTTCGGCACCCTGCAGCTGTGGCGTTGCCCAGCGACCTGCTTTCCGACTGATAGAACGCTTGAGAATTTCGGATATGATCCTATGCAGGCGCATCACCTTATTCACCGATCGTACCTCCCATTGGCTCAACCTCCAACTTCAGCACTCTCTCTTTTTTGCCCCTGGGCTCTGGCGCTCTATCATTCTCCTGGACATAAAACCTCCTCAGTATGACAATAGCCTCTTCCCTCAACCACCCGCCGTAAACCTCATAATCGTCCTTCTTTCTCCACCTCATCTTTCTTTTCTCGTCAATTCCCAAGTCAACCCCATCCTCAAGGTTTTCGTCCTCGGTGTCTCTCCCATTCTCACTTTGAATATTTAACACGCCTCCTGTCCCCCCAAACTTTTCATTACTCCCCCCGAAGAATACTCTCCGCACGCCGAATTGTCTCAATAAACTGGCGCACATGATACACGGCTCAATTGTGACATAGAGATCACACTCCTTGAGTACCTTCGGGCTATAAATTTTTATGCCATTCTTAGAAGGATCAGCGGCGGTCAGAATCTCATTAATGGCTATAAATTCTGCGTGTCGTGTACCGTTATAAGTCCGGTTCGTGGCGTTCATGCCTCGACCGATGATGACTCCGTTATGGACGAAGACGCATCCAACGGGCGTTTCTGAGGTTTGGAGAGCGAGATCTGCCTGTTTGGCATTAGTTTCATGGCGTTCAAACTCTTAGAACAGTTCATGCCATCGCTAAAGCTTCTCGCATAAATGAGAGATGGGTTTGAGTTTCTTCGTCGGCCAGTTTTGAAGTAGAAGTTGAGGACATCTCGAGTAAAGTAGTTGCGGGACCAGCGGGAGATTGCAAAACCGTCATGGCTGGGATTTCAAGGAGTGTAATGTATAAATCTGGTGAATTATTGAAGATTTCTCTAGTATACCTGTCAGAGTAAAGTTAGCTGTGAGAGCCACAAAATGCCTAAAAAGAACCTACCATATCACTCGCATCAACAGCGGTGACCAAGAAGTTCATGCTGCTATTTGATCAACAAAATATTTACGTGAATATACAGATGTACGTTTACATTCATATTTATACCAAGCTCATAGCTTCCAATGTACATGAAATACACGTGACCCAAACTTTTTTACCAGAATATAGATGCCGTTATCACCAGGACTGCTGCTGCTCTCTCTTTTCTTCCAACACCATTCTAGCAACGCAAACCTCAACCAAACTGAGATTTCGCTCGACATTCCTCTCTACATCTCCAAGAATCATTGATTCTGCTAGCTCCGCTGTGTACAAACGCAATCCTCTTTTTGCAATACAGATATAATCTGATCGACCTCTGGATCTTGATCCCTTGTGGAGTCGATATATGCTAGGCTAATACCCATGTCCCAGAAAAAACCAGGCTTGTATACGATTGAGATTTGCTGTTAGACTAGATGATAAATCATCATGATGCCCAGGATAAGTCACAGCCCTGTTCTTCACAAGATAGGGGTGTCGCGAGTTACCACTAAAGCTCAAAAACAATTCGGGCCTCTGCCCTTGATAATCAGTTTCAGGTGATATGGTTTTTTAACGGGCTCATGCTTGAGTCACAGCTTCTCGGATTCTGTTGAAGTGCACGGCTATTTGCGAGACATAACCGTTCCAGTGTCCTTCCATTTCTTGTATTCTGCTCCAATGCCATCGTCTCTTCGTTGCCTCAAACACGTTTTTGACACCAGGCTTGAGAAATGTCAGTCTCAATTCTGTGTCCTATTTTCCCTAACTTTGATTACTGCTTGTACTGTCTGAGTTTTTGAAAATTTTCACCCGCGATATATAGAAGGATCTTCCTTTGTCGTCAACGGTCTGGTTGAACCACTGATTAAACCAGTAATTTTAGACTTCAGGGCAAAACTACTGGGCCCAAAATAATGACCAGTAACAGGATTAGGAGTCGCAAAAATCCGAAAAGGTTTGCCTGAGATAAACAATAGCTAGCGCTTGTAATAAGCATAAATTACTACATTAGAGAATGTGGATGTTGAGTTTGTTCCTCTTCCTCTTTTGCTTCGGTTTCTATTTTTTGGCCTTCTTGACGCCGGTGAACATTTTTATCACAACTCGCTAACATGAATGATAGGAAATGCCCTTTACCAAAAGCGTAGATACTTCATCTCCCACAGGCATTAACTTCGGTACTCGCTGGGGGGTGTCAGCTGAACCTAGTGCTACGTAGATCCTCACAGGCAGACCTTTATAGGTTGGCACATCGTGCTAATTAGCGAGTTGGGCTGGGCCGTTCCAAGATCGCGAGCTGGAAATACTAACGAAAAGAACGATTCACGCATCACGTAGCGACCTGGCTGATTTGAAGGTCAATCGAAAATGCTCTGCCTAGTTATTGATTCTACTCGACTTCACTCGATCATCTATGGCAACTTGGCAAGTTCCCTTTCAGCGCGTCACCCCTTGCTAACAGATAACTTGTCACCAACGAGCTCCGCATCCCTTCTCGGTGGACTTCAAGATCCCCAAACTCATCTAGGTTCAACATAAAATAGAATTTGAAGAATGCGGCAGCTACTGGTACATCTAACCTCAAGTAATGGATTACCCGATTTTCCCATGCTTGAGTTGACAGCCAACAGGAATAACGATATAAGGAAGATAAATCTCATGCCAGTGAGCCACGAAACCTGTGCGTCGAGCACCTGATGGCAATATAACAAGAAACTGATGGTAGGAACTTCGTTTCTCAGTTTAACTGAGTGGAAAGGATATTAATTTGATAGTATGATGCGCCGAAATTTTTGAAAATATAATGTTACATTCCTCAAACTTCTAATTCCCGCAAAGATGTGTAATTGCGTTTTATTATTTTCGCTGATTTCTTCCCCTAATGTTAATGTTCAAAGCTCTTCGGTCTTCTTGGGATGGAACGGGTGGACATAGTACATATGTAAGCAGCATCCCAGCAGGCAATTCTCTTACAGACGCGTGAAGATATTGCAGGTCTTGTAATAGATATATAAGTCCTTGGACAATTTGTGCTACTAAAATTATTAACTGAAGCTTAGCCTTTGTTTGCATCTAAGCTTTTATACAAGCTTGTTGCTGGAGTTGAGGGGTGAATGTTTGCTCCCAATCATAGGCGCAGCAAGAAACGCATCGCATGCCCGTTCCCAAATTTCGAAAGAACTCCTTTGTATTGTGGCAAATTCAATGATAATTCTCTTTTGATGTTCTTGGTGTTGGCATGATGACAGTGATAAAGGGGTCGGCGAACTTGACCGAGATCTGCTCACATGTGGGCTTGGTACAAAATTACAAAAGAGAGACTGCGGTCCTGCAAGTGCTGAAGAAAACGCGTGCACCTGTTCCCGATGAACTTGAATACCAAACATAGGGCAGTGGCGTATGAAAATACTCTCATATGCAGAAGTAGTGCAAAAGCAGTGACTCATTTGTTTTGGTGACAAGAGAAGACAGAAAGCTGGTCTGTGCAAAGCAGGTCTATTTGCTTATCAATTTCATTGCAATAAATAGGGTTTCCAGCCACGGTATTTCGATGATATTGAAAAGACACTGATGTAATGGAGGCGGAGTGGAAAAGATAGTTCGTTAGGTAAATGAAGTTAATGAATTTCAATAACTTCATCGGCGCAGTAAGCATATTGCTTGCTTTAAATCTCAAAGGCTGGCGGCAGAAGATATGACTACTATGTTTCTCCATGAGCTGAATGGACCTGTCTGGTAAGCTTAGAAACTGGAACAACACTCATCACACCATGACTCTTCCGAGCAGTCTCCGCCTGGTAATAGCATACACTTAGTATTCTGATCCAGTAATAAAAAGATCCTTTCTCGCGATGACGTAGAAAGCGCGGTGCCTAGATTACCACATCACGATTGTCCACCGAATCAGTTCCAGGAGCTTTAACCGCACGCTCCGGCTACTATCTCCACTCAATACTCTACAGCTATTTCCAGAGCCTCTCTTAGTCTCGCAGTCTGTCTATGTTGCGTTTATCCTGAATCAACTAGAAGTGTGTTTGGCTCGGAGCACACCATACCCTCCAACCATCTAGCTATCGATCTCACAACAAAACCATCGCATCCGCCTCTTCTATCTGGTAAAACCGTCTCTGATTTGTATGAACGCATTACGAGGAAAATCATATTACTAGACTATTAATTTTCAATTTTTCAGTGTTGGAATTTTTTATTTTTTTTTACAGCAGCGTGGGTTTCGATTAGCATTGTTTACTTTCCACCTCGCTTCCGCGGGCCGTTCTCACTTCCTTTCTTGATGCGAATAGTGATCGCGAGAGTGGTAGGTATATTTATTGAAGCAGAAACACTGTATAGATTAAATCAAGCATTATTTGGTGGTTAGGAATGGCTTCTCTAGAGCCTTATTTTTCTTCGCTCACCGAAACTTCGAAACCGGATTTTGGGTGCGCTCGAATAATTATAATGCCCTTCACTGCGTAATATGCGAGGAGATAAACATGTCATGCGGCGCTTCGGGGACACGATGCTATACGATGGCAGGTAATCGCAGTTAATTTCTCCTCTCAACGAAACGAATGTAATTGAATCCAAAACAATCTCTGGCCTCACCATATACCGCTGTGGTAATTTGGGGTTAACAATTATAACATAACATGTCCCTTATTAGAGCCATGGCCACTCTCTGAAAACTGTCAGGGCTAAAGCTACCAGAGTGTTAAAGTTTCCCGGAGAATTTCTCACTTCCCTCCCTCTCTCAGACTGCAACGTGATTTCCTCACCCTTCGCTACCATCTTGTCTGCTTCAATCAATTCAAGTTAACTCATCAGTCCATAAACACCTCCCCGATCACGGGACCACTCAATTTCCAGTCCTCTGTTTTGTAATTTCGGATTATTATTCCTTAACGCCTACCGGTAAGAAAAATAAGTCACCCCGCCTACAAAAATTCCCCCCCTTGATATATGTCCGTGCCTAGATCTCCTTTCGCGGTCTTATACATTCTTTACTTGCAGCCATAATGTCCATATCAACGAATTCCACCACTTATTTGATGTTAATATAGAATATATAGTTTACTCCAAGTCATCATGGGGGCGCCAAACTAACTTGCGGTCCCCAGTACTGATAAAGCGGACTGTGATATTGCTGCCTGCCTTTCTTGTGTAGTTGTAGAAATCATACTCTTTAGAAAGATGATGATTCAAGTAACATAATAATCAATCTTCCCAGCGTTCCAAAGAGGTTCTCTCGATGACAATGTCTGACCAAAGGGTCGTATCACCTGTGCGAGAGACGAGAGATACTTTACGCGAATAATACGGCTGGGGTAGGCCAAAATAGTATGAGCCGTAAAAACTGGAAGGTGCCAGGGGAGTCATGTTAATAAATATTCCAGAGAACAGGGTTTTGTTTGTATTATGTTTTCACGTCTGTACCGCTTAACAGAGCGTTGAAATCCGGTGCAAAGAACGTAGGCTTCCTAGCACTAGTAATACTTGATTTATCGAAGTCTGAAAAGAATAGGCCAAACCTTATAGGTATCGCAAACGGTCATGCCAAAAATGAGATTATCGGAGCTATGTATCTCCTCGTTACGTGCAGAATTCCCGATAGTCAGAACATCATAGTTGATCGGCGTGAAAGTGTCTACGGTGCTTCGTAGTAAAGTTTATCAGAAACGGATCAACAAGCTTCCGCACAAAAGGCTTAGCAGAATCCCATACAATCGTCTCCTCGCCTGTCCACCGCTTTCTGACTGCGTCACGGGAGCTCGGAGCGGAATTTTGTGTCGAGTCAAGACAGTCGCGGCGACGAGGCAGATATTTACCGAAGGGTATATCTGAATTGCTGCCGATGACGAATATCACTACTTCACAACAATTCTGTGAGCAGGACAGGATCGATAAAATACGTATGGCTATTCGAGACACCGGCGTGATGGGCTTATATCTTAGCCCTCACATTTTCAACCGGTTGTAAGCTATGTCCATTAGCCTCTTCTGCACAGGCCAAGGGGTTTCACGCGGTTATTGCTAAACATCTTCGATATGCCCCGCGTCAGAAAATACCAGAACCAATTGAAATATGTAGACCCTCGCCCGAATTAAAATTTAGATCGTCAAGGTAATTTTTCGTACAACTCAGGCACACTTGTGCATTAGAGTTGGGAAACTCGTCAGGGGAGCCAGCAGGGTCTCACATGCCTCTGTAACTGTAATTATGTTGAAAGCTACCTGTCTTGAGAGTGCTTGTCCAACGTTTTCCAGATGCGAAACAATTTGATACTGCAGATGGATCTATGTTGCGCGATTTGTTTACATATGCCAGGAGTCAGCGCAGTAGCTTGTGAACTCCTAGCTTATTATCTTACCAAGACCAGATATACAGTATCACGAGAATACCATAGTCCACAGTATAGCAGTAAATTGCAGCGGTTCAAGACTCTCTCTAGCCAAGCAAATATTACCCCTCCATATCAGACGAATCGCGTTGCCTCTTTTCTTGGCCGTTGAGGTCGGAAAGACAGCCTCTTTACCGTGGACGTGAGAATATTATAATCTGCGTGCAATGTATATGTACCTCATGTCTACTACTCTTGGGACGTCCAAGATTCATTCTCTTTCAAGTCGCTTTCCCTTCCTTGCGTGTAGACGACGTCGCAACCAGCCAGCCCACCCTTCCCTTTCCTCCTTTCTTTAGTAGCTACCGACCTTAGCCAGCAGCTAGGTAAATAAGTTTTTAGATATTGGCGTAAACATATATATGTGTCTGTGTGTGTGTGTATTCAGCCGCAGGATTACTCTACCATCCGCGGTGCGTGGCTGCGCATCGAAATACAACAGTTGTCTTTGCGATCCAGATAATCTTCCATCCCTTCTCATCGCCTTGATTTCCAGTCTGCCTTGACCTCCGATAACATTAGAAGAACGGGCTTTTGGGTAAGCAATAGGATCGGACTGGACTGGACAGAAGAGGGTCCAGCGCCAGAGTCAAGCAAGTGCCAGATAGCCAGACAACAGGACCGAATACCCTACCCGCCCCGCGCTATAGAGCAGAAGCGGAGCAGATCAAACAACCAGTGCAGCAACACGGCAGCTCAAATCCAGTCCAATCCAAACAATCTCCCCGTTGTGTGTGCTCCGATTCAACATCAACTCTGCGCCCTTTCCCACGTACCTACATTGTAGTCGCATCGCACGCATCACATTTTTACGTCGCAGCGTGGCGCACTAGCCAGCCTCCACCTATCTCTTCTTCGACGTCTAGCCGACTGATCAGAGCGTTCGTTCACCCCGCCATCATCTACAGCCGTTGCTGTCGCCGTCGCTACCATGAACGGATCGCAGGCCTCACAGATTATCTCCAAGGCAAAACAGGCTGCTGCTTCGGCTGCGTCTAATGGGAACAATAAGAAGAGGAAGAAGGAGCTGAAACCTATTATCACCACCAGCGCCGAGGGTGAGAAGGGCTCCCCGAAGGGCGATGCCATGATTTCCACCGCAGGGTTTGTCCATTATCTCTTCTTATTTTTGTGGCAGCCAGCCTCTTCCAACCAACAACAGCCGCCCCAACCCATCTCAGCCCAATCCTGCGCTCGCACGTCGCGCAAGCATTCCTCCTTCACCGTCACTATCAAAATGACCCTGATCTATACTCACCATACTCATCCTCACAATGTCGTCGCTGCTCAAATCTATACTGACCACACATAATGGCCACAGATCTAGCGGTGCCGCAAACTCAACTTCCAAATCATCAGCCATGAATCGATCGTCCTCCTCTACCTCGTCGCGGGAAGATGCTGCAGAGAATACAGCCGACGAAGAAGATTCCGAGGACTACTGCAAGGGTGGCTACCATCCTGTGCAGGTCGGCGAGCAGTTCAAGGATGGGAAATATACCGTGGTGCGGAAGCTTGGGTGGGGGCATTTCTCAACCGTCTGGCTCTCCAGAAACAACATCACTGGCAAGCATGTGGCCTTGAAGGTCGTACGGTCCGCCGCGCACTACACCGAAACCGCTATAGACGAAATCAAGCTGCTTAACAAAATCGTTGCGGCTAAACCCGATCACCCAGGACGAAAACATGTTGTCAGTCTGCTGGACTCGTTCGAGCACAAGGGGCCCAATGGTACGCACGTATGCATGGTCTTCGAGGTTCTGGGTGAAAATCTTTTGGGCCTGATAAAGCGCTGGAATCATCGTGGGATTCCGATGCCGCTAGTCAAGCAGATTGCAAAGCAAGTTCTCCTTGGCCTGGACTACCTGCACCGAGAGTGTGGGATCATACATACAGATCTGAAGCCAGAGAACGTACTGATAGAGATTGGAGATGTTGAGCAAATTGTCAAGACATTTGTGAAGGAGGAGCCAAAGAAGGAAAACAAGGAAGATAATCCCAATGGAAGAAGAAGACGTCGAACACTCATCACCGGCAGTCAACCATTACCAAGTCCCCTGAACGCCAGCTTCAACCACGCAGATTTGTTACGTTCCCCTGGCAGTTCGACAAACTCTCATACCAGTCTGAACCAGATAATGCAAGAAGGTAGTTCCTCCCCCATAGACTATGCGGGCGTCACCCCCGATTTAGAACCAGTCGTAATATTTGGTGCTACAGGTGCCAAAAATCCATCTCCAAAGAACGAGCGGGAGGATGAGGAGAAGCACAAGCAGCGAGAGAAGACAGCGTAGGCTTTTTCGACTCATGGAGAGGAACAAACTGACACTCAGTCAGGGACATTCTTACCCGCGAAGTATCGGGGATCTCCCTTGACAAACCTTCCTCTCAAGATAAGAAGGACGAGCCTACAGGTTTCGAAAAGATCTCAGTAAAAATAGCAGATTTGGGTAACGCGTGCTGGACAAGTCATCACTTCACTAATGATATTCAGACGAGACAATACAGGTCTCCGGAAGTCATCTTGGGATCGAAATGGGGAGCTAGTACCGATGTCTGGAGTATGGCTGCGATGGTCTGTCTCAGGTCTCGACCTACAAGCAAGGTCAAGGCTAACACAATCTCCAGGTCTTTGAGTTGATCACCGGCGACTACCTCTTTGACCCCCAATCTGGCACCAAATACGGCAAAGATGACGACCACATCGCACAAATAATCGAGCTGCTGGGCCCCTTCCCGAAATCCCTCTGCATGTCCGGCAAGTGGTCGCAAGAGATCTTCAACCGCAAGGGCGAACTGCGTAATATCCACCGCCTGCGCCACTGGGCGCTGCCCGACGTACTAAAAGAGAAATACCACTTCAAGGACGATGAGGCTCGCAAGGTGGCCGATTTCTTGACCCCGATGCTGGAACTTGTTCCGGAAAAGCGGGCAAATGCCGGCGGGATGGCGGGCGCGGAGTGGTTGGAGGATACGGTGGGTATGAAGGGCATTAAGATTCCGGGACTGGAGGTTGGAAGTAGAGGCGAGGGCATTGAGGGCTGGGCGTGCGAGGTTAAGAAGCGGTGATATGATCCCCTCAACTGGGGTCGGTTTGGGAGGGGCTTGGTTCTAGTCGGTCGGGCCTGCTCCGGTCTCGTTGCCGTGGCCTTGGATCCTATTATGGATATAGAGGGAGGCGCTAGCGGAAGGGATCGACTAGTTGGATGGCTGGTTTGGCTGGTCGGCTGGTTTGGGTCTGTCATACTCAAGACGGGTCAAGTGGACATGGATAAAGTTTGTGTGTGTTGTGTTATGCTGTGCTACGATGTGATATACGGGCGGATTATGCGACGAACTGAATGATACGCAGCGATTAGACGACTTTTTTCTTGGAAGGGAATTGCATTGTTCTCTCTTCGTTTTTTCTTCCGCTTGATGCGCACGCATCTTTTCGCACCGGTAATGTGTTGGCTCGCATGAGAAGAGTGCCATTAATACGACCGGGGCTCTACATATCGACTTCTGCAAGGGGATTACAGATACACATGACGATACAGACGCGGCTGCGGGCTGACTGATAGAATGCGAATAGTCTCGAAGAAAATGTAGGGCAGGTGATCAGAATCGCTGCGTAGTGCAGCAGGATAGGCAAGAGGCAACTGAGACTTGGGACGGTGACTGGGTACTGATCGACTGAGAGATAGAAGGTCGGTGCTTAGGTGCTCTTACTTAGGAATTCAAGCAGATAAGTGGACGGGGATGGAGGGGCGCCGGGTAGCTGTAAAGTTGTTCTTAGATGGCTATTGGGATGTGCTCTAGCTTCATTTTAAGCACTATGGGAAAGACGAGTGACCGAAAGGTCTGAACTGTCTTCATCATTGGCCCCCCTTTGGATCAATGCACAACGCCTGCTCTGTATTTCGTTAAAGTGTCCCAACAAACTCCATATCCCCCAGTCTGATGCTGTTCTGTGCTATGCTTGCTGTCCCTGAAGTAATGTGAAGTAAATGAAGTACTGTACAGTAATCAGAAATCCCGAAATAAAACATCAGAACGCGAGGACCAAAATCCAGAAACGACAAGTTGCCAGCCGTACCCAACTCCCGAGAGATCGTTCCAAAGTGAACGATACCTCACTCAAGTAGACACCTGTCCCCCTTACTGGGGCTACGGTTCTTACTCGGGCTCCTCATCTCCTTGCTCGGGCTCCTCTGCGGCGTCATGCTCGGCATTATTTGTTGGTACGTCTGTCCGCCGTATAGATCATACCCGAGAGAATTATGCTGCGGTGTCTGAGGTGGTGCTCCCCAGTGGAAAGGCGGCTGTGATTGTGTTTGGGGGTAGAAGGGCTGGTGTTGTGGGTAGTGGGTTTTGGAGCGGAAGAGGCCGAAGGCAAGGTTGTTGACCATGATGCAGACTGTAACTATCAAGACGACGAAGATCTGAGGGAGTGTTAGCTCAGAATTTTTGACGTTGCTCAGTTGTGATATAAGAGTGTGATATAAGAGTGTGATAGAGACATACCATAGCCTTGTAACTTATAGGCTCAATAAAGCTATTGAAGATCTGCGCAAATGTATGGGCGCTGACTTGGGCCCGTCCAACAGTATCGGGGTCTTTATTCATGCAAATCTCCCAGGCTTCACACGGGCCAGCCAGAGCAGGCAACCGAATATCGGCGCCACACTTATTGATGACGTATTCCTGCGCACATTTTGCAATTCCAGTCAACACGAGGGCTTTCTCCTTCTCAGAAGCCTTGTCCACATCTGCCCGGACCGTCATCCAGAAAGACCAAATCCCGAAAATTGTGATGGCTGCAATAAACCCGTTGACACCTAGCTGGGCGTAGTATGAGAGGATGTTGGGGAGGTTGGGGTGCGTGTCGATGTAATTGAATATAGATGCAAAAAAGCCCGGCTGAGGCGTCTCTGGTGTTGCCTTCGGAGGCTTAGTGCTTCTGCTTCTGGGTCGAGTCTCGCCGTCTTCCGATTCCGAGTCCGATCCCTCTCTATAGCCTCTGGTCATATCGTAGTCTCGTTCCATCCGTTTTCTCTTTCGCATCTTTTGCGAAATCGTGTTTCCGTATTTGCCTCGTCGTTGGTCCATCCGTCCAGGACTATTGCCCTGGAATCCAGCCCCGTATTTTCCGAATATAGGTTGCTTGATAGTACCCGTGCCGCTGGTGAAAGTTGTCATCGTTTGGATTCTCTGTGGTGGATCAGGGGTGTCATCTAGGTCTGCGATATCTCCTGGCGACGTCTCGACCCCGGACATTTCAGAGAAGACTTCTTGGTCAAAGGGTTTCCTGGGTGTGTTGAAGGAGGGATTACGAAACTGGGGTGCAGGCGTTGATGACCCTCCTCCAAAAGAGGTCGTTGGTCTTGTGGACTGGAATCCGCCTGTAGTTATGTCAGTAATATCTTACCAACTTGCGCATCTACTGACTCTGTTGTTGCTGTGGTGTGGACTGGGGAAATGGCGATTTAGGATCTGTTGGACCATTGGGTCTCTGCCATTCAAAGTCCATCGGACTTTCGTGTGATCTTTTCGATTGATTATAGGAGAACATAGTTGGGGGTATTCTGGTGTATCAAACACAAGGAGGGTGTGAGGCAGAGGCGGATTGTTTACTTCCAAATACATGGCTCCACCTATAGGCGCTAAGCTCAAAGCACGCTAGCTGTCGGCAACCAATACAGTTTCGGAGCTTGATATTGCGACTAGCATCTTTTTCAATCACATCTTCATCACTGACACGAAACTTGGTACAGCGTATCAGAAAATAGCTCTTGAAAGTTCCAACTCCGCTCCGAAATCTGAATCTCTGATTTCACCCTGCCACGATGTCAGACGAAGAGCGAGACACGCCACCGCCTCCTGCAGCAAACCCCGACCTCGACATGGATAACGAAGAGAACAACCTCAGCGACAACGACTCTGATTTGTCCGAGGTCGACGAGGCTGAGTTTCTCGAATTTGATCCCAAAAGTGTCGCCCTTGATGATAGACCTCTAGTCGGCATCGACGAAGATGTTGCCCGAACATTAAAGGCTGGAAAGCGTAAGCGGGTAGACAAAGACGGCGATGGAAAGAAACCAAAGGAAGCAAAGCGCGACAAGAAAAAGCGTGCTCGTCGTGAAGATGATGAGGATCCAGATGGACAAGTTATTGATGGAAAGAGAAACAAGAAGACCAAGAGCATCAGAGCAGAGAGAGATAAGGGTGAGAAGCCGAGGGAGAAAAGGCCGGCTACGCCTGAGAATGAAGAGAACCTGACACCCGAAGAGAGGAGGCGGAGGGCCCTGGATAAGGCAATGGATGCTGCACTGAAGAACCCTAACAAGAGAAGACGCAAGAAGGATGAAGTGGTTAGTCCTTTGTAGCGGAACTTTTAGCTCTGGATTCTAATTACTACAGGACCTTGAGGAGGCTTTCGATGACGAGATCGCTGCACTAAAGATCAGAATGGAGCAAGCTTGCGAGTCAGATAACACAGCTCGTGAGAAGGGCCAGCCTGCTCTACAAAAGCTGAAAATGCTTCCCGAAGTTGTTGCCTTGCTCAACCGAAACACAGTCCAACACTCTATCGTTGACCCTGACACTAACTTCTTGCAATCCGTCAAATTCTTTCTCGAACCACTGAATGACGGCAGTCTTCCCGCA
Source organism: Diplocarpon mali (assembly GCA_024741835.1). Lineage (NCBI taxonomy): Eukaryota > Fungi > Ascomycota > Leotiomycetes > Helotiales > Drepanopezizaceae > Diplocarpon > Diplocarpon mali. Next base: position 122,110 of record JAENRP010000014.1, read on the forward strand.
TACAATATTCAGAGAGACCTGTTTGCGGCTCTGACAAAATTACCCATTGAGAAGGAGGCTCTACTTAGCAGTGGTATCGGAAAGGTCGTTTTATACTACACTAAAAGCAAAAAACCAGAAATTGGGATCAAGAGAACTGCAGAGAGACTTCTAGGGGAATGGTCAAGACCAATCTTGAAGCGAAGTGATGACTACAAGAAGCGCAAGGTTGCTACTAAGGAATTCGATCACCAGTACGTACCTGTAGATTATTTTCTTCTTGTCTCTACTAACATCTTGACAGAGCCGCTGCCCTCGCACATCGTCCGGGCGGCACGCAATCTTCACAAATGCCTGCCTCGCAGCGCATCATCCTATCCCAGAAAGAGCTGGACCGAGAGCGTGTTCTCGCCCTACCTGTTAAAGCTAGTAACAGAGCTAGGATGGAAAGCGGAAATACCAGTTACACTATCGCTCCAAAGAGTACCTTTGACGTTAGCAAAGGCCTGGATCCTTCTTCTCGACCTATTGGTGCTGGTGGTATGGAAGCCTTTAGGAAGATGACTGCCAAGCAAGGCAAGAAACGATCTTGATTACGCCAACTTTCTGCTGGGGTTTCTTCAGCATGTATCATCAGCAGGTCTTACGGGTAATCTCGCGGCCGTTTTTCCATGGGCCTGCAGGGCGCAGGATATTCAGTGGAACTGCATCTTAGCGTGGAGTTTATGGTCAAAAAATATCTTGGAGAGTCTATCAAATGCAAGCAGTATCTGCAAGCTGCTTCAATGGCTATATTGCAAATACGCATAATGACCAGGACGCAAGTAAGTTACTGCACCTTTTGAATCGTGGGCGAAAAACACTACCATGTGCTGAGTGATCCTTTCGCATTGACGTTGAATTCATTTTTCGATTACAACTCTTTAGCACGATATCTGAAAAATTAAAAACGCCTTAGCGAGCCCCTAGTGAGCAAGACATATAACTCCATGCGCGATCATTTGGGCTAGTTTTGTCTTTCTGGCTTGTCAGGATCATGGAATAAGGAAGGCTCGCCAATATGGGTGGAAACCAGAATTTCCAATCATCTACGACGAACAGTACCAATTCCTTAGCTGCGAATATTTAATCACAAAGTCCGGAATTTCAGCGATTGAACTGTCAGAACAAATTACTTGCAACAGCTGGTGAGATACCTTTCCATGTTCGTGAATTCAAGCCCTGTTGCCAGGCTGTACAGCTCAGTCTTGAAATCCCATACGCACCCATTAAAGTACCCGAACGCCAAGTTGATTTGAGTTTTGATTGAGTAGAAACTCTTCACCACAACCCTTTTCTTTAGTTCACAAGCGAGTATCGTCAATGCCGTTGTCGTCCTAGTGGCACAAAAGCGCAGCACTCTCCTAGGATGAGAACACATCTCGAGAATTCTTGTTTGCTGTCAGTCATTACTATCCTATGCCAGAAGATATTCGTCTTTTGATGGACTCGCAGAAGACGAGCGCCTGATAAACCTGCAGTCGGATAACGCAACAGCAACTCCCCAACCTCTCGTTAAAGGGAGAATTCATATACTCCTTCCACCTAATCACATACCTGCACTTTGAGGCCGGCTTCCTGCTCTGTGCAGGAGGCATGGTTCTTCTGGCATCACGTCGGCACAATTATATAGTCGCGGCCATAATTAACCTCATCGTTGTCATTAGAGAAGTATTGCTCTTGTAGCAGCACACCATGAACCTGTTTTAATCGCTTTCGTGTTGAGATTTAGGTTGGGAATTATCCGGCTCCCTGATTTTCTAACGATTCTAAGAAGAAGCTTTCTGCATGGGGCTTTACAGATTTTTGTTGACCTCATCTTCGCGCCGATGATACTGGGTGGATGTCTTACCGTTCAAGATCATCATACTTACTCCGATGGTTATACTCTTTGCCAAAGATCTTGATGTTTGTTGCCCTGTGAGCAGTTATCACCTCGGTCGTTGATATGCCTGCTAACATAATTTCGTAAAGGGCTTCATGTTCTCTCTTTCCCAAATATGGGGCAACCTAGCAGACTGCTCTGGCCTGGGAAGGACTTGTACAAGACTAACTAGGACGAGGATGGGGACAATACCCCGCCACTGCTGCTGTTTCACCGAGATCTTGAGTCAACGGGGGCTGGGGATACTGGATTAGAGAGTCACAAAACTCGTGCCAATTGTCCCTCCGGAGTCATCTGAATTATGTAAGATGGGTCTCAGAATGGCTGTTGGCGACTGAGTTGCGCGATCCAGGCCGGGGCTGTCATCGTCCCAGTCAAGACTCATGGGAAGGACAGAAGGGGTTCTGGTTGATTAACATGCCTTGGCTCAACGATCCAAGGCTTTGAGGGTTATGTTCCAGGCTTGTTGGAGCTAATTTGAGTTCATGGCTAAACTATCTCGATGTTAATTTTTCCTCCATTGACAGATGTTTCGAATTTCCTGGAATGTCTCATGATTTAACGAACATAGGCTCACTATCTTTTGGGACGTTATGATATTGTCTCCACCTCTGAATTTTCCTAACTTTTAGGCCCCAGTTGACAAAATTCAATGGAATGCCGACTCTCCATTTCCCAAAGGCAATATCGCCCCTTTCAGAATACACTCGGTACGAATCGCTTTGTCTTCTGATGCCATACCTCCCACTCCTTCCCAAAAGCCCTTTTAAGCATCTTCTCCTCATCCATCACTCTCAGACTCAGCATCCAAAACGCAACAACAATCAAACCCCACCCCGCAAAATCCCACCACACACTTCGCACCAACTCGGCACTCATCCAGCACCCAACGACTCCATCCGCTCTCTCAAACATGCGCCAGTTGGTAATAGCCACTATGGCCATGGCCGTATACGATGGATGCTGCGCATATGCATACAAACCACTGGTAACCAGCTGCTGTGGCTTGGCGAGTTTGAACGTGAAATTCTTGCCTAGCTGCGCGAAAGCCAGTAGACGGATTGGTGCTGCGATGAAGACGATTCCGAAGCAGAGTACGGAATAAGTGGACCAGGTGAAGAGTGACGGGTTGAGGTTCGACGGGTTGGGACAGAGCAGAGTTGGTGGCGAAGTTGGATGGAGCATCAAGATAGCGTGGTAGAGACCGAGGATTGCAAAGGCGAGGCGTCGGGCAGACAGGAAGAAGTCGCCGGCTACGGGGAAAATGCGATCTTCGATGTCGGAGACGGGTGCATGGTTTGGAGGTGTGTAGCACTGAAGAGTGAGGTAGGTGACCACGAGAGTTGTGAAGGCGAGCAGGACGCTGGAAACATCAGGCGTTTCCATATTGCAAATTTTTGACTGAAAAGTTCAGTCGGCGATACTTTTCGTCCGCCAGAGCCGGATTATATATGTTGTGAAATAGAAACAGGTCTATTCATGCCTTATACATCATGGACTAAGATGATTTTCAACTTGGCTAGTAAGTTGAGTTGGTGGAGCAGTGAACATGAGTTGGTGCGCACTCAATTTCCGCCCCTTAATAACTCTATACTCATATGTGTGCATCATTCTTAAATATTCCGAGTTCGCCGCTCTCGCTTAGCCCTTGGCGTTTGTTGACATCTCTAACGTCTCAAGCTCTTTATCAGAACACAACGCTCTTCCTAGTACCAGCTGTATAGCAAGTTTGTCGAGTTAACCCTACCCACCTCTGTGTCTGGATTCAGTCAATTTTGTGACGTTTGAACGATTTCAATCTTGAACGTCAAGGAGGTCCCCTGCATTCATGTTGCGATTTCGTTAAACTTCGCCAAGATAGTAAGATTCCATGTATCGTAAGGATTGATAAGCGTCAAAAGAGGCGTCATGTACTTAGTAGAAGTACCGCCTCATGTTGCCAGGGAACTTGTGCGAGGAGTCAAACCTTATCACTCGGTAATCTTTTGCCCAACGAGATTCGAGAAAGCCTATATCAGCGAGATGCGAATCATGGGTATGTAGTATAATTGGTGAAAGTCTGTAGCAAATATTTTCTTGGGAGATAATAATTACCAGGCAGAGGCTCTCTTACTCCATAACGTAGATAACAACATGGACAATAATGAACCGATAGAGGAAGAATAGCAGATAGGAAGTCAGTCGCTGGTATTGGAATATTTACTCGCAGCTCTGCGCCCCTGTCATCGACTCGACTCGTTTCTCGAATATTTGACTCATCGAGAAAAATACATTTGTTCACTTCAGGCTATGAGCGTACCTGCGACCTCTCGCTCACTCAGCACGATGTTGTCAAGTTCGGCACTGCGGTCTCCTGACCTCGTCCCTCATACCACGACATGCATGGCAATGCTGTCAGCAAACACGGGCAAGACTGGAGATTTCAACAGCCCCTGCGTGAATGTAATAAGGTATCAGTTGTGATAGCGCCGCACGGGACATGGCGTACGACAATTGAACATATTCGTCGCTGAATGGTATTAGCTAAGCAGCTTGCAATGGCCATGTTTTCTACGAGCAAATGGACACCACTCGGCGGGCTTGAGGAGAATTCAAGATATCCGCTTAGCGTCATCTGTTTATCCACGCTGCAGATTGCAAATCCTGTGGTACATATTGCAAATCCGGCCATGAAAAGCAATTGGACACCAGGCGACATGAATTTAGTAGCCAACGAGCGCATCCTGTCATTTATACAACCAGCCTAGTATACAAAAACGCCCTATCAAGGCCGCTATCATCCCAGCATGCACAATCGTTGCCCATTGAAGGGATGTGAGCGCCGGTACCTGATTCCCGACCACTACTCCTTGGCTCCATCACTTCGAGATTGCCGCGATCCATTTTTCTCGGTCCTTTCTGTGATTGCTGTTAGCAAATGCCCAATAAACAGAGACAAACAGAGAGGCGGGATAGCGTTATAAAGACGGAACATATCAGGGAGGTCAACGTACTTATCAAAATGCAGCAACTGCCCCAGCACAGTAGTTACTAAGTCCGCCTGTCTCTTCTTATCCTTCTGCTCCAGGAACTGCAGCAAAATCGTCTTCAAATACACATAGTCCATCTTCCCCGCTGGTGCCGTGCCATTGATCAGCGTACTAGAACGTGCACTCTCAACCGAGCTCCGGGAGCTCGCCTCGCTCATCTTCATCTGTTTAGCTTGCAGCGCCCTGAATTCCTTCTGAAGCTTCTCATAACGCTGATTCGCCTCATCAAGAAGCCGGCGCAAATCAGAACGTTGTTTTTCAGCGTCTCTAGCCTGCTTCTCGCTGCCATCCAAGGCTTCGCGCAATTCAGTCATAGCCGAGCGGATCTCACGCGCGTCTTTGGAGGCGTTTTCGGCGACACCTTCCAGCTCGTCGCGTTTACGCTTCCATTCCTTTTCTGCGTGTTCCAGCTCTCCTTTCTCGTCCACCGCTCTCTTGATATCGCGCTCAAACTCTCGGATGCGACCTTTCAGCTCGTCAACTTCTCGTGCGCGGCGGCGGCCGTTGGTGCTGGCTTCGTCTTCTGCGCGGTCTCGCTCCTCAATGGCAGCCTCCATGCGTTCCCGCATGTCACGGACCTTGGCATCGGCTCTGTCGTCTACATCGGCTAGGAGACGACGCATCGTTTCTCCCTCGCGAGTGCGCTCGCCCAGGAGACGTTGGACTTCGGCAAGCTCTTCATCGAGAGATTCGGTCTGCTCTTTGGCTTCCTTGAGCTGCATTGCCATTTCGCCCGCTTGGTCGCGCATGCTACCAAGCAAACCTTGAGCATTGTTATACTGCGAGCCACGAAGTTCGACCTCTTCTCTTAGATTCTTCGACTCGGTTATCAGTTTCGAAACTTGCTCTTCTAAGTCTCGAACCCTAGTCCGCAGCTTTCCAGCTTCCTCTTGCACCTTGGCAAGCTCCGTTGATGATTTCTCCTCAGAAGCTGCGAGCTGTATCTTCTCAGCTTCTGCTCTCCTCATGTCACGCTGAGCAATCCGATTTTGATCCTCGGCTCGCAGTCTACTATTCGTCTCCTGTGTGACCTTCTCATTCAATGACCGTATTTCGCTCTGACTATCTGCGGCTTGCTTCTTGAAACTGTTGATATCTGACTTCAAGTCTCTCTCTCGAGCCTCGAGACGTCTCAAATCTGATGTTCGAGCAGCCAGCTCATCCTTGGTAGTCTTTAAAGTTGCATTCTCAGTTCGAAGAGACTTAAGCTCTGGCTGAGCTTTTTGAAGGACATCTCGGAGGTCAGTCAGATCTCGGTATCTCGATGTGGCCAACTGCTGTGCAGCACCAAGATCTGACTGCAGCGTAGCAGACTTCAATTTCAAATCCTCGTATTCGGCAGTCAATGATTTGAAATGTAGTTCTCTCTTTTCTGAATCTTGAATTTGGCTCTTGTATGTCTCAATCTCCTTCTCCAGCTTACTAATCTTGTCCTCGAGATCTTTCTTCTCCTTGCGGAGAGTCTTGATAAGCTCTTTGGCTTCAACATGCTCTTGACCGATGTTGAGGAAGTTGTCTTGCATATTCTCAAGCTCTTCACGAAGCTCCTCTTCGATCTTCCGCCTGCTTTGCAATGTCGAGATCTGAGAATCACGATCTGCAACTTCACTCTTCAGTCTGTCTACCTCTGCCTTTAGGTCATGTGCAAGCGGAGTCGGTAAGATCGCATCCATAGCCTTCTCTGCTATTAATTGCTTTGGGGGGGGAGTAGCAGTAGCAGCAGCGCTGCCACCCTTCTTCTTTTTCTTGTTCTTCTTTTTGGCTGCTCCTGTTGCTGGTGTAGACGAAGAGGCTTCAGTAATTGGCGGGGATGTGACTTTAGAGATTAGCTCCTCGCCTTCGTGACTTGCAGCTTCTTCCACTTGTTCGGTCAAGGACTTGATCTCGTCGGTGAGTTCCTGGATCCGCTTGGTATCGCTTGCTTTGATGACTTCCAGTTTGTTGATCCGTGAGCTTAAAGTCTCCCGCAGAGCCATGGCTTCCTTTCTAGCATTCGCTTCGGACTGAAGCTCCTTCGAAGACGCCTCCCTTTGGCGAGCGAGAGTTTCCTCTAAAGATGCTAACTTCTCTTCGGATTCTTTCTTCTGATTGGACAGTTCATCTTTGATAACTGTAAGCTGCGCCTCAGTGGCCTTGAGCTTCTCCTTTTGCATCTGAATCTCTTCTACTTGAGCCTCTATTTTTTCTTTGCGGCTTTCGGCTTCAGAGGCGACTTCTTTCGATGCGTTTAGCTGTATGGTGGCCTTCTCTAGATCTCCAGCTAGACTAGAGTTAGACTCCTGAGATGTAGCCAAATCCTCTTCTAACTTGGTAACTCTCGATTTGAGCTGTTCTACTTCTGCGGCCTTCTCTTTGATCTCCTTCTGCAGCTTCGGCAGCTCATCATCGTAGGAGAAAAACTCCTCACTAATATCCTTCTTCTCAACATCTTCGAACTTCTGTTTAGGGGACAATAGTCCCATAACAGATAGAACTGGCGATTTTACTGACGCGGTGGGTGTGTCTATGTTTCTAGTATATGCCTTTTCGGTCGCAACGTCACCAGTTGTATTTTTTAAAATCGCCAATTCATCCTTGGCCGTCGACGCCTCCCTTTCTGCCTGCTCATATTTCTTTTTGTATTCGTCCCGATCGTTCGAGACACGTTTGAACTCATCCATAATCATGTCTCCCTTCAAACTGAGTTGATTCAGGTACTCGACCAAGGCCTCGGGATCTGAAATTGTTGCCAGAGGAGTGTGCTCCTTCAACGCCTTTTCAAATGGCTCTATGGAGACTGCGCGAGCATGCGCAATACGGTATGACCGCAGCAGATCTGTGTCAACTGTTAGCGCATGTGGTCGTACTTCCGGCCATCAGAAGCTCACCTGCATATCGCGTTTCCATCTTCTCGAGTTTCCGTAGCTGTTTCCGCACTTCTACGGGCAATTCGACAGGAGGCAATGCTGAAGGCGCATCTGCAGATGATTCTCCTCCATTCTCGGCCCCATCCCCCGAGGCTGTTGCCGAGGGCGGGCTGTCCGCCATTGCGGGAGGCTTCTCGTCACCAATGATCGGAGTCCCAACTCTTGATAGCTCTTCGGATTCGTCCTCTATCACAAAAGCGTTCTCAAACTCTGACGGATCGGGTCCTCGCGCAGGTGACGCTTCATGGTCCTTCGGCCGGGGTCGTTTAGGTTTCGAGGTAGGGCTCTCTGTTCTCGAACTAGACCTTCTTACTGTGGATGTAGATCTTGTTGCGGAAGAACCAGCAGCTTTTGCCGCGCGAGCTTGTTCTTCAGCAATGCGGGAGTCTATTGCTCCTTTCAATCGCTGCTAAAGTCAGCAAGGCCTTGGTAAAGGAATGCTCTAGTACCTGGAACATCATATGCTGTCCCAGTCTTCTTTGAGAATTAGAGAGTTAGGTATTATTTAATGGAATCATAACATAGTTACAATAGTAGAAGTCGATAGAGCATTAATGAAGCAAATGAATATCTGTCATATTGTGAGGCCTCAATCTTCCAAATGCGCCGCGACTTCTAGTCCGCCTCGTGTCCGTAAGCGTGCTGATCACTCAATGATCCGTGCACAACATTGAAGCTCGAAGCTGATCATCTCGATCCTGAAGGCTCCCTACCATGCACCATCCTACCATCTTACCACAGTTCTGCTTCCACTTTAATTTACAACAACACTCTCTCATGTCACAATATGAGAAGTTGATATTGGCAGAAGCAATTTACCCAATCTGAAGATGGTATCTTTGTGGCCTTGGAAGGTAACGAATCATACAGTGGTCTAAGAGACAAGGCTGACACATCCAGAGCGACCACAACTCCCCAGCCTCCTTTGAGAAGTCCTTGATATTACTCTCTGAGAAGATCTCGAAGTCGCAGTTTCATTTAGACTCACTAAGGCAAAGAGGGCGTCGATACAAGGCGCTATGGACTCTCTATACAAGCTTTGCCTACGTTCTGTGTACCGTGGTTATGCTTCTGGTGGTCGGGTGGAAGAACTGGGGCGCTTTGGAATATACAACAGTTTCCGGATCTCCCGTACTGTAAGCATCGTTTGTAATGTCTGGGGAAAATACAGGCCTAATCAATAGCAGAATCTACCTCGTGCGCAATGGAATTACGGCATATTACACTTTCCGCACTGACAGTGTTACGCAGCGGCTGGACGACCAGCAGGCAGAGAGGACAAGGACGATTGAGAAGCTGAAGGCAGCTACGAAGTATAACTCTACGCAAGAACTTTTAGAAAAGTACGGTGGCGTTCCACCCAAGCCAAAGAAAGCCGCGGCGCCGAAGACACCCAAAGTCCCGAAACAATCAAGTAGGACGCTGACGGGGCCACCGGCAACTGCGAATATCCCAAGAACGGAACAGATTTCAAGCCAGCCGCCAAATCCGCAACCTGTTCCCCAGAAAAGCCCTCCGCAGCACCTGTTCCCCTCTCCATACTCCACACCACAGGCCCAAGCCCCCAAAGCGCAACCAGCACCAGCCGGGCCAGCCGCGCAAGCCGCACAAGCCGAGTTCGCACCCAACGCTTATTCGTTCCCACCTCAATATGCTCAGTCCACAGAGCACGTTGTCGGGGGGAATTGGTATGATCGAGTGTTGGATTTGCTGTTGGGAGAAGATGAAACTTCGCCTAAAAACCGGGCGGTGTTAATTTGCCAAAACTGTAGGCTCGTCAACGGCCAAGCTCCCCCAGGAACCAAAAATCTATCAGATTTGGGGAAGTGGCGATGTTTTGGATGTGGATCCACGAACGGCGAGGAAGATGAAGCCGCTAAAGCGGTACAGGAAATGAAAGGAAGGATTGAGACGGAAATAGACCCGGCTGGTCCATCTTCTATCATAGAGGAGCGTGGAAAGGCTGAGGAATCTGAAGTCGGGGAGATCATCGATGCCGAGGACGAGAAGGAAGGCAGTTCGGCAGAAGACGCGGTCGAAGTAAAGCCTCGACGGGGTCGATCCAGCAAGTGGAAAGATTAATGTTACAGTAAACGATTCTTACCATCTATCAATTCAAAATCTTGCTCTTCTGGGCGCGAACGGGGAGTGCCTCTTCAGAGCTGTCGCTGAGGTTTCGGAAGCTTGGCAGGCGAGAGATCCTAAATCTGTTGGAGTATTCCTCATCGCTGCTGCCACCGTATTGATTGTCTCCATGCGACTTTGATTTTTGTTCCTGCTCGGGTTGACTGTCATCTGAACGGCTGTCAATGCTAGTTTTGCTGTTCGTAAGAGTTCTCTCTTTCGTGCTTCGTTCTCTTTCCTTATTGCTTCCTCGCTCTGCGTGCCTCTGATCAGTCCAACTTCCTGCTCTGTGAGTCGTAGGTTTAGGAGCTCTCTCTCTCTCAAATCTGCCCATAGTGTCCCGTACATTTTGCTTTTTTGCCTCCGTATAATCATGGTCATCATCGTCGTCAAACATGACATCCATTAGCATGGGGCGAAACATATCCGTGCTTCTCAAAGCCTCCGCTTCCATAGTATCCTCGTAACCTCCTTCCACTCTTCCCCGTCTCTCGATGGTTCTCTCTTCCTTGCGGTCCCATGTCTCCTTGACCAGTTTCCGCCTCCAGTCTCCAGCATCCATAAGTTCCGGGCTCAACTTTCCCTCTGCCTTGTCTTTGCTCGACCAATCCTCGTGGCCAGGCCAAACCCTGAAGAAGTTATCCGCGTCCAGCGCCTCAGCTAAAAGTCTAGCTACAGCTTTCTTCTCTTTGGGATCGAGCCTAGTCTTCGCCTTCATAAGCAAGGCACTGTCAGTGATGACATACGAATCGTCCGAGGTACTGCTGCCTCTGCTTCTGTCCGACTGGCTGCTGTAACTCTGAAGAATCTGTGGTGACATGTGCAGTTGCGACTGTCCCATATCCAGCATCGCCTCAGCCTTCCGCACTCGGTTCCTATCCTGCGCCCACTCTCTGTTGCTCTTCTCCTTCCTCTGCTCCGTCTCCTCTCCCCACGTCTCATTCCCACCAATGACTTTGCCCATCCCACCATCTGTCAACGACGCGACCGAAATACGCTCCATCACCGCGCCTTCCCCCCAGACACTGAATCTTCCTCAGCAGCTACCTCGTTATCGAGAATTCAATCCTGATTCTCGAGGTGCTGCAGTGGGTATAGCGAGCCACGCAGCCAGTAGATGGCAGGCTGGAGGCGGGTTGGCAGGTACGCGAGAGTCGCGTTGATATGTGAGAGTGTAGGGAGCGGCGTTTTGGGATGGCCAGGTTCCATCCAGAGGCTCTGGAGAACGCTGTTTCTGAGGAGCACCCTTGGAGGCTTAGGTGGGTTGTGGAGGTGGGCTTTTCTTCGAGGCGAGGTGGGGAGGGCGTGATGGGGAAGGGCTTGGTTGCTTGAGATGTAGGGATCGCGTTGGGATGAATCTCTTGCAGCTGGCGCTACCCTGGACGAAGTGGATACAAACGGCCAATTATGCTGCAACTTCTTTATTCGATTGTGTTGCTTGCTGGATTACCGCACGAAAAATCACAGGTGTACTCTGGACAGGATGAGGTGCTCATGGTGGTAAAGAGCAGGGCGGAGGGTGCGGAACAAGCATTGTTGGTACGTAGTCACTGCCTCGACATACCATACCTCGATTTCGACGTTTTGTATTCACTGCTCTTCTCAGGATATGCTCGGACTATTGACCCTGGCGCTAGCTACTGCTGTTTATGTTTGTTGATATTTTCGGTTAAGCGAGCTCCTTAGGGGTCGGTTAATGGGATGGAAGAGGATGAAGCAGGGATACCCAAACAAAGGAATCAAAGAAGGCAGAGGTATATTTCCTGAGCTGGAACTGATGAGCTGCAAAAGACTGTGACTAACTTTTGCTAGTTTATTAAAAGTCTTGGTAATTTGTTAAGATAGGGTGTAAGTCAGCAAAGGCTGAGGTCGCACATATCCTTAGAATATTTCTCCTTGCTATTTTTCACATGCAGTCATTTACACATCCAGAAAATTCCTTCTCTTTTCAGACCAAACCATGGTATCATCCAGCCTAGTATATGCAATGCGACTCTTATGGCTATGTTTCGGGGGAAAGTCATATGCCACTGTTGCTGCTTTGGTAGGTTTTACAGGTTCATTGGACATCACAGTATCAATCCCCTCCTATCAGTTGACAGTAGAGGGAATGATAGCGATGGATCTCCCGTCCAGCTAGCAAAAAAACATCGGACAAAGGAAATGCTGCCATCTTGCAAGGCTTTTTCTTTCAGCTCCTGCAGCGTAAGAGATACAAAGCCAGCATCTGGGGCAAATCCACTGTAGGTGAGATATTCATGCTCTTCCCACTGAGATTACACTTATCTAGAGAGGACAAGTCATGACGTGCACGAGGTTGGTTACTTTAAAATCTAGACCGGGAGGATGGGATGGGGAAGCTGGACTCATATCGCCGCAGAGCGAGTTTGCTAAGTATGAACACAGCTTGCGCACTAGTAGCTTCTGTTCATTATCAGAACCAGAATGCGAGATCGACGAATTTGAACTTGCCTCCGGATGGCCATTTTCATGATTATGCTTTCTACCTTCGGCTATCTCGGGAATTTTACTAGCATGAACGGCATCTTGAGTGAAGCTGGTGAGGAAAACATTTGAAGACCTCATCAGCTTAACCCAGATCCTGACATATTTACTGCACGTAATTGGCGTAGATGGACTTGACTAGATGCGTCGATTGCCCCGTGACCTAGAGGAATAAACCCCTTGCGTCAATTTAGTCGGTGTTCATATTGAGCAGGATGAGGGGCATGCAAGTTTCCTTCTGTATGAAGCTTCTGTTATTTACCAACTGCTACGTACCTCTGGCGCAAGCGGAAAAGTCAGCCGAAAGTCCTTGTAAACAACGGTAGCAGAGACATGGCTTCAGAATAGCAATGGTACAGTTCCTGCATTACGTCCCTCTACGGAATGGCTTTCAGGTTCACACATTTTAGCCCCCTCCGACCGCTAAAAACCAGCAAGACCTCGCAGTCAATCCATCTGTTTACTTAATCCAGGGGCGGCATGAAGCGCCAGGGGCAGGCCCGCTTACTCATAAGCCTTGATGACATCACTCCAACTCTACAACTTCGTCCATCCACTTCTTGCGGCAGAACATACACTGCACAAACGTCCCATCATGTCTCCCTCCAGAGGTGCCGCGTCTCTACCAGACCATCCGGATGATCTTTCGTCGACCTCGCAAGCCTCGACCGAAGCCCGCGCATCAATCCGTTCTTCCAGCGCCCTCCGCTCCGCCAAACAAAACGTCCAGTTCCTCCTCGCGCCCGACTCGCCCACCTCGCCCCGGCCTGCGCGCCTGCGCACGCGCGCCCTCCTGCGGGCCCTGCGCTTCATCGGCGTGTTCGTTTTCTGGCGCGTGGTCCGCTACGCAAAGTACGCGCTGGTAGGCAGCATTGTCGCGGCCGCGGGGGCTACGGCGATGGGGGGCGCCGTCAGCGGAGTGGGATTCCTGCTGGCTCCGCCCACCGTCCTTGGGAGCTTGGGAATCGGGACGGCGTGGGCGGTGGGGAAGTGGGGGTTTAGGAAGATGGGGTTCGGGGAGAGAGTTGTCGAGGGGGCGGCGAGGCAGGGGAACGTCAGCACGGAGAGGGTGAAGGGTGACGGCCAGTGGAGGGATGTCCAGGGCCCGAGGGCGACGCCTTGGTAGAGGGCTGGGTTGGGCGTACGGGAAAGCGAACTCTATCCACGGTGGGTAATACTGGGCGACTCGGCATCCCGGGCGCCAGTGTTGGGCTCATTGGAAACTCGGCACGAGCCAGGAAGCGTGCTAGAGAGCGAGGCCGATACATCCACCGCCCGTCGAAGTTTGAGGCAACGAAGAGCAGTGACCAGAGGCTTTTATCCAGTATCATCTGCCTCCAATGTGCCCTCCAGAACTCCCGGGTCGACCCTAGATGTTTTTGCAGACTCCCCACACTGCTAGGCACAACGCACAAGGTCGCATCAGCGGTGGCTAGGAATAGCTACGAGGATTACTGGATCGACCCAGCAGCTGACTGCACGGAAGTGCTTGCAAACCCTGGCCGGAAATGGAGTATTTGCTTCTGCCGATGGGATCCGAACTAAAACAAGACGATCCCAGGAGGAACGCGAGCTGCTCGGTCCAAGGGGTGATTGATCGTACGATCAATAGTAGGAGGCTGGGACGTGGAAAGGGAATGCTCGACTCGAGCGACTGAGGCGCAACTCGCATCACGACGACTGCCGAGAATCGAGACCGGAGTTGGGTGCTGGGTAGACCTGCTTTCTCGTCTGCGCTCTGGGCGACTATCGTCCGGCTCGAGTCTGTGGCCGCGGTCGATGGAGAACACCGCCCAGAAGCCAACTTGGATGTGTTCCGCATCGAATGGAAAATTGCACTCCCGAGCTGTTTGGTAGTTGCGGATGCGCGTGGGGAGTTGCAAAGCTGCTTACACTATTCAGAATCATGTCCCTACCTCAAGGAGTTCCTCGTTTGTCCGCTAGCATGTACCCGGCATTGCAGTGGCTATTCGGGAATTCCAGTATGAACATAACTGTGTGTGACGCAGGATCGAATTCTTTCAAACTCTAACTCTATCAATTATCTATATTAGTAACGCTGTGACTGTCTGAACATATATCTACATCTATATCTATGTACATGATATTTCCCAACGCCCTCTGGCTCTACCCGGATCTGGCTACCAGGCGAATACGTCCCCTAAACGCCATACCGCTCTGCACAATAATCCAGTGCACACCGCTCTTTTTTTTTTCTTTCCCTCAGCCCCTACTCTCCAACTTGTGCCCATCATTCATCTCCCTATCGTGACCTCTCCTCCCCAGCCCGACGGTCAGCTTCCCATAGCCCCTCCGATACCTCTGCCCCATCCTCTTCCTCCACTTCTTCGACGCCCGCGCCATCCTCTTGCGCGGGTAGTTCACCGGGCTCTCACCTCCCACAAAGATGGCGGCATCGTATAAGAAAGCCCCGAATAGCGCGCCCGTGATGGGAGCACACCACGGTCCCCAGATGAAATATGAGTTGTCGCCGAAAGCGCTGCGGCGACCGTACCCGACAGTCAGAATGGCGAGACGAGGCCCAAAGTCACGCGCCGGGTTGAGGGCACAGCCGGTGTTGTAGCCAAATGCCATGCTGAGCACTGTGATGATGAGACCGAGCACGAAGGCGTTCATCCCTGCTCCAGGTGGTGCGTTGGTGTCGTCTCCCAGAGCGAGGACTGCGACTGCTAGAATGGAGGTACCCGTAAATTCGGTGAAGAATGCGGTGGACTTGTCGATATAGCCGTATCGCGGGAACGTGATGAAGGATGAGGTGGTATTGGTCTTGGCGAGATCAGGGCCGCCATGGACAGCGATGCCGTTCTGGAAGAGACCGAAGGAAATGAGAGCCGCGATGAAGGCGCCGAGGATTTGGGCCAGCATGTAGACGGGAACCTTGCGAAGGGGAAAGCCGCGGTAAATCCAGAGCATGATTGAGATGGCTGGGTTCAGATGGGCACCGGAGATGCCACCTGCTATGTAGATACCGATCATAGTCGCCAGACCCCATGCCCAGGACGTCGTGTCTCCGCTCCCGCCCGAACCATCAGACGTGGATACGACTAGGTTGGCGCAGAAGCCCAGAGTGAGCTGGCACGTAACCTGCGGAGAGTCAGTAGTGATTCCCATCAAGGAGACCTGAGGAATGGAGCCTCACAGCTAATAGTTCGGCGAGAGGCTCCCTAAATTGCAGTCTGATGACCGACCAGTGAGTGTGAAGGTTGTGAATCTCCTCGGTGTCGGGGTCATATGCGTTCAGAGGAAGTTCCTCGCCAATCCAGTCTCCGCTGAGATCCCCCTCCTCCTGTTTCGCCGTCATTGCAGAGGCGGCATCGTCAGGGTACCAATGCGGCTGTGATTGTTCCGGGACGGGCTCGAGGTCAGATGGTCTGGGTCGCCAACTTTCATGCCTTTCCTCATCCTCCTCATCGATTACCTGGGAGTGGATGCTGTACGAGGCCGGGCCGGCTCCTTGATCGTTCGATGTCTGGCGAGCGAGGGGCGAGTTCGGGGATTGGGTGCCTGCCTGGTCGAGTGTCTCGAGAAGCCGGTTCTCTCTCTGTTGTCTTGCGAGTTGCAGTTGCGGCGAGAGCTTGTTCAGGTTCAAGGTCGCTGGCACTTGACCCTGCTCCAGATCGACGTTCGTTGCGTCCTGCCTCTGCTGCTCTGTATCTGGAATTTGAACTTTCGTCTCGCTTCTCGATGGGACCATTCCAGGCCGGATGACGCGAGGAAGAGGCTTTGCGAGACCCCACACGGGTCGGGTGTTTATGGGCTGGTCGTAAGCTGGATTCAACTCCGCATACCCAGCGTCCACGTAGGGTTGGTTGGCCGCAACAGCTTCGACGGGTAGAGCTGCTGGCCCAGCCAATGTAAAATTCTGTGACTGAGCATCAAAGTCTCTTCCAGTTGCCAGTCCGTGCTGATTGACGAGGACCGTAGGTCTCCGAGTAATAGTGTATCCCCGCTGACGCCCAGGTGCCATGTTCCATGTGGTAGTTCGACGTCGCATTCCTGGTGAGACGAAGGACCGCTCCGACACCGAGCTCTTCCGTGGTCGGCTTCCACCGGCTTCCGCTTGATCTCCCTCGGGTATTGGTCCCAGCGATGGACTTCCATGCTCCTTGCTATCACCTCCCTGATCATTCTTCCTTCTAGACGGAGACCTTCCAATGGTCTGCGATGGTTGGGACACAGGAGGCTCGAGGTTCTTCGGCCGAGTGGATATCGTCCGCCCTCGTCGTCTGTTAACGTCTGCTGTGCTCGCCTCAATTTCGGGGTGAGGTCTCCTAACAGGAAGTGTCCCGGCTCTATGCAATGGCGTGGTAACTGCTGAGCGTGGTTCTATGGGGTGGACTTGGGGAATTGCACTTTGTGCGGTATTCGTGGGTTGAACTGGGCTGCCCGCAGCTTGCGTCGTGTCTGCTGCATTGCTCCCATCTCTTCTGCTCTCGGCATCCCCTTGCTGGTCTGCCATTGCATCTGCACCGTCAAGCAGAAAGAATCCAGCGACCTAAGATCCCCCTATCTCATGCGGAGGAAGTGGTGAGGTTTTATCCTCTGCTGAGTCTTTGGTCGGGAGCCAAGAGTTGCAAAACAAATTAACGGCAGAAACAAATGAAAAGCGATGAGAGAAGCACCCGTATCCAAAAATACACAACGTATGAGGCTGGACCAGGTGTACATGTGAAATATCCACAGCAGTTTGCCTTCTGGTTGGCTCGGAGGCCCTCGGGACTGAGGGTAAGCAGGGAATCAGGAGTTGGCAGCAAAAGCTTTTCTTGACAAGTTTGCATCATTGCTTATCCTGCCGCCACTTGGGTTCCACTTTTCGTGTTGTGGTCAGAAAAAGGGGTAAGAGGAGCGGAGCCGGACCGGGGATGAAGCTTTCAATATGACGGCCGCCAATAAATGATTGCCAAGATGTCTACAGTAATTGTCCGAGGGATCCGTACGGCACATGATAGTAACATGGGGAAATGGATAGTGATTCGACGGATTCTGCTGCGGTTATTTTTACAATCTCCACTCGTATTTAGAGCAATATTTGAGAGATCTACAGAGTAACGCCACTGGTTGGCGAAACTCACAAAACTCTCTGTCAATTGAAGCCGAGCACTTTACACGCCTCCACCAGGTCTGGAATCACATCGGCGGTATTGCTCGCGGCACCCCATCGGACAGAACCCACTGAAAAGAGTCAGCACAGAGCAGAACGTCAGAAGTCGCGAGACGATCGAGAATGCGCTCAGGATATTTTCGGATTGGGCCGCCAACGGATCGGGCGCCGCGACGAGAAGGTGGAGAATAACGGTGCCGTACTGTGGGAGAAACCTCTCCCGACTCCGAGCGAACACGAAAAGCGCTCTATCAATCGAGGCACACGATAGGTTCAGGCTCCAGGACGAGTCCTGTCCCTTCGGTCGGTCCTTGTTGCCTCCAGTTCCGATCAGGCACCAGACGCCTGATAGAGATACCCTCGTCGTTCACTGGAAGGGCAGCATTGGATCATGGAGGAAGCCGGTCAGGCTCCCAGAGCAAGCAGGCACTGCACCGTCTCCCTACACTGTAGACCCGGAGAAGAGGAACTTGACTTACTCTGATCCGTAGCCCAACACCCCCCCACCTGCCACCGATTCGCACTGGGATCCACTTCCCTGCCCCAGATGTTCTCATTCGTTCCGAGCTTCCTGGCCGCCATCTGTGTCCAGGGATTGAGTAGATGGTATGTCGTGCTGACGCCCAACCCCCAGCTCGCATAGACCTCCCTCGCCTCGTCGATGATGACCTGGACCGCCCATGCTCCACCGATAGAGGTGACCCATCTGTCGGTTGCGGCTTGGGAAGCGTGCGAGATGGCGACGCAGTGGAGATCCGGATACTTGTTAGCTATGCGCCGGAGTTCGAGGAAGGTCTTTTCGGCGACTGCACGGTGGTCTTGTTAGCACTCGGCATATCCGTCGGGACGGGACAGCACTATCTGCTGGCCTGGGTTTTGAGAAGGAGGAAGCGCGTACAGGGACATCCGGTATGTCTCAAGAATACCACAATCGTACTCCGCCCATCCCCGGATGGTAGCTTGAACAGTCCAGAACTGGGCGCCCGCGTGCCCGCCATCGGCGCACTGGCAACCTCGACAGGCGGTGGGATAGGCGTCTGCCATGACTTCAGTGCCTTGGGGACTTGCATGTCTTTGAAGGGATTCGCGAACGGTAGAGCTGCATTGCCATCTTTCGAGTTGTTCGCGTTGGATGGGTAGTTTGGGATGGAGAGCGCATTGGAGGGTATGCCTGCTTTGCGGAGAGCTATCTTGGTGGTAAGTTTTGCGAACATCGTGGCTTTCTGGATGAGTTTGCGGTGACCCGGGATGAGAGGTGGCAGAGAGCCCTCATGTTTAATGGCCACCTGGAGAGCTCACGGTCGTTGCAGCTTGAAACAGCTAGAGAAGGATGTTGTTGCGCGACCTGAGTCAGCGAAGCAGTTCCCCTTTCTTGGCATGATTTAATCACGTGTTGCGAAGGGGGCTTGTTTGGCATCTCGCTTATTTCCTTTTCGCGAGGAATGAGCCGTCCCTGGGAGGTGAGGACTGCAGAATAAGATTCATGACGCCACCTGTTACCAACAATAAGAAGCTGTCAAATTCGGTAAGCGAGTCTCGGGATCGACATCATAATGGCCCTCGGGAATCAGGAAAGCCACTCATGAATAGGGACTGTTTGACCGCCCGAAACTGGTTCAAAAACAGTCTGATAATACCATCTCGACAAAACAGTAATAGCGCCAATTGCGTGGTAAGCCACTCGAAACCAAAGCTTTGCAAAATAGGTGTTGTAGCTTATCGATCAGATCTGAAATATCCCTTTCGATTATCTCGCGAGACTGACTTCACCCGCCGATCTTGACCTTAAGCTATACTACTCCCTTTTGATAATTGGCACTCTCAAGTCACCAGACGAGTTCTAATCATCACGACTTGGGTTTTGGATACGAGTGAGAAAATAGTCAGTCAAGCCCAGCTCAAGGAACTGATACCGTAGCAACGTGGAGTTGCTGCTCCCGTGGCACACCGAGCTCTAAGTTCGGATCCAGAACCACCTATCTCTCGATTTTCCTAAAACTCAACTCTGCCCGAATAGATTACCTTCACTCGGTAGTACCTTACCCACCATGTGCTCAACCCCCGTTTTCACCTTGAAAATTCCTAGCATCACCCACCCCCCTCCCCACCCCAGAAACTCCGCACAACAAAGATTACCAAAGATGTTTCACCTCACAACTCTTATTCAGGATAATCATACTCATACTTTTTCATTTTCTGGTTTATTTTTTCTGCTTTGCTTTCTTCAACCTCTATATCGCCAGGCATCCCTCCATCCATTCCGCTTTCCTTCCCCTTCATTTAAAGATTTCCTTTTGTTCCCAGACCCGACCATCTATTAACATACACAAGACCCATACTTTTCACAGCCCTCGCCGTCCTTTTGTGCGTCTCATAGCATCGTATAGGTAGGGTTATGAATGGCCTATCCATATTCTCTCTCCCAGATCGCAAACCTAAAACCAGACAGAAGGAAAAAGGACCACGGTACTGTATGCCAAGCCAGAAAAGCGACACCCTGCGCGTGCGAGAAATTGTATTTCAATGGAACAGCCATTGCCCGGAGTACCTTGCCCTTGCAATCCGCAGTTATGAAAAAGACTCCGAGCCATGAGCGAAACAGACACCATCCCGTTCCAGAGCGCTCGCAAATGCAGTCATATAAAAGTACAAACAAATCGTCCCGTCGAGAGTACGCTCATACGTAACTCTGACTCGCCATATATTTTCTTCATGGGCCATCAAAGCCCGAGAGAGGAAGAATTTTCGCAATCGCAGTCGCCGTGAAGTATTGCGTGGTCATTCGGCATTCATTTTTTCTCGCTTTCTTTGCCCCCCTTATTCTTGTTGAATGTTGGATCCTGATTAAAATCATCCCCTGAACAGAGACCAAAGCCTCGAGTTTTGTGGGCTTGCCGGCAGATTTCCAACGCAAGTTTGTTGAGGAATCCAAACAAGGACAGAGCTCGATCTTAGTCCGGTCACGCTTCTCACACCATAGCTCTCGACACGACTTTGGTGCAGTCCTCGGCAGGTCTTCTCGGCTTGCACTAGAGTTATCCGAGAAATGTGCTCGATTCTTACCCCCCCTTGCGTTCACTAACGTGAGCAGGAAACATGTCGCCACGAGCCTGTCCATCAACAGGGTTCTTCACCTCTGGAGCAGCCGCTTTCTTCTTCGATTTCTGGATTTTTTGCCAACTACCTGATGCTCCTTCACTTTTTGAAGCTCTGGTGTGCCTGTTTGTTTTCGACGTGACAGCCTGAGTCGGATGATTCCCGTTGGTCTGATTCGCTTGTTGGGTAGCCTTGGCAGGATTTGCAGGTCCTTCATTGGCCCTTGAAGAGAAACCATTCGACAATTTGTCGCTTGGCTCGAACTTCCGGCTTGCTGTTGGCGAAGGAGTCCGGGTTTCGTAGACAGGAGACAGGTGAGGTGGATCGTCTCGGTTGAGCTCTTGACTCAATCCGATATCGATAGGTGATATCCCGCCATTCTGACGCGCGAGCCGGTTCCTGGAGTTTGGCGATAACCGCAACGGGCTGCTTGAGTCCATTGGTAAGAGCCCATTAGAGATATGGATCGGCTGCGGGATATGTCCATTCGAGGAAGCCAAACTGGACGAGGGACTTCCAGCATCGTCCTTCAGAGGGGTTGATCCATTTACGACCATCGGGGTATCAGACCGACCGACTTGGTGAGGATCGCGGGAGGTCAGCTGGACGGATGTATCCTGATCTCCAGATGCGTCGCTGCCGGCTCTAGATACCTGAGAGTGTGAGTCGAGTGCGCCAGTGGTGATATCGCTTTTCCGGTCTTCCAAGACAGATCCATCACTGATGGAAGCTCTCCAATTTGGGATTGACAAAGGCACTGGGTGGGAGCCATTGACTACTGCAGGAGTTTGGCTATTTAACGCTCTCAGATTCAGATTGGAAACGCCGTTCGGCGAATGCACCGCCGAGAGCGGAGCGCCTATGGAAATTGATCGATCATGGCCCAAGGGCGACGAAGATCGGGCTGGCTTTTTCATCCTGTCCAAGATAGATTGCGGCAGCTGCTCGGTAGATAGCCGCCGCAGACCCGTCCGTGTTTGGCCAAAGTCGCCGAAGGTCGGGATCGGCGGTGGCACAGCTGAATGTCTCTTCCAAAATTGAGTCGGGTCGTTCACATAGTACCCGACGTATTCTTTCGTCTGGGCCTCCTCCGAGGGTGGCGGCATCGTACCGTAGCTGGAGTCCAGGCCCGACTCCAAGTTCTGATCGGCAATGAAACTTGGCATGGCGTGTCCACTCACGGGCCGTTGTGAATGGTAGATACCAAGTCCAGCATATCCAATTCCTGCTCCGGGTAAAGAAAGTGGTGGGGGGGCCGAGCGGGTAGCAGGCTGGGACTGCGACCTCAGAGCACTGCTAGCTTGAGCCTGACCAGACTCACTCGCCACAGTAGACCTATGCATACCTCGTCTCAGTTCCGGAGTGGCGGCGCTCGACGAGGGGGATGGTGGATTCGTGGGGGGGGTCTGATATCCAGGGTACGTCTGGCTCGGCGGGTACTGTAGAGGATAGAAGTACATATCCGGGCGGATGGGAGCCGTTAACGGTGGCTGGTCAACAGAGCTCGTACGATTTCGCTCGGTAGCATGCTGTTTGACCTTATTGCCAGCCCCTTGTCCGTGAGCTTGGGCATGCGCATACGCTTGGGCTTGAGATTGCGCAAATAACTGAAGCCGCAAGGTATTCTCTTGTTGCTGAAGAAAGGAGTAGGTGGTGTGCAGGTCATGGGATAGCTGTGCTTGTGCCTGGCTCTGCATCCACGCCTGCTGGGACGATAGGCTGTGTGAAACACCAGGCATGTAGGAGAGGTTATGGTCGAATGCTCCGCTAGATGCTCGCCGGTTGCTACTCCCATTCCGATTCGAGTGGCGGCTCCCTCGATGACCTCCGCCTCGACCTCGGCTCGACGACGAAGTACTTCGCATAATCACTGCAGGATTCTTTTTCGGTCGCGTGAAAAAAGGGCGCTCCTCTTCTTTGGGAAACACGTATTTCTCACAGCACTCGGTCAGCTTGCCTTCGGCGATGAGGTCGAATGCCCTCCTCAGCTCCAGGTGTAGGCCTCGAAACGAGGTATCGTCGGCCGTGTTCCCCAGGTTACGGCCTACGTTGAAAGGCTCCTCGACGCACAAACGATTGTTGAGGCTACGGTGCCACTCCTTCTCAACCTTGGACACTGGCTTCCCATTGCGTACCGAAATGACCGTGTTCTCGTAGTCGAATTCATGGCTATAGAATCGAAAGAAATGGAACAGTAGATCGCCGAGACTTTCCTTGTTCTTCGCCCCAAACCCTGCTAATGCCTCGAGATCGTCGGCGAATGCGCTCTCAACGCCGTCTTTCGGGGGCAGTTTGTTGTGCGGCCTCTGGTGCAGAGCTGGGAGGATGGGAGGGTTTCGAGTCTGAAGGAAGTATATGATCATGCAGATCCAAGTGTAGGAACTGAGCGTACAGCCAAAAGCTGGGACGTGTGAGACCGCGGATTCTATCAAGTGTTGCTGTGCGCTTACCTGCGTCGTTCACTATCCTCTCCTTGGTCCATTTCTTGATGATCATAGCCAGGGGTCGCACCCGAGGGTCAATTTGGACGTAGGTCTTGATCATCCGCGTATTCTCCAATGCCAGAGGATTGTTGACGTTCATGTCGCATGCGAGCTGCAGCTCGGGGTCCCAGATCTTGACGATTGGAACCTTGGCATTCGGTATGCATATCACCTTCTCCATCCCATCTGGCAGCGTGTCAGCTACCTTCTTGCGATAGATTTGCATAGCTTACGGTTGGCAAGGAGGTCCGCCACCATGCAGACTTTCTCCATCGCTTTCCATTCCGTCGTGATACATATATCCACTGCACAACGATCATCAGCCCATCGGTTCGAGTCCCACCAAGAATGCTCACTGACCGTCGGACGAATCCGTGCATAGCAGGTTGCCAGAAGACCCGAAGACATGTACGCGTATGTTGTGTCCCGGCCATTTGCCATTGAACAAGTCCGCTAACTTCTGCACCATGTGTTCCCGGTTCCTGTCGCTTTGCGGGGTTGGCAGTAAAGCATCGTACATCTCCTTCATATCGGCGGACAGCCGCCGCTCGTCATCTTCTGCCAGCTTGCTCTTGATCTCCGCAGGATCTAGCTTCTCCAAGAGTTCGTCCCCCAAGTTGTAGGGCATCCGCCGTTTGCTGTGTGCCATGGCAGTCTCGAACCTGCAACCTCCTCGTTGTGCCGGATGAGGTTTCGCCGGCAAGAGCATATTGGACTCCGAGTACGCGGACCGTGGCGAGTGATTATGCGTCGCGTTCGGAGATGTCTCTCGGGACCCGCTCGAGAATTTCCGAGCATGTTGGTGAGGCGTCGATGGGACTGAACTCGACTGATGAAATAAACCCGTGTTGTGATTGTGAGCATAGGGTCGTATAGGGAGCTGGCTCAACTCCGCCTTCTTGCCTGGCATGTCGGCCGTTGGGTCCTTTTCCGTTACGGGCGCGCGCTCTCCTTTGCTAAGTCTCCGGGATTCCCTATTCCCATGACCGGCCCGACCTGACGGATGGGTGTTCCACGCGGGGATGCCGCCACTTGGGCTGGACCGTTGCCCAGGTACAGCCTGAATGTGTTGCGGTGAGAGCAGAGGGGGAAGTGGCGAAGACTGCAGGCGTGAGGTTCTGCCAGTTGTGACGAGTCTGTTGTAATGAGCCAGCTGGACCAGGTGGTGAGAGGGATGCTGCGGGAGAAGGATAGGGATCAGTTCAAGCTGCTGGGGAACGTGAGATGGCGCAGCCAGTTTCAATGGCGGCGGGGAGCTGGGAACCACCGGCGCGAGAGTGTTGCGCCGGACGAGCCGCGACCACTGTGTAGCCTGCGAGTGCTGATATTGATACTGAGGATGAGCGGCAGACGGCTGGCGGTCCATCAACTTCACGACTGCGGTGAGTCGTGATGCTGGAGTTTTGGGGGAAATCGAGCGCTCGGCTTGGGGGCTGGATACGGGGTGGACGGAGGGTGTCAGACGCGAGGCACAACCGGCACAATGCTCGAGGGCGAGGCTGATCTGATGCTCTGGGGGGCCCACTTGGAAGGAAGTTTCTGAGGTTGTGCTGGTGGTTGTGCTCGTGCTCGTGCTTGTGCTTGTACTCTGCTCTGGCTCTGCGCTGGCTCGGCTCTGCTCTGCTCTGCTCTGCTCCTCTTTCTCGTGTCGGAGGCCGACTGGGAGAAAGGTGTTGTGTTCTTGCTGTGCAGGTGTCGTGGAGTGTTGGCTAGGTTGGTGCCCCCTTCCTTTGGCAACGGACGCTTTTCTGGCCTGCGGATTGGAATGGATGGACGCGAGGAGCAAGGTGGTCGAGGCAGACGGCTGAGAATCAAACTGCAAAGCGTATGGAGTTGTGTTGCTGCAGCGCTGGCGGACACACACACCAGACGACGTCAAGACCGGAGTTGGATGTCAAGCGTGCCTCGTCTCCTCACTAGGCACGGGGATGTGAAATAATCGCCCGTACGGGATAAAGTACGAGCTCTGCCCTGGTCGCTAGCGTAGCGTGCTTCCGTGGTATTAGGCGAGGTGGGCCCTACCCCCCCCCCGGTGCGGTGGACAGACTACCTTATCTCATGATCGATTGTTTCCCATGCCTTGAGTTTTGGGGGGTTTTTTTTATAGAAAACATTACTTCTATGTCTTCGCCGTCAAGACTACTTTGTTGCTTATCCTGCGTAGTGAGGAGGCTTACATCCTTTGAGCCGTGGACATGCTGTTCTACTTCTCGTAGAAATCATTTCACCATAGCATAACGCAAAGCATTTATCTAAAACTCAACGTAGCATCAATCCGTCCTGACTGCTGACTAAGTCATGCGAGGCGTTTCTTGATTCCTCTTCATATTTTTGGTTTAGCAAGACCGCTCGCAGGTAGAATGCAAGTGCTGCTGGCTTCTCAAGGGTACATTTCCCCTATCTCTTTTCGCTGCAACATATTCTCCTTCATTCAATGTGCTCTTCGTTGAAGCGTAAACTACGTGTTAGTCTTGGACGTAGGAATGTATAGATTGATATAGCTACTACAATATCAAATACCTCTCCCATAAGATCATACGATAACACATAGGTTCAAAATAGTACTATCAGAGCAGTTCTAGCGCTGGTACTACCTGTTAATCTCTGTACTCATTGTTACATGTAGATTACAGGATAATACCGCACAGCATAGGGCGGCAGGCAGTTTTGGCAGCCGAGGTGTAGAAAATCATTTATTTGACATTATTTTGGGAAACCCAAGGCGTGGGAAGCAATCGACTAATGTGTACAGTACCATGTATATGTACAAGGATATATATATCTTCACACACACTTGTTATATATAAAAAGTGTTGCGTAGTCGGGTCGTCGCCGCACAAATTCAGAAGGTCGTTCAACGGTCTGGCTCTTCTGGGGGTGCCATGATATTGTGCAATGAAGGTGTACCCTATTTTAACCATTCATTCATCTCCCAACCATCCACTCCAAGCGGGCTCCGCGTGGCCGTTGTCTTGTCTATCCTCGACCCAAGGCGAATAAGGCCCCTACTCTCCTCTACTGTAACTCTGGCTATCCTTCCGCTCTGCAAGGCAAGGCAATCCCGTAATTTGTACCGAAGAAAGCGGGTGATGGACTGGATCCGCCATCATGATATACAGGAAGAGGCCTCTGTCTCTCTCTGTGCGCTGACCAATGCCGTCCTCGCTTCCCCTTCGTACTCTGACTAACTCAATGCTCGATTCGAGATCGGCACTCCCCATCCTTGGTCACATGCATCTCGTCACATTCATCACATCCTCCATCACATCCATCATCACATTCGTCACCACTTCCAGCAGGCCAGAGGAAATGGCCGCCGTGGTCCGACACGATGCTTCCAGCTCTCAGCCCATGAGCTGCCCTCGTACAAGAATCGACTCGCCCAGCACCGACCGTACGAGTGGATGCATTACCAGCCCAGCGCACGCCAGCCGGATCTCGTGAGACTCGGTGCTGCCGTACGGTCATTTGCTTCGCCGGCCAGCCAAGTATCGATGATGTTGCAGTCCCTTTTTCCGTCCTCAATTCCGGGCAGCCAAAAGCGGCATCTTACATGTCAACTGTTGGCCTTGCCGCTGTTCAGAATCGTGGCGTTCAGACTGTCCTACTCGAACCAAAGTCCAGTCCAATCCAGTACTTGGCCGGATGACTCTCAAGGTACCTTGTACCTTACGGTGCAGTGCCTGCAAAGGATGCATTACCCGTACCGCCTGGACTCGACCGGAAACCAACCCAGCCAGAGCAGCTGGAGAAGGAGGAGGAGGAGGAGGAGGAGCTCTGGCGCTCTGCAATCTCACCTGTTTCATGGATTCCGAGCTCAAACCAGGGCACTCTCAGCGAACGGTCCTACAACACAGAGCAGTCGAACATCTTCACCCAGCCGCCCCACAAGCGACCATAGCACGTGAGTCCTCCCCGTCCTGGGTCGGAAGGGCCCGGGCCATGGAAGCGGGCCCTACCTACTGTGCAGTCATTTGGACAACCTCGTCCGCCAACCTCCGCTCACTCCATCAATGGCGGCAACCAAATTTCACAGATCTTTGTCTATCGACCAGATCACGAACCTGCACCATCGACTGGCGGCGGTGGCTACTGTACACGGTAGGCCGCGTCCATGGCCGACGAAACAACGCCACAGCCGCTGCGTTACAAGTGCTCTGGCTGTCTCCGCTTGTGGTCTCGGCGTCTCAGCAGTCGAGCCCCTGGATTCTCTGGTGTTGTAGGTTTCGATTTCGAGGCTGCTTCAGTATGCGGTGCTTTGCTAAGAGCGTTCTCGGTAATTCCCCCGTACTGTACGTCCCGACAGCAACCAGAGGATAGATTGCTCGCTAGCTTCAAGTTGAGTTTCTGTCGAGGATCTCCCGAATGACGGGATAATCAACCATTGGACTCCGAAAGTGTGTTTGCAAGAATAGTGGAGCTGGCTGCCAAGCTGTGCTGCCAGAACATCCTATTCCATGATTGGCGTTGGCAAGGCGTCCAAACAGAACTCACGCGAAGTGATGTTGTTGATCGGAGCACATGTGCTGGTCCAGCCCAAGTCCAGCACGTAGGTAGTCTTGCGATATGCTAACTGCAGTCGAGCCCCAGCATGTCGCCGGCTCCAAAAGTCGACACACGCTAGCCGCTGTTGGATTGCCTCCGTATTCTCGGGGAGAGCGGAACCTCAGAGCTGGCTCAGTATTCCTTGTCAATCACTTAGCCCACGACCAGAGACAGGTACTTCGTTGTTGGGTGATGCGGGAATAATTTCGACCTTGCAAATCCACCACACGCCGCCTCTTTCCCGGGAATCAAGAGCATTGTGGTCTTCATCTGGCCGGCGACGAAGTACTTTGAATTCATCTGCTGTAAAGTCCAACTAGATACTGTATTTGGAAATATCCAAGGTGCCGACTGTATTCGAGAACACGAGTCAGAAATCGAGAAACATTTGAAGAACCGAGTTTAGCTGATGGCATGGACGGGGGCGCTGGCCTTGACGTGTATTATGTATCTCGATGGCCCCACGTGCATCAGTACCTACTAATTAGATACCCGTGTTTTGGTATCCCGGGTACCTGGATGCACAGCTTCGCAACATTCGAAGCAAAAGGTTGGCTTCTGTTCACGCTTGTAATCCTTTCTGCGCGTATTCAACCCGATCTACATCACAGGTAACCAAATCCCCCTCTATGCCGGGAGAACAGGCCTTGATGCATTCCCTAGCAAGATCTGAGTTTGACGGTAGAGCCTCTGGAATTAGCAACAGCGCCTTCCACAGCAGCCGTCGACAAGAGGCGAGCAGATGTCGACTCTGCCATGTCGATTTCTCCGTCCCCCTTTCCAAGATACGTCTTATGCCGCTTCTCCTGATGACAGGATCTCGTGGCATTTCACTTCTCCGATACATTCTCCCAGGACTTCTGCGAGACGTATCCCCCCGCCCTCTTGCGATGATCCATATTATTAGAACTACCCATCGTACTCGCACCTACAATCCCAGCCCGGCCCTGTCCCCAGTAGCCTGCTAAGCTCAAGCAGGACTGGAGAGTAGCAACGCCGGAGTCCGCCCGGAGATATAAGTGCACACTCGCGGAACCTACGGATCTCGACTGAGAATAGTCATGTATAGCTGGAACTCAAGACGTCCTGAGGAGGACGTCCTGCCAAATGCACCGCTCTCCGTACCGGGGGTCGTAAGAATAACCTATCTAGCGGGATATTCCTGTTAGCTAGGGAAACAATCTGTCGTTAAAAGAAGGAGAGTAACGGGGTCTCCTTCGGGGGCCAAGACTTCGAGAAAGGCTGGTCCCAAATGAAGAGCAGGCAGGTTGTAGACTTCGTGTGAACGCGTACTTCCGAGTCATTTGGATGGCAGATGGGCTTCGTCGCCGTTCGCGGCTCCGCTGCAGTCCTCTCCTCGCACCCGGACGTCGATAGCTCTCACGCCCGACGCCAACTCAGGGTGTCCTCCCCCCTCGCTTCCAGAATGCACCGTCGACAAGCCAAGGGCATCTTTCTTCACCACGGCTCTTCGGCCGCCAGCACATTCCACATTCCCAACTCGCCTCCCCCCGGGGGGCCATTCCTACCAAGTTCGTAGCCTCGCCATCCCATCCCAAGCCTCTCGATGGCTCGGCTCTCGCGGACCTCAGCCTCGTCTGGCTGCTGGACGTCATTATGCCCGGGCTGATTAGAAATCAACAAACCGCACCTCTCCCCGAAGATAAAGATACACATTAATATCGATTCCTCTTTCCCAGCATCACATTCCTGTCGCGTTAAACAGCAATCGCCCGGGTGCCCGTTATTGTGCCCCGGGTCGCTGGTCGCATCCAATTCCAATCCGCAAATTGGGTGGGTAGACGTCCGCGAGCGAACCCCCGGAACTCTCGGCTCGGCGTCGTATCGCCATGATAATTTCAATCCCAAAGCTACATTAAGTTGCGATTACCCACGAGGGGAGAGGGGGCCACGAGAACGCACGAGGCCCGGGACGGATCTGAATCCGGGGACGTGAGGATTTTGTGATTCCTCGCATCCGCCTCGATATCTAACTGGAGTCACCGCTCGGCAGGCACTTGTACTAGTATATCCAGCAACATGGCGCCGTACTCGGGGTCTCGGTAAGGCCGCTCCCCCAAATGTCGCACTCCAGAGCACCAGAGACCCGGCTCCAACTCGGGTCTCATCAGACTCCAGCCCAGGGAGACGATGCAAGGCTGACCACCGCTACAGCTCGACGACACTTCTCGTCGCCGTCGCGACCCTCGCCAGCAACCTCCTCTCTGCGCTCTTCTTCTACCAACTACCTGGCGACCTGTCCCGCGTGGCGAATTCCTTCGCCTGGTATCTGCACTTTGCGAATTTGCTGAGCTTGTTTGGCTTCGTGGCTGCTCTGCGGGTACGTCTCCTGCCCGCTCTCTCCCTCCCAAGCTTGATTCTCCGGCGCGGATGGAAGGGGCAAAAGCTGACCTTCTGGCGATGCAGCGACATGCCCCCTCGGTCGCCATCTTTGCCAACTACCTCATCTTCGACACGCTGCTGAGCAGCATCCCGCGCTTCCTCATCCTCATCTCCATGGCCTCCTTCTCGTCCTCTCTCTGCCAGCCGCCGGCGCTCCCCCTCAGCGTTCAGCGACACGCCCACGCCCTCCCCTCTCTCGCCACCGAGCCTCCTGCCGACTTCCTCTACGCCCTCGCCCCAATCAGCCCTTCATCCTCGGAGTTCCTCTTGCCGGCGGACTTCCGCCCCGAGAGCTGCATGCGCACCGTGTATCTGGGGCAGCTGATGCTGGGCGCGGGCGTCGTGCTCGCGACGGTGGTGCAGCTGGTGGGCGCGCTGCGCGTGAGGGAATACGCGAGGGCGCTCGGGGTCAGGGAGAGGAGGGAGGCGGCGGCGGCTATGGGGAGGTCGGGGCGTGGGGAGGGCGTGGGGGGATGGGCGGGAGAGAGATTCGTGGATTCCGCGGCGGGGAAGGCTTGATGCGGGGACGTCGGCGGTTGCTCGAGCGAGAGACGCAGCCGTCTCGGAGACACGCACCTGGAAGATACGGGGCGGGAAGACGAGACGCCCCACGGGGCGACGGCGGGGTGCTTGTTGGATGGGTCTGCATCGGCCGGTTCTGGCGAATCGGTCTGGGGGCTTGGGAGATACCACTTGTGAGTTCTGTTGATATCTGAGAGGAAGATAGGCCGAGGAGTCGCATAGATCAAGGCATACATCAGAAGAGTCCTCGTAGGCTCACCTTCCCCCGTCTCTCTCTCTTCGCTTCCTCTCCTGACCAGAATCCCCGCCCCGCCATGCCACCGTCCCGTCCCGTCCCGGCCCGGCCCGGCTCGGCTCGGCTCGGTCTGACAGCACCCTCCCAGCCCCGAGGGTTGTAGCGAGGTAGCCAAGTATCCATCCCTCTCGCGTGGAGGAGCTGATGCGGAGGCGGAGGGAGAGGGAGGGACGGAGGGAGACGCGCCGTGGCCTGCGCCGCCCTCCCCGTCTGGGCCGGTCAGCCTGCCGCCGGTCCGCCGCCCGCCCCCCTTACGGGCCCCCGACGACAGGATCGGGCCCGGCGGCGGGCGTTGCCCCTCCATCTTCCGCGCTCTCTCGCGGGCTCAGCTGTCTCTGGGCCTGACCGTCGGGAGAGGGGGGCCGGGCGTCGATCCCACACCCGGTCTCTTCGCCTCCCGCGCCGTCCTCTGCCTCCGGGGCCTCGTGTCCCAGATCAGCTCAGCTCCTCGGGGGGATCGTCTCGCAGGACGGGGCCTGGTTCGCACCATGTCCCCGAGACCGTCGGGACGAAGAGCGTGTGCGGCGCTCCCTCGTGACGGCGGTCGGGGTGGGGGGGGGGGTTTGATCCTGAGGCGGGAAGGGGGGGTTTCGCCTTGGTAGGTGGTGAGAGTCTACGTGATGGAGGTGCCCACCTGTGCAGCCCACTGGAAAGGGGGAGCCTATGCGGGATCTCGAGATTTGGGTTTCGAGCTTCGAACCTATAGATCGGCAGCCTGAGGCCGTAGGCTCCGCATGGAACCTTAGTTGGTTGAGAATCTCGGCGACTCTTCTCTCGCAGGGTTGGTAGTAGATCGAGACTGAGCCGACCGTTTTGCAGAGGAGATTCTACCCACACGCGGTCGCGGGTCTGGTCCGCACGACTACCACTGCTTCTCCCTGACGAGCTGATTTACTCGTTGACTTCAACTGCACCGCCAAACAGTCTTGGGCAATGGCCGCTGTCCCTGGCCCGTGCCGGCCGCAGAGTCGCGGCGGGCGGGCCATCCCCGGCTTCCCTGCCAACCAAGCCGGTCAAGTCGATGCGTGCTCCCATCGGGAAATCCGTCCGAGCCCGCGCCGAGGGGCATTCGAGAGACGGCCCCCCTGCCTGCCTGAATCCTGAATGTGAACGAGGGCACGCCAGCGGGAGCAGGAGGAGCCGAGGGAGAAGACGACCAGAAAAAGAAAAAAAAAAACAAGCAGCGAGAGCTCGAGAGCCGCCCCTCGCGCGCGATATTCTGCCTGCCGCTGGCGGCTGTGCGTGCGCGCGTGCTTGGCGGGGGCCGTCTGGGGTGCATGTAGCGTGTCGAGGAGTACTAAGTATTTTCGATTTCTGTACGGCACAGCAGGGGACACTGTACGTCGGAACCGTGCGGTGACTCGGCTGGGATGGAGTTGGGGGGGGGGTGATCGACGCGGACGGTTCTCGGGCGGACGATGGCTGGGTTGGATACGGCTCGACGGGGGAGAGTATGATTGATGCTGTCGCCGGGCCCGACCGCCAGCGCCGAAAGCCGATTCTTGAACGAGCCGGCGGGAGGTCGGCGCATCACTCGCCCGTGGATCAGGCGCGGGGAGGGCAAGTCGGATTCTGGGCTCCGCAAGTCGTTTGGCTGCTCGGGCGTCTCCTTGGGCTTCCCCCCCCTCTGGCGATTCGTCGTGGGGGGGGGACGGCGCCGGGTGGTGATGCAGACCGACGG
Organism: Diplocarpon mali; assembly: GCA_024741835.1. NCBI lineage: Eukaryota > Fungi > Ascomycota > Leotiomycetes > Helotiales > Drepanopezizaceae > Diplocarpon > Diplocarpon mali. The sequence continues at coordinate 154,724 of JAENRP010000014.1, forward strand.
CCACCGTGGGATGACGGGAGATGCTGACACCGGGCATCAGCCTGACCTCTCGGATCGGGTTTGGGTGCGGTGCGGGTGGCTTTGCCGACGTGTCTTGGTCGTGGGCTTGGAGAGCATGATGGAGGCTGGCTTACGGTCTCGGGACCTCGACGAGTCCCGGCAGCTTTCTCGGGACCGTCGAGCTGGGAGGTCGGTTCGTGGAGCGGGCGAGATTGGCGAGTGCTGCGACGGCGGGGAGACTCTCCCGCCGCAACGAAGGCTTTCCGGTGTGCAATGGGACAGGATCCATCCCGCGTCCTGCACAGGTTTTAAGGTTAATCTCGCTGCTGCCAGGATTCTTCGGGCGCCAGACCTTCTGGAATTGCGCTGGCCTGAGACGTCCAGCCGCTGCGGCCGGATTTCATGGCTGGCCCTCGGCATCAGGTGGGGGTAGACATCTCACGGTCCCCGTCGATGTACACATTCCCCCCCAACTGCCCTGCGTCGCTTACTCGGCTCCGCAGAGTCAACAAACACCGCCGAGTCCTGCGGTCCGCCCCGCGGCCAGACGGCGAGAACTTGACCTCGGAATCTTCGGCGGCAGGGAACAGCGACCAGCCCAGCACCCGTTCGATGGTCACGCAGAGCACCCCTCCCCCCGCGAAGGGCAAGATTTCACGGCGGATACCCGTCCACGCGATGTGTAGAGACTTTTCTTTCCTCGGGGATCCGGGTCTGGGGATCTGATCCCCGAAGCGAAGAGGAGGAAATGAAGTCGGGCCAGGAAGGCCGGGGGGCTCGGGTGGCCGCTCTACCTGCGGGGATTTCGTTCTCCCAGCCCGGGACAGGCAAAAGCGCGAGGCAAGGTCCGGCGTGCCTCTCTGCGTGCCCGAACCGCAGCAGACCGCATCTCCTCGGATCTTCCGCTCTGCCCTGCACTCGCACTCGGCCGCGGTCATCGCAGTCACGTGCCACCCCGACCATATTCGAAGCCCCGGCCACGCTGCCTCGTGAGCTTCGGAGAGTCTTTCGCATCTCAGGTCGTCGGTCCATCCAGCACGTGAAGGGAAAGCATCTCACCTCAATCGCCACGGGAGCTGGTGACCCATTTCCCTCTGCCACCTCCCTCTGCCATTTCCCTGCTCGCTCCGGTCACGTGCACACCCACTCGGTGCGCGTAATCCGAGCTGCTGCCCCCAGCTCGTTCCCGTCCATTTTCCCCCCCTCCGCTTCGCTCGTGTCCTGCTCGCCTCCCACACCCTCCCGAATATCCCCGTACCCTCAAATCGTCAATCATCACCCATCGACGTCAACCTTCACCCATCACCTTCACCCATCACCATCCCCATCACCCTCACCCTCACCCTCACCCTCCATCAAATCATCGGCCTCTCCCCCAATCTCCCCCTCCCTCACTTCCGGCTCGAAGGCTGAGATCCAAGCCGGCTCGACTCGTAGAAATCCCTCCTCGTCGGAATCCCTACGCAACTGGACGGCGCTAAAACTACCACCCCGTCCCTGCGCCCGGCCCACTCCCACGCTTCCCGCTCGCCTCGTAGTAGTAGCTCTCGTTCTTTTTTCCCTCCGACATTCTTCTCCTCTGTGCATCTCCTGCTCTGCTCTGCCATCCCACCATCCGCGATCCATCGATCAAGAACAGCAGTACGCTTTGCGCTCGTGCTGCTGCCGCCGCTGCCGCTGCCGCTGCCGCTGCCGCTATTCTTACCGTCGGAAGCCGACGGCCATTCCTTTCTCTCCTGCCACGTTGTTCCGTCAGGATCTCGTTTTGGTGAGTCCTGGTTGCAGCTGAGACAAGAATC